>JAYKKI010000124.1:1780000-2380000 GCA_039881145.1 Druceiella hillmani | reverse complement strand
CTTACCTCGATACTGTATATATATATATATATATATATATATATATATATATATATATATATATATATATATATATATATATATATATATATACTCGAAACAATTATTGCGATTTTTAAATATAATTTCACTTTAGTTTCATACAATTTTATTTAAATACGAAGATGGCACTGGAAGTTCTTGGAACACGTGAAAGTAGCTAGACGTACTGTTGCCAATCAGAGATGAAGAGCTTCTGCGTATTGGTATTTCTTTCGGAAAATCACTTCTTTCTTCATCCGGACGGGTTATTATGCATCGATTATTCTGAAAAATAAAATAATAGTTACCGAAAACTTATAGAAGTGCAAACTGTTCAACTGTTGTTTTGAAAACAGTTCGAGAACAACGCTCTTGCATTAGAATCCTCCTTTACGCTAGAATGTCTCTAAAAACTTAGACAAACAACCAAATATTTCACTACGTCCTGTCTACACGCGAAGTTATGGGTTATTATTCACATAAGTTTGACCTTGTACCGTGCGATTTCTATTTATTTTAATCAATAAAAGATAAACTGTGGGGAATACGATCTCCGGACGTTGAAGACGCAGTGACTGCCTTCGAAAAGGGAGTGGAAGAGACGCCCAAGGAAGGACCTACTGCTTCTCTTGGTTGTCTAATCAAAGTGATGCAGAGTATCGCGGGGACTGTAAAAATACAAACAAGAAATAAATTAAGGAGGCAAAGATCTTTGCTAATATCCCACCTGAAAATGTTGTAATACAACAAAACCTAGGTCGTGGTAAAGAAATTAAAGATAGTAGAAATAATACTACATCACGTAGTTTCATTTAATTGTGAATAATGAATTTCTACAAAATTAACGCCAAATATATTCAAAATCTGTTGATGTTTGAAATATCGCATTCACGTGGAATGCACCCAACTGACGCCTTACTCCCCCTTTCATCCTGCACTTCCTGCAGTGTTTTAATATCACTTGTACATCATCGGTCGTCGGCGTAACTCGCCAGCGATATTTATTGCCTGGTTGAGGATATTGAATCATATTTATTTTATTTTAGGTGGTTCTTGCGTACATAAGAAAGACTGATGCCGGATAATGGTCTCAAAAAAAGTGATAAAGGCTGTAAATCAATTCTTAGCCATACAATTAAGTTTACGTGGAGCTGCTGAAATTTATGAAATACTGTACACGAGCTTATAATGAAGAGTCTGTTACTCCAAAGGTATCATTAAGGGTGTAGGTGGACAGCCAGTTATAAATGAGAACGTCGAAAAGAGATGAGAAAAGAGGTAGTAAATACTAGTTTGAATTTGCAGAACGTCAATTAGAGGATAGGCTGGCCAAGATTGGTTCCATCGTTTTACGAAAAGAAATAAGAAATTAACTATTTGGAAGCCGTAAGATTTGTCAAGAGCAAGGGTTGATTTTATGAATAAGCAAAAAGTGGCAGAGTTCTTTAAGACTAATAAAATAGTGATAGATAAAAACAATTTAAGAGGAAGACCTAAATGTGTGTACAACGTAAATGAAACAACGATACCGCTTAATAATAGCCTGCCCAAAGTTACAGCTCACAAAGGTACAAAAAATGTTGTCAGCATGACAAGTGTTGAGCGAGGTAAATATGTAACCGTCCTAGCCTATATGAATGCTGCAGGACAATATATACCTCCATTTGTTCTGTTCAATGGTATGCGTAAACGAGACAATGGTTGCATGAGGCATGCTACCTGGTACTGAAGTTGTCATGACAGAGAAGAGATAGATAATCGAAGAGGCTTTTTAGTTTTGGTTGCTACCATTCAATTAGTATCGTACCCAAGGAAAAGTAATTCTTATTTTACATGGGCACGCGACTGACATGAGCTACTCAGTGGTAAACTTGTGCGACTCTTTCAAAATAGAGCTAGTTCCTCTTTCTTCATACACATCAAGTGCCCTGCAACCGCTTAATGTATCGTTTTTTAAACCACTCAAATCCTATAATCACGAACAAGCTACAATATAGCAATATTCACGTCCAAATCAAGGAATCACTAAGGTTATTTTCGGAGGACTTTTCAAACAAGCTTGGAACCAGCTTGCTACTGTTGGGAATGCTATAAAAAGTTTCGAAAAGGCTGGACTATTTTCATTAAACGCCAATGCTACATCTGACGGCAAGTTTATTGGTGATCACTAATCAGATATTGTGGAATACTTAGTCCAATCCACAAGTACCCGAAAAATGTAGCCTCAAAGCACAGAACAAGTACAGGTCACAAATACACAACAAGTTGTTGATGCAGTGCTATTCATAAGTTCAAAACAGTCTGACAAAGCCCAGTCCACTAGTGTAAAAATAATTAAAGAATTTTTTCAACCACCTTTAAAGTCATTAACAGAGTCTAAAATAATTAGTAAAATTACAAAACTGGTCTTGTATTTAACATCATCTCAGCTAACTCTTCTAAGCTAAGCTTCTCGAAAAAGAAACAAAGAACCAACTTAAGATAGACAAGAAAGTCCCGGATAATAAAAAAAGACTTACTGAAAAGAAAATGTTAAATATAAATTAAGAATAAAGCGAAGCGTGAATAAAAACTAATAGTTCATCTTCAAAATAAATCCACCATTAAAACATTGGACTCAGTGCAATGCTTATGAGGAATGGTACTACAAAAAATGTACTGACATGGAGGAGGGGGGGGGGGACAAAAGGGACCACAAGGTTGTGATTTACATGTCAATAATTAAAATTGAGCTCGTTAGTAATTATTTAAAACTTTGTTAATAATTCCAAAGCTATCGTGTTAAGAAATTTTAAGTAAAGTAATATGGCATGTACGATTCAATTCGCCCAAAAATTGGGGCGATTCGGATATTTTTTATTTTTTAGTTTTTGATCTCTAATTAAAAGAAAGTATGAATAATCTAAGTTTTCCAATATTTTTTTTATAGCTTAATATTTACTGATTACAATTTTATCAATAAAAATAACATAAATAACACTTCAATATGATTTTCTAAGCCTCAAAAATTAAGTGATCCGATTGGCCTCGGTCTACCCTAACTTTATTAACAGATGCAACTTTATTGAATAGAAAAATATGAAATAGATATGAAAAATATTTCTTTTGAAAAACAACATGACTTGCTAATAAATAACGAATATTTACGATATTTATAAACATTGGATTAATAAAATTGTACTCACATTTTTAACCATAAACTGCAGTTTACATTACACATAAAATATTGTGTAACATACTAGCCAGCAATTTTGAAACGTTACACACCTTATAAATTTGCATCCAAATATGAAGTATAATTTTTTGATAAATAAAAAACGATTTTTAAATACATTGCACCCGATTTACTTTAATCGAAGTTAAAACCCAGATACTCATTACTATTTAAAACCCAGTTACAATGCCACCACAAAAAATGCTCATCAGAAGGATAGAAATCAACTGGGTAGCTTAAAGATACTATAGGAATATTAGCAAAGTTTTAAGACCGTCGTCATGTTGTCCCGACTAAACGCTGGGTCCTGATTGTTCACTCCGAAGCCACTTCATTATGGCGATTCCTTCGCTTTGTCTAACAATAGAAATAATTTCTAAGTTCAAAAGGAGAGTGCTGTCAAAATTAATATGTTGAACCACAACCTGCATTAAAATAATAACTTTATTCCTCAAGATATTGCAAAGCGAAGCAACATAAACGAATTAAATTTTGTTTCAAGCAATAATCTCCTACATAATATTTAAATATTTACATTATATAAGGAATAAATCTTAAGAAATATAAACATAGGTAATGTAGTAAAAAACGTAGTAATAATAGCTTCATTAAACGTAGATTACAAAAAACAAATAAAAAGTTATGAATATATAAATATTGCTAGTTATCTAAAACTTCCTCATCCAAAAACTCAGGGCAAAATAAAAAGAATATTTCTTTTATGAAAAGGGCCACGCTAACTTAGCAATTAATTTAATTTAGCAATAGTTTAGTTAACATGATGCGTTCTAAAAAGAGAGCCTCTTTTTTAATCAAATTGGTGGTTGTTCATTCGAACTTAGGAACAATGTAAGCGTACTTTAACCAAACTACTTTAAATCCGACGAAAATATCCATGAAAACAACGTAACTCACAATTAAAAAGGAAGATCATTATAATATATTTTATGGAAAAGGTGTTTTAATTTTTTTTATATATATACATATATAAATAAATAAATATACATATATATATATATATATATATATATATATATATATATATATATATATATATGTGGCGGATTTATTTCTACGTGAGCAATCCCTTTCAGTCAATCACATTGATTGAATAGGAGAATTTTTTGACGTGGAAGACTGTAAAAGACGTTAATAAAAATACGGAATTAATTCAAAAAATATCATGTAAGTAAATATACAAAACTAACCTTAATATATAAATACAAGTAAAGGAAAAAAGAAACAAAAGATTAACTACCAACCAAAGCAAGGAATACAGTCCTAAATACATAAAATCCTTGAATACATTTATAGAGGGCGAGTTCCTTGGTCCAATTGATTGATGATGGTAAGTTAAATAAGTAAGATGGTTCAAACATTGTAAATTAATATAGGAATATGTGGATTGCACCGATTGCTGTCGTCCGTCTATTAAAGTTGCGCTTTAAATGAAGTAATATGATCATACTTTTTGCAACTAAAGACATCACGGATGCACAAATTTTAAAGATGTTCTAATTTTACAAGACGCATAAAAGACCTTTCTGATACGCCTAAAAGTCTGGTAGGATATATATCCATAAACAAGCAATGGCAATAGAAGTGTTTGACATAAATGAAGCTCGGTTTGAACGTTTAAAAAAATTTGTAGAAGTTTGAGGAAGTGCGTTATGCTGAAGATACGACGTCTAACAACATTTACTCGAGTTTGCCTGCTAATATTTTGATCAACAAACCTAATTTTTACCAGTTGGCGTAAATAAAATTGGTATATCATTTAATGTAAGATATGGCTGACCTGACATACTTAGTTTAGAAAGTAGTCTTTGTTTACTAATTACAATAGCCTGAAATTTAATTCTATCACATTCCCATTTTATGAGCCTACTGACCGATTCAAGCGAAGTCTTCATTGAGGGTATTCGGTTGCTAATGAGTATACGTCAGTATGAGCATATTCTGATGTAAATATAGTCTTCTGCAGGTCATCAGCATAAAAATAATAATCACCTTATCATTTCCAAAACCCTATGAATGAGTACTGAAGGAAGAAGTGGAAAAAAAACTCCACCTTGAGGCACACTAGGTGATAAATCTGTCCACACAGAGAAAGCATCTGAAGAGTTCATAGATTGTCGATGTGCGTATAGGTATGAGCTAAACCATTTCAATAAGAGTGGATATTTATTCAAAGACGTCGGATAAGCTGGCAATATATCAAAGTCGACGCAGAAAAATGCACTATTCAAGTCGACTGTTTTTCATGGCTAAAGTTATGTTATCTGGTCTTGTTACTAACGCTATTCAGGTTGACCAGTTTTGAAACCATATAGATTAGAATTTAGAAATTTTCAAGCGTTAAGATATGGAACAAGTTGGGCTGAAGTACGCACTGAAACAGTTTTGATAGAAGTGTTAGCTTGGAAATGGATTGAAAGTCTTTACGACGTACATGCAAAGAATGCAATAAGAGCTTCAATATTTTTTCGTAATTTTAGGTAGCATATCTTCAGAAATTTATAGAAATACATGTCGAAAGAAGTATTTTACACTCCTTATTTCCGTAATTAACATCTACGTGATTTTTTCAACAAGTCAATGGCTTTGCAATAGGCTCTCCTCTCAATCCTCTGTTAGCCGAGCTATTTGTGAACAATTTAGAAATCAGCCTCTTAAATAGTAAATTAGTGACCAATGTAGTATATTATTATAGATACGTAGACGACATCCTAATCTGCTGGAAAGGTACACAACGACAATTAGATCAGTTTGTTAACTATGCCAACTCCTTACACAACAATATAAAATTCACTTTAGGAGTAGAATCCAATAATAAACCAAACTTTTTAGATGTCATGTTAGAACGCAAAAACAATAAGCACAAATGTAGTATATTTAGAAAAGACATTTGCCGACTCCATAATTATTGGTCATTCACAACACTCTTCGTCCCATAAATTAGCAGCCATTCGATGATTCATAGAACCTTAACTATTAGAAAAATCTAATTTACGTAAAGAAATAAAAAGTATAAAAGAAATCGCAGTAAATTATAAATATAACCCACCAATTTTCACTAAATTGTACCAGAATAAAAGACAAAAAATACTAATAGAAGAAATATATCCGGTCGTACCAAATAATAATACAATTTATTATAAACCCATCCCATACATAATTAACGTATCAATTAAACTAGGAAATATATTAACTAGTAACCAAAATGTAAATAATACCACATATGCCTACAGTAATTTAAATAACTTGGGTTAAACGGTATACATAGGTATAGTAATAACGTATACATAGCTGAAACAGGAAAAAATTTTGCTACCAAATACAAAGAACACATTGTCAACTGACGAAATAACAACCAGACACATCTCACTTTGCAAAACATCTCATTGAAAATAACCATCATCCTCATACCAATAATGCTTCCTATATGTAACAAATAAATACGAAAAACAATAAACTCAATATCCTAGAAATATTTGAAATAAACAGATATAAAAGAGATACCAACGTTAATATATTAAATGAACAACTCAAGATATTAAATATGGGTTATGATATTGTAATATCACCTATATTTAATATCTTGAGTTGTACCATGTACTATGTTGGGTGTACCATATTTAATATCTTGTAGACATAAAATAGTTAGACATAATTGATAGTGCATTACACTTAAAATTATTTTAGAATTCATATTATTTCAAATTATTCCATATAAGGAGACACATCGCAAAAGAAAACAAATAATGGGACACATGTATAATTAGTTGTATAACCTTGTCCCAACTAACAGATACCCTTCCTATTACATAAATATGTCACCGAGAATAACATCCATTTAATTTCATTACATACATCGGAATATTTGCACTGTATAACCTCATAGAGTAACATAAATATAATTTATTACCCTCACTAAAATACTTGTATATCGTATAAATTTCGAAAATGTAATAAAAACTACACCGCTCCTCACGACAAACTCACTAACGTAAACAGTGGGAAACCCGCGCGAACCCTGCTTCCGCTCTAGTTTTGTGTAATCTTTGATAATTTACTGCCTGAAGATCCTGAAACCTAGGTCGTGGTAAAGAATTTAAATAAAATAGAAATAATACTACTTCACGTAGTTTAATTTAATTGTGACTAATGAATTTCTACAAAATTAACGATAAATATATTCAATCACTAAATTTGAAAACTAAGAAAATAACATGGGTTTTTAGAAGCCTATGCAAAGTATGTGGGACCATTACAAAGACAATTCTAGAAGCCGTGGTTCTTTAGATATTATATATATATATATATATATATATATATATATATATATATATATATATATTTATATATTTATATTTGTAATCCATCCATACTTTCTTATATTAGATATTGTTAAATGTTTATTAACCTAAAAAGACTGTATTAGTGATAACTTATGAGAAACAAAGTTATTTTCATTAATATAAATTAAAAAACAACAAAAAATTACACTTCAAAACGAGGTAACGAGCTTCTGGTGTTTAAGCCAGACTCGCAGTTTATGGTATGTGTATATAATATTAAAGACGTGATAAAATGCTTGTTTTATAAACTTGTTATAATTTTAATTCTTCTTCTGTAATTCCGTGTAATTATATTGTATATAACCACACATCGTACCACTATATTATTATAGTTTCCGAGATATAATTGTTCAAAATGTAAAATATGTTTTGTCATACTTTGGAAGTACCCCCGTACATTAATGAAAAAGAGGCAATTTTACATTAAAAAATAGTCATATCCTATAATTTTATACAATCAAGCTGCCTTGGAATGTAAACATGGTGAAGATGCAAAACCAAAAAAAGCTACGAAATTAAATTTCTATATAAGGCTACTTATGTACAGTCGATTCATCGTTTCTAGTAAGAACTGAATTTAAAGTTATGTTTATTGATATATGTGTTGCGTGATGTAACATTATTTATTAAAATATATTCAGCCGGAGAAGCTAATAGTCTTTTTCGGGCTTCCTGCACTTAATTAAAAATATGCTTATAAATAAGGGAATTTGCAATATTTTACATTCAATGTTGCAAGCCACGAAAGAAATGCAAGACCAAGCAAAGTAATGAATAAATACAGCAAAATCGACACATTTTCCTTATAAAATAGATTTCAGGTACGAGTTTCGTTTGTTTTTTTATTTTATTCGACCAAATTAAAGTTTCGCTCGAAATATGGCGCGCACGTGAGGGGAAAGAAATTCACGACGTCCAACTTCGTTTTCCGGCTGATTGGCGCGAAGTACTTCACGTGCCAAATATAAATTTGATCTGAAACGAAGGTCGTTAAAGTTTTCCCCTTTTTCTTTAGTTTATTGTTCTTTTGATTTGTGTTGTATTTTCTAGAGTTTGAAAAGATAAAATATTTTCTGCGAATATGTTGTCCTAATTATAATGTATTTTAATAAGTTTGTGTACGAGAAGAACTCGCACAACTAAAGTTCCGCACACGCCTAAGCACATGTAAACATTTAAGGGTATATATTATTTTTATTGAACTGTTAACAAATATAAATAAAAAATTGTCATTTGTCGTCACGTAAATATATCGCCAATACATTTCTGACAGAAGTAAAAATGTCATGAATTTCTCAAAAATTAAGAAAGCACAAAGACCTAGAATTGCTATAAGTTTCTGTTAAAATTTAGGTAAACTTCTAACAACTTTGTTTTGTTCATAATTTTGACTTTATCAGTTTTAGAAAAGGAAGGCGAAGCGAGGGACTGTAACAATTTCAAATAAAATTTTGACAAAGATTTTGAACGGAAAACGCTCTCTTAATTTGTATTCCACGCGATTTATGTAATTAAAAAAAAAATCGATTACTTCAATAATTTTTTCCATAATTTCAATAATCTTTTGGAAAATGTTATTTTATAGTAGAATTTTATTTTTGTACTCTTCGTGGAATTGTTTGGAATAAACGAAAATAATAAAAAAACCTCTTCCAAATTTGTCGAGTATTTCGCACGATTTCAGAAATTACATATTTCTTCTTTATAATATATGTTTAGTCCTTCAAGCTCATGGTTTTGAAAACATGTTTTAAATGCTTTATAAATCACCACCGCTCAACATAGAAACTTGAAAATATACACAAACCAAGTACGATTATAATAAGACAAACCATAAATTATATCGTTTTTTAAATACCTATTTTTTTAAACATTTGCAATCGGTAAATCTGACAAAAAGTATGTTTTATACCAAATGCATTACGATGTGAGAAGTATGTGTTACTTCAACCAAACACATGGAAAAATCGAGGGAATTTTTATTGCGAAAGTATTTGCTTTAAAAAAAAATTTAAAGTTAACTTCTGCTTTTATCATTAAAAGCGCGAATGGGAAAATAAAATGAATATACGAAGCAATGTTATTAGGAAAACTATGGACTACGCTACAAATTAAATCATATTTAAAATATAAACGTAACGATGAAAGAAATCGTGAATTGTAAATATTAGCATTTCTGGCATAAATGTTTTTCCAAAATATATACAGAAAGTGTGAAAATTAAAGAAATTAATGTAAGCATCCAAAATAAGTGTTACCTATTAAATGAAAAAGGATGTTGAATTAGCTATGATTCGAACATTCTCTAGTTACACTCGCGTAATTTGTTATGGAAAATTGTAGCGTCTCCTGTAACAATGGGAATGGCAAAGTCGATCCAATTTACAAATGTCCGTTCTTAGTGCACAATATAATGTGCAAGTTGATTGATGGAATGAATATTCGATTGATTCTGGATGTTTTTACAAAAACTTAATTTAACAAATAAATGGTTTCTTATAATATATGAAAACGCAGAAATATTCCATTTCTTTGTGAGTTCCTACCAGTTTCGCATAGAATGAAAAATCAAATTTAACTATAAATAACACTCTCATTCAGAAATTGAGGATAATATCATCAAATATCGATAAATGATACTTCAAAAAGTGCACTAACACTTAATACTCAGAAATAAAGTTAATGGTAAATAGCATTTTTTCATCTCACGAAAGCGATCGAACATTAACAATGTTCGCTCGTGCGAATGATGCACATAAAATACGACAAGTATTTTAAATATTCCGACCATATTTCAAGTGATCAACAGGAGCACCAAAATCATATATGCATAACGCACATGAATACCTCATTGGCGATTGCCATCGTGAGATAAAATATCTACATGTATATATACATATATATATATATATATATATATATATATATATATATATATATATATAAGTTCAAACATTACAAAATACAATGAACAACAAAATTAACGGGAAGCAACTAAAGAGATCAATAAAGAAAAGCTGAAATAAACCTGCGATAACCATTCACTTAACATTTATTTAACGTCAATTGGAACCTTGTAATGAGAGTCGAATGTTTACGCATGTACCTTTATTGCAATATATATCTTTATAATAATACGAATAGATGTTCATGTCTACATTGAAATTTAGCTGTTAAATTTTATTATAGATGTTTAAAATCTGACGAGTACAATAAAATATTTCAGTAAAATCATTTTAATATTTTTGCGATAGGTCTAAAAATATTCATCGTTTTTTTTTCTACAGTGATTTTTGTCATCAGGAGAAAATATATCAAACATTTTTGATGGGTAATAGATATGAAGTTTATTTAACCAAATTTGTCGAAAAAAGGGCATTGATGATTGGTATTTTTTTTAAATACTTGACAGAAATCCTTTGTTTAATTTATTTTATCTGTTTTCGAGGACGAATGACCTCAAAAGCAGTATTCGTAATGTAGAAACTTTTTGGTGTTGCAATAATTTACTCCTTGACTGTTTTATTATCTGACGTTGGATACGCGTATTGGCTTTTTTGCTATGTGTGATCTAATTATTTTACGATCATATTGAATTTTAACGAAAAACAAGATTGTGCGTTATGAACTATTTGAGGCCCAATTTACACACACAGTTGACTAACATTTGTATTATGTAGTTCATAGCTTAGTTAGTGTAAATTTATGCTTACATAGTTCTTTCTTCTTACTACGTTAAAGTTTGCAATACTGATGCATTCAAGAAATAGAAATTAGAAACTTGTCCCTTTATAATAAATTATATAAGTCCCAATAAGTTGCCACTGTTAGGAGATGATACGGTGTCGTATCAGTTTCAAACTTGTATTTGAACTTTTTCAACGTTGTATTTACACCTCAAGGAGTGAAGATAAGTATAAATAAGTTAGCTTTTGTCCTCAGCTTCACTCGCGTGGTATTAGGAAATGTCGATCGCCGCTTGGCTATTCGTGCATGACATAATACTTTCCACAGATCCCCTCTCTTCTCTCTTCACATCGTGCACATATCCAAACTTTCCACCCGCCGTCTTCATTTCCAAAGTAAATACATGCGTATCGCTTAAATATACAGACTGGTAAATGGACATCTTCACAAATACTAAAGTGTAAATGATAAGTATGTAGTGTCAAGGGAACTTTTGTACTAAAGTATATTTTCTTGTCAGTGACATTGATTTATATAAAAGTTCATAGGTTTTCATAATGAACATCCACCAATATTATGTTCAGCAGTAGTATTTTTTTATAGGTTTATCGTCACAAATTTGTTCATTCATATCTCATACAGCTCAACTTGTTAGCTGCTTTATTTCGGCTACTTCAAATCTTTCTGTCGTGCAGATAAGACATTTTACTGAAATATTTGGCAAGGTAGATAAAAGTCTTTCTACTTCTATATTTTTCCCTTTATATACATAGAACAATCGTAGTTATTTATTGATTTAGAGTAATGATAATTTTAGAGGTTTACATTAATCTTGTGTAATACCAAGAAATTTGTTTCTTGTACCCTTCGTTAAACTAATGTAAACGTATATATTGAAAAGGTTTTCTGAAATCTAGGCGAGATCACGATCTTTCTTAAAAAATTATATGAGATAATAATGAGAAGTGTTTATCTTCTGTAGAAAATATAAAGTTTTTGAACTCTCGTTGGCAGTGTTATAAAATTCGTTAATATTAGATCACATAGTTTTCTTATCTATACTGAAATATGTACAGTTATAAGAATATCATATTGTTCAGCTAATAGGTATTTGTGAGTATACATAAGTAAGCCATTATTAAAAAAAATATCTATTTTTCAATACCCATTTGCCTTTCAAACATAATACACGAGGAAAAATATTCCTGAATACTCGATAACTGGCGGTGGAAATTTTCATACGGTTTCTCGTAATACGAGACGTGAAATAAGCACTATATAGCTTTTATTCGTTCCCCGTGCTCTTTCAAGCTTTTATGCGACCGTACTGAATGAACGACCTTCATGTATATAAGTGCAAATTTAAGTAAATTATAGAGGATAAGGTAATCACTTTCGATGTCAGATACAGAAATGGGGGTAAGAAATTGCAGTTAGAAAATTAAATTAAATACTCGAAATGAAATGGATATTAATTTTGGAACTATTTCAAAAATTTTTTTTGATCAAGTACATACGCTACGCTAGCTTAAGGAGACGACGGGTACCCGTCTATATTTGGAGTACCAAATATGATGTTTATTTATAAATCTACTCGTATTTTTGCGCCATATCAAATTTTGAAATTTTGAGTTAGCATTTTGTGTACAAACAATTTTAGTTACGACGATGAATTTTTTGAATCTTGGCACATAAATACGTTATGTATTGTCAATTAATAGTAATATTTAACACTCTGCAAATAATAAAATTACATTCTATTGTCATTCCGTTATAAATATTTGAATTAATATGCACGGTTGTAAAGACGATACTTCAATAACGATCATATATTTTCATACAGTTTATATTATTATATATAATGTTTTTAAGTAAGTTTATTAAAATGATGCAAAATAAGGAAGAGGAGTACACTAATATACCCATGATGCATGATGCAAAAATGAATGATGCAAAATAGGAATACACTAATATACCCGTCAATTTTTCGTTTCTAGAAACTTTTCGTAGATGTAAAGAGCTCGGACATATGGTAATCACCACGATCGTTCTTCTGTTTAGTTGGAGACTGAGTTACAACGAGTAAAGAAAAGAATGGTTCAAATGCGTGTCGAACCACATATAAATCAGTCATTTCAGAAAATGTCAATCTTTCCACATTTTATAAATTCTTACATGGTGCTTATAGGTATTACGATTTAATTGATACCTATGCAGATTTTTTTAGTTTCAAAAATAATGCACTCAAAATAATTTCATTTGGAAATTCCCATCAAAACTTAAATTCGAGATTTTTCCCGATTTTTGGACAGAATTATTTCGAAATGGGAGAGGATACACAATTTGAAGCCTAATATTTAACAAGCGGGGATAACAAATAAAAAAAATTACTGAATGGATTCTATACTACCTTTCTTTTAAAAGGCCTTTTTAACAGTACCTTCAAAAGGCTGTACACTGAATTCTATTTTCTATCCCCACTTCTTGATAAGATGAGGTGACTTGAAATTTAGAGAATATTTATATTGTAAAATTTCATGTTTAAAACTATAAAAATTGCGAAGGTGCAACAGAAGGATGGACACACACAGTCATGATAATAATATAAGGGTTTTGTATTTGACCAGAGAGACCGTATTTGATTAGACTTGCAACAAAAAAATAACTACTATATTTCCAGAATCCATAGTGAACAAGACTGTACACGCACTGAGAGAACCTGTGTCGTTCGTCTGGCGTCCGAAAGCAGAACATCAACATCGTTAGTGTGAAATAAATTCTTCATTTAAATCAAAATATTAATTACGGCATCAATTATATTAAGTAACGCAAAGAACTACCTTTTATATTTAAGGAAAGGTGTAATTTTCCTTGTTTTATTTTTGTCCCGCATTCAATCGAGAAATCTTCTCTTTTTCTCTTTACCTACTATTTATATTCAGGCAACCATGTCTCCTGGCAAGCCCACGCTAGGTCAGGATTGTTTTTTAGAACCAAATATTGCCAAGGAAAGTATCCAAATAAATGACAGAAACATTGTATTTTCGTGGAATAAGAGAAAATACAGCAAGTGCTGCATTTTTATAGAAAAAATAGCATCTCAAATTAATTCTCGTCAAGTTTTGCTTTATATAATTCAAATTAGATTTTTAACAAATTCAATTTTTAATTTGTAATTTTCTCAACATTTTCCTCGTTTCTTCTATAGACTCCATATATTGTACAAAAGTCATCGTCAAATCATTTGAATAACCATGTAAGGAACAGTGGCTCATCATTGGCTTGGATTTAAATAAACCTATTAAAATAAATAATTATTAAACATTCACCACTTTTTTTTGGATTCTCTCTATCTACTAAAGGTATAAATAAATTTTGGGCCTACACAGACCACGAAATAAACATTATGGAGATGAACTTTTTTGTTAAGATAAACCAATACATACCGGAATTTTCCAATTTTTTATTGATGTATTCTTTAATTTATATATAAAATAAGATCACAAAAGATAGAAATATTATAAATTAATGTATTCTTTATAACGTTTTGAAAATATGGTTGCCAATTTTGAAAATAATTAATTTACAGGCAAGTTCACTTCCGCCTACATTATTCCAAATCTGATAGTGACAAATCTTGTACTGAAATTAAGCAACCAAACTTAAGCGTAGACTTATTTATTATGTCTATTAAATGCCACGGTCTCATATATTTCTGTACATTTGCCAACTCGATTCTCCAATATTAGTATTTCCATCAGTATTTCGTACAATGTTGATGAGCATTATACAAAATATTGTATTTAGAATGGATAAGGGCAGTTCCTGCGCATATTAAAACGTTACATGCAATTGAGTATAAAACATGGAACTCGTAAATTTTCTACATTTTTTCTTGGTCACGGTTAGGATTACGGAATCTTTTTCTAATATTATTGAGTAATATTTTATAGAGTATATATTTGTAGACCATGTACTGAAAATAATTTGAAATTTTCAACGAAGTCATAAATTTAACTGCAGGATCATACTTTCGATTTTGTTTCCTTCATCTCAATTTCAAATTGTAACAGAAAATAGTATTAATGTGATATGATGTGAATAATACAGTTTATAAAATCTAAACCATTGAGTGATAAAAGTTTTGTTTTATATGTTAAAATTTACGTTTTTTTGTTTCTTATAAAGTTTAATACCTTTTTTCAATAACAGCAATAAAAATTAAAAAACAAGGAAACCCGTTTGGAGCCAGATCATGCCTACACAAAAAATACCAAAAAAGTCATGTTCAGTACTTTTTTGTCTGGAAGCGCCCCATTAACTTATAGTATAAAAGAGATATAAAAGTTTGTTAGACGGAGATAATGGATCATTTACATCCTTGCTACCCATTCAATATTTTGCTCTATAAATTTAAATTTAAATCGATTACCTAAAGTAGAAACTGACAGTCAATAAGCATAAATAAAATATTTGAATAAACCAACCACACACTCGTCTTAATATAGTTATCCGAAGGTAATTAAATTATAAAACTTCTTTGACCACAAAATATCTTCCCTTGTGATCTGTTTGCAAACAAATAAATCTTCAAAAACTCTTGGGTTAAATCAATATTGATCTTTTATTTTCCACATATAAAAGGTTGAAGAAGAATCAATTGAAATTTTTATCATATGTACATTAAAAACCATACACATAAGTATCATTTTGCTCTCCAGAAGCCACAATAGGTTCACATTACGTGATAAGCAAGTTAATCAAATTAGCAAACGTAAGAACGTGAACAATGCACGTAAATTATCTATCGTAGCATACACAAATATTTACCATCTTAGCTCCTATTCCATACAATAGGATATTAATTAGTAAGACAAAGAAACAACAGAAGCTCTGACTCAGAACTTTGTAATCATTGAAAGCTTTGCGCCGTTCGAAATAATGGGAACGATTAGATTTACATCATATTATACTGATTTAAACATTTTTAAGATCTTCCATATTTATACCTGCGACACGAACGTTTGTATAGACGTTACAATTTTTATTTTGTTCAAATTAGTAGCGCTCGCTTATTTCTTAACACATCACAGTAAAATGTTTCTTTTTCATAATTCAATATTTGGACACAATTTAAACATTCTAGCTTTATTTTGTATTCACATCCCAAGGAAAAACATTTTAAAAATACTAACGTAAGAAAAAACATAAGGATAAAAGTCATTTATAAACTGCTGTAAACATCTTAGTGATAAAAAAATATATCAAGGCAGCACATTGTTCATAAAATCGAAGACGTACTTCCTGTGCTGTGACAGTAGCAAATTATTTTTCGGCATTTTAAAAGTTTGGGAATTATTGCCCTGAAATAAGTGCATAAAATAATCTATTATTTAGTTTCTTTTTCTTTACATCTCTTTAATGTTTAAGTACATAGGGTGAACTTCGTTTTGCAGAAGTCGGCTCTTCTAGTAAAAAAGAGTGCCAAATAAAAAATAGAGTGTATTGTGGAAGACTTATTCAGGGATATTTCCTGATTGTTGATAATAAAGAATGAGATTTTTAAAAAAATGTTGACAATTATATTTATAGTCTTTTTCTTTTCCTTTTCAATCCTTTTGTTTGTATTACTTATAACTTTCTTATTAATTTTATTTAGAAAAAGTTATTGTTAAAATTATTATAACATAATCTTTGAAGAAGTTTGAAGAAATCTACCAAAATTGGAGTAATTGTCAGTAGCATTCCTATTAATTTATCTATCGGATCAAAATTAAACAAAAAAAATTTTTTTCGCTAACATGAGAATACGTAAATATTATTGATTACTGCCATAGCATGCACAAGTAAAGTGAAATAATATTCGACCTCAGATGTCTACTGAAAGTTTTAATAATTTCGAAGCAGTTGAGATAACAAGAACCAAAACTGTTTTGTCATTAACTGAGATAACAAGGATCAAAATTGCCCTGTTGTCCTCTGATCTTTTATGGCTTTGAGTTCAAGGTCCTTTCGAGTCAAAATAGGAAAATAAGTCAGAAGAGGAAATTAACAGGTACCATTATGTCATTTTTGAAAATCCATATTCATTTTTAGAAACCATATAAAGGTAACTGGAATGGAAAAATCGATACCGAACCAGTATCGTACAACAATGAAACAACAAACGTGAATTCTTTCTAATAGTGGCAAAAGAATTACTACACCCGAGGTTTCTGTATATTATACTGCAAAAATACGGTTTGAGTCTATGTGACAATTAGTTTTTCAAATAACGCTGACACTTTTCTTGCGTAAATAAATATATAAATTAAACATAAATTCCTTCATATATTCATATTGCGTTTACGCATTATGACTGTTTATTATTGTTTTATTTTTCAACCTTCGTCAGTCACGTGCACATACTTCGCAGGCCACGTGTAGATGTGATCTGATTTAATAATTTTCGTACTGAAAATAAATATTTGTTTCGAATCCTATATATATCCAAAATAGTCGCTATTCCGCGAGTTATTAACGTTAAACTTTCATAGGTTTCGGTTTCAAATATCTGTTAGTAGTTGCCATTTTAGTTTAAAACAGTAATAATATATTATGGTGCCTTGGCATTTTTTTTTATTAATTTCTTATTTAAACACATAAAAAAAATGCTAAACCGACTGAAAAGAGAAATAGTAGAAATGATTTGTTGTACACATTTACATATTACTTGATGCACTTTTGTATATCCTATAACTAACAGGCACGCCTTTACATCTAAAGAAACGAAACAGACACGTATTTTTAATATAACTCTAAATCAATGGAATTCATTGTAAAATTTACATTTAGAAATAAGAGTAAATAAAAGAGAATATTAAATTAGTTGCAAAAAAACGTTGCAAAAGTTAATTAAGAATTTCGTGAAAAAAGTTTTACCGATCATATTTTAAAGTCGTTCTTGTGAATAAACAAATCGTTTTAAACATAATTGTTATTTTCCTTTGTAATTAAACGATACAAATTTAGCGCAATCAGGCTTCTTTTTTCCCAAACGCCTTAAGATAGAACAATCTTTATTACAATTCATTGTAATTTGTCTTGATGCTTTTACTACTAGAATGATACCATGAATATCGTAGTTCTAACTCGTCATCTTTAATCAGAAGGAAGGTAAAACCTATCCAAGGATAAGGTGATTGAATCTTTTCAATTTCGAAGATATGAGATAATTTTTCCATGAAACAGCTCAATAAGACGTCGAAGGTGAAAGAAGTTAGTGCAATAAAACAAAAAAGATCTTACCGGCAGGATTTAATAAAAATATTTCTAACCCTATGAAATAAATAAAGCTAGTGATTTATCATAATTGAAAATAGTTTTTTAAGTACTAATTAAACATGAAGAGAAAAATTACATAAAACTAAAAAAAAATATCTGTTAATACAATTAGAATTCAATTAAAGTAGACTTTTTCTTAAATCATTTATAAAACCTAATATTTCTTAATTACTATTGGATCGTGTATAAACAGTATAAAAAATTTCCAAGAAAACTGGGATATTCAAAACTACTGCAATAATTTACTGCAAAGTTTATATAAACTTATTGTATCGCCATTATTTCTTCATTTGGACAGTTTCAAAGAACGGGGAAAAAGTCCTACAAAAAATATTCCTAATCTGGGTTACATAAATACACTCTATAATTTATATCTAAATATCTTTGAGTGTTAATTATTGTAATACAGCCAAATATTATATATATGCTATTTGACTATGTAAAATTGTATGTTTCTACAACAAACGGTTTCTGAAGAAAAAGCATGAGACCAATAGACAGATGGACGTGGACGGGTTTTTTTTTGTTGCGAGTTGAAAGTTGCGTCCTAAAATCAGAATAGTTAATATTTAAAAAGAAGAAAATACATTAACAATTAAATGACACATTTCAATTAAATGACACCCATTTTAAAACCTATTATTTTATAATGGTTTTTTGTTTTGGTTTCATATATGTATAGATATATCTAGATTGCGGACGTACTATCTGCAGTGCGCTCGAATAATTTAAACCCACATAAAAAAAATTAGTAAAACGCTAAACGGCTACGTTATATAAGTTATCGTTAGTGGAAAGGTGATGAAAACAAATAAAGCGCCCAACAAAAAGCCGGTCACGCGAAGTCGCACCCACGTAATATTCTATTCTTCCGTATGTTTCGTTGTTTTTTTACCAGAGACTCTATGGCGTATCATGAAAAATGTATTTGTTTGAATGAAAGAATACTTAGAAACCAAAAATAGTCAATAATGAATTTCTACAAAATTAACGTCAAATATATTCAATACTTAGAAAACTAAAAACAATAGCTCTCGCATACAACACAATAATGTGTTCATCATTGTGTCTTATTAGGGTTGTCAGAAAGATATCGAAGTACAGATAGTTATGTTTTCATATTATTTTATAAGTTAGTAAATTGTTACGTAAGAATTAAAACTAATGTATAATTTATTTAACACAACATTTGTACATACGAAAGACTTATATTTATACTTGATACAAGAGCAATCTATTGTCAATCACAACCAAGGACTGCAATAAATTAGTTTATAAATGGACTGCAAAAATAGTATTATTTTAATTTCGACAAAAAACTTTTAAATAAAGTTTTAACTCAACTGTTTACGCTTATAATAATTTACAAGTGTTGTTTACGCTCGTAAAATGTTCACAAAAGAAGGAATTATTAGGTAAGAGACTCATGTTTAAGCTTACGGAAAGAATATCGAGACGATATGCAAGTAATTTAGATAATTTTGTGAATCTGGTATCGAGGTGAAAGGGTTAATTAATCTCTATAATATTTATTTGCCAAATACAAATCATATAAAAAAAAACTTCTAAACGCACACTTAATTTGTCATGATAAAATATCGTCTTTACGTTTAAAAATCAATAGGATATTGTGCAAATGTCCATTAAAAAATATGTCTATGTTAGTTGCACTACACTAGTCGATAAATGAACCAATAACTGATAGTCAAAATGAATAATGTGTACATATTGGTAGGTAGGTATGTTACGGAACCCGGCATCGCGGTGCGGAACCCTACAAAACACGTCAGTCTAATTGTCTTGCTCTCGCGAACATACTAGTATTGTAGTTGGAAGGAATAATCAACCTTATAGTCTCCGCTATAGATCCCGTATTAGCTTGTGCATGTACTCACAAGTAGACAAAGGTTGCGCCAGCTGGCACCCCGATATCTAGATCAGACACTGCTGACCTGATACCTAGACACCACTACCTAAAAGAAATCGCTCGATGTTTCTATGAGTAGCCCATATATAAATAGCCGCAGTGGTCACTGCGGAGTCAATTCAAGTTTGGACGCGAAAACGGAAAGAAAGGAGAAGTGCAATAACTAGCGAATACCTACGGTTTTTTTTCGTATTCGGTTACCATTATGTTACACTTAACTACTTCGTAAATCAATATTGGGTGAAGTTTATTGCAGTGAAAATTGGTGAAATAAAGTAGGTAAAGTATAGTTTTAAAATAGTCTTTTGTTACACATTGTTTGAGATTGGGAACAACATGCTCGCCTCTAAAGTCTGTAAATTTTGTCATATTTACCTAAGTATATAGTTTAATGTTGAAGTTCTATATTTAATGGACTGTACTCCATGATTATGATCCTATATTGTGTAGTATGGTATTGTATTTGGTTATCCTATTGATGTATTTCGAATCCTACCTATTGAAAATGTTGAATTAAAATTTCATTAATATATTTATCAAAAGGTATGGGTATACATAATTTCATTTTATTCTATGGTTGTTGCAGAATATGATGTCAATCGAAAGAAAATGTGAAGCTGACGCAGAATGTCGAATATTTAAAAATAGTTGGAATAAAACCTTTTTTGTCACAGAATACAATAATAAATATACTGTGCCTTATATATCATGACAAAATATCAGTTTGCAAGAAGTACTATATTGAAAGGTATTACTATACAAAACATGCATCTAAATACAATGAGTACAAAGGTTAAATTCGAATCGATCGTATAAATTCATTTAAAAAAATATGATCGTTCAAGAGGGAATGTTTAAAATACCAAAAGAAAATTCCGAGATAGTAAAGTTCCAATACAAAAATTAACTTTTTGGTATATGAAGCCATTGCCAAGCAAGGCAAACCCCCATCCTATGGAGAATTTGTCAAGGAATGCTGCATCGATAGCATATGTCCAGAGCATAAAGTATTAATTAAAAATACAAGCTTGTCATATCAAACTATAGGAAAGAGAATTGATTATATGTCCCAAGATATCGAATCGTCGTTAAAAACACAATTAAAAATTGTTTTCCTGTAGTTATATCAGATATATCAGATACGGCGAAGTTCGCAGTTTTCGTATTTGTTTTGTTTTGTTGCTTTTTTTGCGTTCAATGAAAGATACAACCATAGAACAATATACCTATGAAGAAATAAAAAGTTGCATAGAAAAATATTAGCTTCTAATCAAAAATCTTTGTGGCTTAACTACAGATGGTGCACCAGCAATTACAGGGAGAGCAAATGGTTTTGTGGCATTAATGCGCAATAGCATCGCACACACAATTATACAGCATCTTTGTATGCGCCAAAGTACTTGAGCTGAAATACGTGATGGATAAAGTAGTGCAGGCAGTTAATTTTATAAGTGGTTTTTCTGTCTAATGTAGGTGCAGATCATGAATACATTGTATACTACAGTCAGTCGTGTCGCTGGCTTAGCGGAGCAGCCACACTAAAGCGATTCTAGTGTTTGCTCAAAGAAGTAAAGTGTTTTCTTGAAAACAAAGGCCAAGGTATTAGTTTTCTAACTGATGAGCAGTGGTTGGCTTATTTGGCTTTCCTAGTTGACATAACTAAGTGTATTTCTGATACTAACTTAAAACTACAAGGAAAAAATTAACTTTACACCCCGTTATGTAAACATGATCAAGCTTTTATAAAAAAGTTCATATTATTGAAAAAACAACTGGATCAAAAGCAGTCGGTACATTGGGAAACCTTATCTTCAAGCGATCAAGAGACAATGAGACAATGGCAAGTACGCATCGTTATTACAAAGGTTGAGAAATGGGTTTGAGGAGAGATTCATAGATTTGAAATCACAAATACTATCACCAATACCACAAATGAAAGTATTTCAAAATCCATTTAATATTGAAATTGAAAGCGTCGACTTAAATCTACAGTTGAAATTAATTGATATACAATTCTATCTATCCTAAAAACAGCATTTGATTGTTGCCTTCCAAACGGACCATTTCAATTTTACAAAAGTATATTAACTGCAATTAATACAAAAAACTTACCAAATTAGCTCTTCAACAAATTTCCTCTTTGGTAGTACATACGCTTGCCAATAGCTTTTGTCCCGCATGAAACATAAGCTAAAAAAAGATCATCTTTATCAGACATCCATCTTACAGGTATTCTGCGCATAGCCACTTCTAAAATATCAGCTGACATAGATGCACTATGCAAACAAAAAAAAATGTCAGTCTTCTCATTAGTGCAATAATTTGTAAACCTGAGACTATCTTTTTTCAAATAAACTGGCTCTGTACACAATTATGTCGGTCACCCCTGATATATACCAATTAAGAGTATCGCATCATGATTTTCAAATTCTTTGGCGACTCAGCTCATCACGAAAATCGGATTCATCGAGCGGGTCTGAACTGATGTTTTGGTTGGCTATAAGAGAATGTTTTCGTAACCAGTCCGCCATCTATATTAATTGTATACATTAAAATACGTAAATAAATAAATAAAAAATGTGTGCAAAAATGTATTGTTCATAATTTTTCTAACATAAAATTGTAGGAATGAAGAAATATAGTATCGTTTGGAAAATTTATACAATCACGTAATTTGCCAACATCGTGCCAGTTAGAACTCTTAACATTTTGCTTTAAATTATACATTATCGATTCTAAAAGCCGACATAAATCGTATAGGGGCCGTCTGCGCTTGACTAATTTTATCTATGAGTTACGAAAAATAAAATATTCCATCTCTCAGTAAAAAAGAAATTCACTTTATTCCGTTTCTTTTCCGTTAATACGTGAATAAGTTTACGATATTTATATATTTACAAGCGCCAGAAAACTTCCATCGAACGAAAGCTAAGTAAAGTTTGAGCTTTCACGCGACAACCTTGTGAAAGCTTTATTGTGCTCATTCCTGATTTCGAATTGCTTCCAAATCGGAACATAACGTTAACAAATAAAGGCAGACTTGGTGATGGAAAAAATCTCTCATCCAGAGGTAAAGTGTTGATTTGAAGAATTATTGAGATTGAAAGAAGAAATTTATTGGATAAGGCATTCGTTGATTTAAAAAATATACTGAGCACTACATTTTTTAAGACGTTCTAAACTTTGTAAGCACTCTTTTAATAGCTGAGTTTCAAAGAGCATGTTTATTTATAATTAAAGAAAGTGAAAGTAAATAGACGAAAATTATTTGTCACTCATGAATATAAATTTCAGTTGCCACAAATTATTAATGCTGTTTTATAAAATATTTACCTCTAAAATTTTTGTGGCCAACTTTCTTTACTTTAATAAAATTTTTTAGTTAGTACTTGATTAATAAAATATTGATCGATTCACTGGTGCAGGTGTAATGAACAGGAGTAGAGAATTATCATTCTCTTAGATAGTAACCAAAATTAACCTAACATCGAAACGTTTCGACAAGTTTTTCCTACAAGTGATTAAGAAACCTAAAAGTATTCCTTGCGCTAAAAGTATTTCTTGCACTGCGTGTAAGTTTCTTCCAAACTTCAAAACATATATTCAAAACGAACATAAGAAGAAAAAAAGAATACAAACGTATCGAATTAAAAATCTATTCTTCATATTAATTCTATATTGCAATAGGGTCAACATGCTTTTTCATGAGTTGAAACGTGCACTTAATCAGATCAAAATAATAAAGTAAAAAAAGTGTTGAAATATTTGCAGGAAAAGTTTAATTAAAAAAAAACGTGAGTAAACACATTTTCAGTGAGTCGCTGCAAGCTGTCAGAAGCCGACCGTCAACATAAAGTTAAATAACTGCCTAAATATAAAGTCGGGTCAGTTCCTGAACTCAATGCCACTTTGTATAAGCTCATAAGCTAAAGCACATTACGATGCTTACCCGCTTTACGATTAACTACTTTGATTCATTTCCAAAGTAGTTAATTAACAGATATTGTGTCCAGATGAACCACAGAACTTTACGGGTGAAGCATTTTAGAGTAAGGTAATTATTAAATATTATAAAATTAAAAGTTCACTTTGCACATTCTCTGATAAATTAGAATATAGAGCTTTTTAGTAAGAAAATTTACAACATATTTATTAGTCTGCGTTACTGTTCGGGGTACTCTACTACTATATAAAATTTCCAGCAAATAGTTTGCGATATATATATATACATACATATACACAAACACACATGTATGCAGATACTATATGTACTCTTTCATTTACGACCGTTTTATAACTTTTTTTAATATTTCGCCGTTACATTGCACGTGGAAATGAAAAATATTTTCCCCCAGACCCCATAAAATGCGATGTCAATGGAGACTTTCATCCCGTCTTATTAAGAATGATTCTTTCACAACTGGTAGAAACTAGCCTAAATTATGGAAAAAAAATCCAATTTGCTACATCTGAGTATTTCAATTACAGCTCAAATTTTCTATAACTGTGTTACCAAGAACTCCCGTTATATTTTCATACAGTTATTGAAATTTACAAGAACAGCAGGACAGTGAGAATCTTCGAAAAAATTGGAGTAATCGTTACCTCGAGCCGAAATTGCCGTCCATACCGTAACTTTTAGACGATGAAAGGTCTTTGAATATATAATCGAGGTTTTGACCTGCTCTATTGTGGGACTTTGTAATGAAAAATACGAAGTCGATAGTTTATATTCGAAAAAAATATGTTGATAAAGGTATTGAACCGATTCAGGTTTGTTTCGGCAAAAGAGTTCTATGAAAGGCTTTATTTTCTGTACCAGGTGAATCTTGCATTATTTTAATTTTGATTCAAATTTTAAAAAAAACTTGAGGATGGTTTTCCAATTCCGCTAAATGTTTGTATTTCGATACATCTAGATCACTCTGATCAGACGGTCTGATTTATTCAATGTTTACCATTTTTTCTTTTAAAATCATTACCATCGCTTTGACATTTCAAATTATAATTTTTGTTAAATTATCATTAGGATTCATACTTAAATCGAGAAACTAATGTTTTGAATAAAGAGCTATCAAATAATTTTGAACAAACTATCTGTATACTAAAAATGTTTCAAATGCTACTTAATGACTAAGGTAATAAATAATTATGGGATTAATAGAAATGGTATGTTTTCTAAAACATCCAAAGTTTTATATGTTCCTATAAGAATTAAATCTTTAAAGTATCTAAACCAGAGAATAGTTCCTAGAGTCCCCTTAAGCCACCTGGATTTGCATACATTCGCGTGTACTTACATTCTATATTATTAGATGTGGGATTTACATGAATCCATCTAAAATATTAGCAAAATTCACATATTTTGTCATGTTTCACACAGATAGTTACTAAAAATATTACACCAAAAATATTTTACCATAATAATGAAACGTTTTAAATGAAAAAATCCTCAATATAATTCAAAAAAGTATTCTATTGTAATAAAACTTGAGATATGTTAGTAATGATTTAAACGTTCGTTATCAAAAATCATTAATACTATCATAATTAAGAACTATTCTTGAAATATTATCAATTTCTGAATATATTGTATTTAAATGGTATGGCAAACGTAGTATATAATAACTAATATGGCATTTATATTTAGCCAATTAAATTATTCTCGCTGTTCTTATAAGGTACATTTAAATAGTTCTCACCGCCTACAAAGTGAAATAGATATTGAATAAAATAAAGTGAATGAGATTTAATTATGCCGTAATCCGACAACTGGTTATAAATAGAATGTCGGTACTAACTTGTTACGTCATCAGTTAGCATTTTATTATCATCTATCTGGAATGTCCTTCCGTACTCTCAGATTTGCTCATCAAAATTCGTGCGATCTTATCATATAACCCTTAAATTATCACGTATATTTATTTTTGTATAAGGCATTACATCACAGTAAGATGGAGTCATTGTGCAATACATGAAATCCTAGACAAAGTAAATACTATCTCATAATTGAATGTGCTTAAAAATAATTGTGTGGAAGAGAAGCGGCTGCGTCTCTTTTCTTTTACCTATTTTTTATCCTTGGTATGGAAATTTTCCATTTTCATAGAACTGTGTTGAAAAAGTTACACTTACATGTAAATGTTATATATTAATCGGGTGGACCGTGTTTTCTGCCGTAGGCCATTGCATTCTACGCATATTCATGCATAAGTCTTAGGTTTCCGGTAATCATTTACGGCAAAATCATCAATTTTCTTATGTTATCGACGTTACCATCAGTCATAGATGCATCTCTTTAATGGATATATTCATCCGAATACAACTTTCGTTAATTCGGGTGAATAAACTGCAATCGTTCCGTCATATCAATAATAAATTGCTGGAATAATTTTGGCAATTATTCCAGCAATTTATTATTGATATGTTATCAATAATAAATTGCTAGAATAAATATCAACAGTTCAAAATCTAATTATGTTTGCCATTTCTAATCATATTTCGGTAATCGTGTAATTGTATCGATATTACTTTTTTATTAGTTTCGACTTCTATAGTTGGATTGACTTGTTGAATGTTATGTAGTAACCATTCTTGCTGTTCCAAAATATTAGCCGATATTGTATTGTATTAGTATTTAAAATGTGCTTCACCATTACAGTTCATTGCTTCGGTAGTTTATTGTTTCGCGCTTGCTATATTGGTTATTGACAATTACCACTGTGACTTCATCGAATTGAGGTGCATTTAATTTCGTTCATTCACATCAACTGGTTTTTTGTCGACCCAAATAATAATGTCATTTGAAAGCAACCTTATATTGGCATATATTTTGTAGAAAGTGTTTGCATTTGACACATTATCCGCCATATAAGCGACTAGCCTAGTGACGGTACTCATAATGCTGGTGAGTAGACTTTGCCGTTCATGTAGCACATATCTTCAGTTTCGTCCTTAAATTTCTTTGCGCCAAAGAATTTATATATCTTTCCTATTTTCTGATGGTAATACTTGGATATTGATTGTATTCTACCTTTGAGTCATAAGGGAATTCCATAAGTTCTAAATAGTAATTTCTACGTGTTGTAACTCATCGTTGTTTGTACAAAGTGAACATTCTCTTTCTCTGTTTCGATTTTAACTTTAGTACTTCGCGCCGCTTATTTCCTTTTTGACTTTTTATGACCTTCTGATAAAATATTACCGATGAGCGCGTCCCAAACTTTGCCTTAAATACTTTCAAAAACTAAAATTTCTAGAATGTAACATTAACAATTTAGGGTTCCAATTACTTCTACCACATTCAAATATATTTTGTCTCAAACATTGAGGAAATTAAACGAGAATTACGCTTTATAAATGTTGTAGAATCAGAAGTTTTAGAAGGTGGCATGCACAATTTCCGTATCACTCGAACATATTTGAGTATAACAACTAATTATAAGAGTTTCTTCAGTTAATTAAAAAAAATTAAAGGACTGTGGTAAATTTTAAATCTTAGAACTTTCTAAAATACTTTCAAGTATGCAGGAATTTGTTGAAAATTCTGGAACATTCTATAAACCTTATAATTTTCTGGATAATTTTGCTTCTCAGGGCCAGAAATTAATAGCAAACATTGTTCTTGAAAGTTTTCAGTTATCTATTGACCTTTAACTATAGTCGTCGGTCCAATAGACCCAAGTCGAATTATCAAAGTCTAGTATACGCTACGGGGGACAACATAGCTCCTCCTCGCTCTTAGTACTTTCCATTGGCACGCATAGCAGGGGCGCTTGCTATAGGACAGACGCATTTCTCTCGCTACTCCTAACGTAGGTATTGGCTCTCGTACGGGTCTATATATACACACACATATATATGTATATATATATATATATATATATATATATATATATATATGTGTGTGTATATATATATATATATATATATACATATATATATATATATATATATATATATATATATATATATATATATATATATATATATATATATATCTAGATACGTTAAATTTTTATTCTCGTTATTTTATTCATTGTTGTTTATTGTTCTAGTTATCGCTGTTGCAAATCGTAAAGTTGTGTATATTAACGAGGAGTTGTTACATTCTGCAATATTCTAGTAGTAACTGTTGATACATTGTGCAGTATTCAAATCGAACCATGAGGCCATTATGTCGCTGTTTGCAACTGACGGAACTGGAAGAGAAGTATTCCGGTTGAACATATCTTTTTTGCGATTTTATATACTTCTAATATGCATTCGCTTTGATAACCTTGAAGACAGAAACGAGCATAAAAAAACGGACCCTGGATGTATCACAACATAAATTATAAAATCATTTAATAAAAATTTTCAATTACATTACTCAATTAACGCTAATGAAACAATGGACGAGATGTTAGTAGGTATTCGTGGGCGTTGTGGCTTCAAAATGTATATTCCAAGCAAACCTAATAAATATGGTCTGAAAATGCAATATCTCGCAGACTCTAAAACGCATTATGTCTTAAATACCTATTTATACTGTGGAAAAAGTACCGATGAGCTCACTTTGACAGATGAGGAGAAAAAACTACATATTCTAGTGCAAGCTTGTTTGCGATTATGTCAGTAAATTTTGAACACCAATCGTAATATTACGAATCATATTGGTATACCTCCATAAAACTTGTCAATACTGTGCTATCAAAAGGCATTACGGCTGTAGGAACAATTAAAAAAACCAAAAGGAAATTCTCAAAGACTTTTTACCCCCAAGGACCGTGTAATCGGATCGTCACTGTTTAGATTCACAAAGGAAACAACAGTTGTCAGCTATGTACTGGAAAAAATAAAAGCATCATCCTCGTATCTTCGATGCGTCATAAAAATACCATCGACCAGTCCACTAATAAACCTGAAATCATTCAGTACTATAGCAGCTTAAAAGACGTCCTTGATTCTGTTGACAAGATGTGCTCAGTATATTCAAGTAGTCGAAGAACCCGACGTTGACCTATGACTATTCTATATCGACTATTGAACATAAGTGCATTGCATGCTTACATCATACAACAAAGCTACGAAAATGACTCATATGATATTTTGAAAAGTCTTGATAAGTCTTTTTGCAAACCATATATGAAATTGAAGTGTTATAATCAAAGTCTGCCCCACACATGTTCGATTGAGCGTTGTAGCAGCACTCAAACTTACATTGGCAAATGTAGGAACTTCTGGCGAGACCCTAAAATTACTTAGAAACAAAAGGAAGCAATGCTCATTTTGTTTACCAAATAAGAGAGCAAAGACTGTCCACTTATGCACTAAGTGAAAGCTACCCATATGCATGAAATGTGCTAATATTCTATTTAATTCATCCATTAAATTTTTCAGGAAAGTGCTCTTTTCTTTTGTTAATTTTTGAAAAACAAATACTAGTCTTTTAAGAAATTATAATACAGTTTTTTTTCCATTTTTTTTTTTTTAATTATAATATTACCCAGTTTAAATCCAAGAACAAAGAAAATTACTGATTCTGTAAACGCCATTTAGATATGTAAGAAAATGTCCCCGTTATTGGTTCTGCTAAATATATATCCTTTACAAGGTATAAGTTTAGTTTTTATTGAAATGTCCTAAAAAATCCACACAATTGGATTTTATAACCAACTTAAATACAGAGTATAAAGTCGTTACTTTAACATACGGCACATTGAAATAATATAGAGCAAGTATAAAGATGTAACCTCAATATTTCGAGATTTTTAATATTAAAGCTATAATAATATGGAATATATTTATACCAAACAACTAAATGTCTAATAATTCACGTTTGTATCCTAAGTAATTATGTTTTGAAGAACTACAAACTTTAAACGACCGTCCTGAATAGTGAGTATTTTTTAAAATATGTCCTTTGGCTTCGCGGCCGTCGATATATGCACCTTACGATCCTATTCAAATTATATGTGTATTTTCCATGAAAGAATGGGAATTAAATAAAGGAGGATATTGATCACATCACTTTTGTTACAATGAATGATGTTTCTCTGTCATAATTATTTTGTTTACTTCTTTTAAGTATGTTTTTTTATTAAGTTTCAAATTTAGAACTTTTATTGAAATTAATTATTAAGAAATCAAATTTTTTTAAGGAAATTAAGGGAAATAATTTCTTGGGCTCTAGGATATAAGAAAACGACATTAAGAATATTTTCCCCTGCTTTTCTTGCTAAAACCAACAAGTTTGTACCAGTTTCTTTCCTCAGTCATTCAAAGCATATAATCGGTTTTCCATATGCGGTAATAGTTTTCGGTATACCAGCTTTTTTGTCTGCGTTAGGAATGTTCACGTAGAAAACGATCGTTTAAGATATCCGCAAATGGAACCTTCTCGCTTCTCTTAAGTTAAATCTTTTTTTTATTTTTCTCCCACATCTTTTAAGCTAGTCTATATAAATAAAAGTAAGAAAGAAATAATTCATGAATAATTTTCTTTTTGCTCCTGTTAGAATAAAATAAAAAATGTACTTGTTTCTCCGTCTTTCAGTTTCCGTGTGCAGTAATAGTTTTCAGTTTCTATGTGCAGTAATAGTTTTCAGTTTGTCAGGTTTTTTTGTCTGAGTGAGGAAAGTTCTCGGAGAAAACGTTCTTTAAAGATATCCACAATTTGAAACTTCTTACTTCTTTTAAGTTGGCAATAATCAGCTTTTTGCATTTTTCGGACCAATAAATTTATATTTGCAGATAGTCAAGGGTAGCCATGATGAAATTAATTCCGAGGAAAACATTCATTTGTTTAGGTTAATGTGCAGACATTTTGCAGTTTTTATAAGAGCAATACTCTTTAAATTATGACAGTTTGCAACAATTTTCTGATTCATAATTGCTTTAATTATGAAACGTGTATGATGCTGATTTGGTGGTGGTATTTTGTGAAAAAATTTGAAAGGTTACAATTTTATTTTCATCAGAGATTTATTTCGTGGAATGCCACGTGTGTCCTGTTACTTTATTTTTTTTCCACATAATTTAGGATAGTCTACGTGTTTTAAGCTAGTCTACGGAGGAAAGAAATAATTTGTGTTTGATATTTTTTTGCACCTATTAAAATAATTTTTAATCGATCAGGCATACGCAACATAATTGGTTTGTTTGTGGATGGTTAGACAAAATTACTTTCTCATCAATAAGAATGTCTTACTTATGTGTAGGTTATATAATTGCAACTTTTGCGGAAACCATAATTAAATGCGCAAGTCAGTACATTCAGGTATATTTGGTCTACCACCCCCGAAAATAAACGGCGAATTAAATATTTTTAAATGTGAGCTAGAGTTCGTACAGTTCCGAGTTTTATAATTGAGTCAGGACCCGAATACGTGAGGTCCATTTACACTCAAAACAAAAAAAATCATTTCACTTGTATAACTGGATGTAATCATTGTAAAACAAATATTTATGGCCTTCCTTTCCGTCACAGGTTCAGTTAAGAGTTGTTTTATTTTTCTATTCTCTGTTTTGTGTTTGCTTCAATACAGCAATGCAGGTTTCAATACGCGTTTTTTCTGTTCAAAAGAAAACTATCATTATAATTTTATTGAATACGTCCTTTTAACATTTCAAGATTTCCTACCATGCGCTGATTTATGTGATTTAGTGCTTATGCATTATTAATAATATACTGTTTGTACTGCATTAATTGCATTACGGTATTTAAATTTAATACTAATTTCAAAATTGTTGTGTGGAAAGTGTGATCATCTTGTCACATTTGGCATAGTAGTACTATGCTGGTGCAAATCTAAAAGCAAAATATTTTTTAGTGAAGGATTCAAAATATATTTATCATAAATCTAATGTCTTCAAACTTTAATGCATCTTAACTTAATACGCTTAAAATTTAATGTACTCTTATAACAATTACACAGAATATTAATTAAAATTTATTAATAAGTTTTAACTGATAGAGGTTTTTGGATACATTTATAAATACATTTCAAATAAATATATATACTTGTAAATAGATAGTTTCGTTGTTGCAGCTATTAAATGTTTATACAAAATGTTCACCAAAAGACACATAATATTTATATTCTGCATTTGTTTCCTTGCGCCATCTATCTGTCAATTTGGATACTGTGATACTATTTGAAATAAAGACTAAAATCAAATACTGTTAATTTTATGATCTTGTAAGTAGAGTTTAAATGACGTAATACTGAGAAACAAAAATTTATTTTACGTAGAATTCCAAAGTCTGTAATCAAAAAAGTTGTATAATAATTATCCGTAATAAAAAAATATGCACTTTACATTTTTTTTCCTCTCGTGTTTACATTTAATTTTTTTATTGTTATATCAATAGAATTATTTGTCATTTTCAACAGAATTTAACTTCGTATTTAAATCTTACATATATAAAAAATTAATATTGCCACAATTAAAATCTTTTAAATGACCAATTATTATTAATGATGAATTTGAATCAACATAATATAAGACAGACGTAAATAAAATAGTTTCAAAAATTTCAATGACACTATCATTATGTTTTATATCCTTTCTTCTCTTACAGAAACACGAAACAGTTAAAAGTAAATATATCTAATTTAGATCTCATTTTTATTAGACGTTCAGCTGAAAAACAATTACTTGAACTATATACGAAACAAAGACATGTCGCAAAATGAAAATTCAAGATGAAAATCGCCGCCATAAAGTTCACAACGAAATTATCTTTTCTACGAAAGGTTTCACTTATTTACGTCAAGCCGGTCAATTTAATGTTCAAGACATAAGAAAAAAATCGTATCCCTTGAAGTGGAGTTTAATCAAAATTCAACATCGGGGCGCGTATCTGAGCGGACTCTGGATATTGTGGTATCAAATTAGGTAATTCCATCATATAACCTTAAGACAAATATGAAATATATTGCACCTATGTTTTTTTACTATGTACATAATAATTAAAAACACTATATCTTTTTAAAGAAAACAGTTTTTTTCTTGGGTAAATCAATTTATATTTATTGAAACAGTTTTGTGTAAAAATTTCATTTCTTCCCAATACCATGGCTAAAAAGGGGGATTGGTTTTACACACTTTTTTTAGGTAATTTTAGAATTTATTAATAAAAATGGGATTACGCTTGCGATAACATATTGAAATTTTATAAAACGGTTTTTTGCGCAAGGTCGATTTTGAAGGATAAATTTTGACGATCACAACTCATTAAACGATACCATGATAAATAATTACTTGTTGGTACCAACTCGAAACCAAATAATTCAATGTCATAGACATAAATGAGATCATAATTTGCAAATTGGCTTTTAAAGTTCTATAGCTAAATTAATAACCCTATTTGTTTCACCATATTCTTCTTTCTTAGACAATTAGTTAGAGCTAAAATTTTAAATATGTTATGCATATTTATAACTGCTACAAAATTTAGGAAATAAATTTTTGTAAAAGTGAGTTACTTAAGGTATATTTCTTACATGTGAATATTTTTTCCTTGAACACATGAGGAACAATTTATAAGCTAGAAATACAAATTGAGATATTTGTCAATGGTGCGGTATCCGACAAACTAAAATTGTAAAAACGAAGAGAATACCTATATGGTGTGATTTCATTAAAAATGGGGCTTAGGCATAACTAGGAAAAAGATATAAATGGATAGTAAATCTTCCGTTCAAATTCGTTACATAATTTTGAAAAACTGTAATTGATAAAAGATCTAAGTTGAGATTTAATAGTGAATGTTCCATACCATGTTATTGTTGAGTTTTCGATACAAATAACTATAAGTCAGATAATTTTACAAGTAAGTTTTGATGTAGCTTTTCGAAAAGAGAAGGTCTTTCTCTAAAAAAATGTAGCGATTTTACTATTTTTAAATAACTTATTAGTATACATTTTTTCAATAAAGTTACAGGTGGCTCCGTCTGTTCGCCTGTAAATACATTATTATGAAAATATAAAGCCACGCAACAATTCGGAATTCTAGACCGAATTTTGTGGTTCTTTTTTCAGTCGATTGTGTATTTACTAAAAAAAGCGTATGATTTACTTGCCAAGTAATTCAATTTTTATTACAATTTTCCACTAAATCATTAAATCTCTCCTTTTTTCTTATTTGTCGGTTATTCGCCGCCTCTGTCGTGTCATGTTCTTAAAAATGTTACCCTTACTTATATTTGTTCATTTCTTATTTAAAATGTCATCACCATTGGCCTTGAACTAAACGATGCTGTGAAAACGAAATAGTTTTTTAGATTTAGCCATGTATGGCTTACTTTATTTAGGAGTCACATAGTAGACAATTCATGTAGTTCATTTCATCCGACGGGTAAGTTGAGATTTTCAAAAAAGTAGTAAATTAACGAATTATTTATTGATTATTATTGTTATAAAGTTTTTTTACTTATTTGATTACATAATTAATTTGCTACTTTCATTCCCGAGAGCGTTTACGCTGGCAACATTCACGGCAACGCTACACATTTGTTCTGTGATCAAGCCCAGCGTTTTTAGTGCAATTTTTTTGGAATCTTATGCCTTATTCATTCGTATCCGATGTTTGTAATTTTATTTAAAATCGTAACATTATAATATTCTTTGAGTCTTTGATACGCACACGTAGATGAGTTGTCGCACATACACTCCTCTTCACACAACGTTTGATTCTCCTAGATTTGATAATCAGTCTCAGAAATATGACCACGTTTATAGACATATGAATCCGTGAAGTCAAAGACATGGGTTTATTTAGCGCGTGTGCAGTTTATAACATCTACCCACCACAATACGGAGCTCAATACTTGGATAAATTATCATCCGAAACGAGACAAAAGTGGCAGCGCTATGCTTCATTTAGTCGATACCTTGAAGTTTGAAATCATTTCGACAGAAACTGTCGCGAATTTGGAAGTTATTGCTTTCTCTAACCTGGTATTGATTTAGAAAGCTATTTATATATTAAATAATGTATTTTATTAAATGTGGTTGCCAGATAAATTAAAAGAACAGTTGCTTAGAAATTTATTCTTATCAAAAGGTTTTTTTTTCAAATTATTCTTATCAGGACGATTCTTATCTTAACATAAATATTTGCTTTCAAAATAAAAATAAATAAGTACGTAAACACACATATGTCAATTTGAAGTAACTTAAACAAACAAACTAAGCCTTAAACTTGCTAAGATATGCATATTTCAATGGTATACATCATAGGTGTCAAAATAGATTTAATTTCATACACGGATTATATACGCAAAATTTTTCAGTACAAAATACATCTAAAGAAAACAGGTATTTGTACTTTAACGGTTTTAACTTTGAAACACGTATAGAAATTTTATATTTCAATCATTTTCCTTTATATATTTCGATATGTGTGTAAAATACAAGTACATAAGGCAAGCTTATTGTGATAAAAACAACCTGAAAGTAGATAAGCAAAAAAATATCGTAAGTTTCAAGGTGAACAGTGAAAACCCTAATTAATTAAATCAATATATCGGGAAGAAAAGGGAACAGCTGAGTTAGAAATGAAAAAGGATTTGTCTAGAGGAATACTAGCATGAACAAAATTGGAATATTTATAAATTTTTAATTGATTTTTGAAGACATGTATGGCCGATAAATGGGGAAAAAATATTTATGATGTAATGAGCAACGAATTTTTAAACGGTGAACAATTCCAGGTTTTCTGATACTATAAAACCAACACACAAGATTAGGTTTCTACTGTATTATATTATTTAAGTTTTTAGCAAAGTTAAATGAATTGATCACTAATGCTCTTTACTTTGGAGAAAATACGATTTTCTTAAAATGTTAAATGAGTCTTAAAAGACCAAACAAGTTTCACAGTATGATGAGCAATGACTAATTAATTACAAACTAAAACACATTTTTTTAAAGAAAGGTAAAATACTCCACTTTCATTAAAACCTTACTTAAATTTAAACAATATTTAAGCCCCCTACACTTGGTTGATTTTTGCCGTGACGAAATATCTACGCACAGAATTATCTATTTACTTTTATGGATTTATTTGTCGGAGATAATACGCTCGTCTATCTTATATCTAAAAAAATAGGTTATAATAACGTGTGGTATACACGTCTTTTTCCAAGTTTTCCTTTTTCTCAGTTGCCTACACTTTATTTAAACTCTTTTCCGTCGCACATGTAGGAGGTAAGGCGTCGAAGATATTTATTTACGAATGTTATTATGCGGCGCGCCGAGCCAAAATCCCATTATAAAACCAATTTGTCTGTTTATATTACAAAATAAGCCTGTTTTTGTTATGGGAATGAGAAAATTCTATTATTCAATATCGAGTCATGTCAAAATTAATTTGTATTATTATTTCCATCCGTAAATTGACATATTCGCATTGAAATACACAATTTTGGAAATTTCTGCTGGTTACGTTTTATTGAATGATGGTTTATTATATGAGATGATATCTCGGAGAAATAAATTAAGTTTAATCTTACTGTCCAATTGCCGCTAGGATTCACCTAGAATGGCATGCAATAATCATCTAAGCAAAGATATCTGACTAAGCAAATTTCTAGAAAGATTTGAACTTTGCAAAGTATCTTGTTTGTTAATTATAGACAGTAAAAATTTGAACGCAGTAAAAATGGTTTTAGTTGATTACATTATTACGTAACATACATTATTTACTTAAGTAAAAATTCATCATTCTGAAAAATTATTATCGCTACATTTTCAGTGTAAAGAAACAATCGGATCTGTAAAAAAACAAAGTAAATTGTGCAACCACAATATTAATGTGGACATAATCATTTAATTATTGTCAATTTGCAAATAAATAATGACAAACATGTTGTTTTCATACCTTTACTATTTTGTAGCATGTTCCTTTAAAAGAAATTATTTGATATTTAAATTACAATCTTGACCGCTATTAATTTCAGAATGATTTAATCTAATGGCCCAGTGAAAAACTAACTATGTATATATAACTATGGCCTCATGTAAATATCGTTTCATAAACCGTTGTACGTTATTCAAGTTTAACTTTGGTGTGATTAATAGGATATTCATAAGCTTCGGTGTTTTGGGTAACACTAATGGAAATATGTTTTATTCACTAAATAGTTATTAAACTAAGGCATTTAAAAAGTGCTTAACAACGAAAAGCAATACCTCATTTATCGCTAAATTCCTACACATTACGTCAGTTTTTCTGGAGTTCTAGATATATTACACCACTTAGTTGTTCTGGAGTTCTAGATATATCAGTAAAAATTTAAATTTATAATTATTATTTATTTACCTTTGTAACAACATAGCTTTTAAACGACATGTATGCCAAATGTTATATCTATTTAAGTATTTCATTTTTAATTTATTTTATTTTTAATTTTTAATGAAATCTATTTATATACCTCATATACGGCTATAACTTTTGAAAATCGATGTGATAAATTTTACAGTACATTTTTTACCATATAACAATCTTGGCAAAGGAAAAAATTTATAACAGTATTATATATTAGATATTTTGCGTCGAGACAAAGTATTTTAAAAAAAATCTTATAGTAATAATCACGTACTTTTTTTTAAGAAATGAGAGCTGTCAAAAATATTTATTACTATCGTCGTTATAATATTTTCATTTATAGATCAGTGAATTATTTTCATAATCAGTAGATTAATTTTATAACATATGAAGAAAAATTAGGTTTAAGATAGGATCACGGTTCCATCCTGTCACATAATAAAACTGCTTAATGAATATAATAATCGTCAAAGCTAGATGCTACGCTACGTAAATGCTGCATTACCTAGGACGACGTACTCGTCGTAGATAATATTATATAAAGTGAAGGTAAGGGGACGACATGTTACATTTTCGAATTTAAAATTATTTAAAGTAACAGAGTGGCAGATACGCTTAACGTCTGTATTTCGTTGTCAGGATGATTTATCAATAAATTAAAATAAAAAGTAATTCTGTGCATGACCTGTCCCATAATAGTAAAAGTTAGAAAGTATAAGGTTGTAAATTTTTTTTCAATTTGAGTAAAATTTTTATGAAGGTTGATAATGTGATCAACGAATATCTAAATTTCAAAATATCCATTCAACGAATTATAGAGTTTACTAAATAGGCTAAGCAGGATGTAAAATAAACTTGCCAACAATTTTTGTTTTGTAAGTCTTATTCGATTTTCGTGACGCAGTTTCCACAAAGAAAAAGAATTATCTATTCCCCTGTCTAGTGTCTTCGCATATAGATATTTAATAACTCGAAACATAATTTTTTTGTCCAATATATAAAGGCTCAAATTAAAACACACACAAGTATTACTTGAGCTTGGAATAAGTGTACCGTTTCAAAATTTCACACGCTAGGCCAAGGTCAACTAAGACTTAACTGAATTAAAGACTTTCAATACATATACAACTTTCTCGCATAGGATAAAAATGCAGCTAAATCTTCAGCATACAAGATACTCGTGGTTAGTTTTTTGGTTCAACTTTTTATGATTTGTAAATAATTATTTCCCAAGAAATTTTAGCCGATGGAGACAAATTTAATTAGTTATAAAAAGAGAAAACATCCATCCTTTTACTGCTCCTACATTAAAAGGATGGATTGAATGATAATGAAAAAAATGCTCATAAAATCTTTTCACTAAATTACAGTGCACAGCATTCCAAGAATCTATTGTACAGTAACTAAAACTGGAGGATTGATTGTTACGATGGAAGTCTGTCGCCTGTTTATTGTACAAACAAAATAATAAACGATAATGTTAAAGTCTTTGTCAAACAAATACGATTATAATTTGTCTTGCTGCTTCATAGAACGAAACGACTCTCAAAACGAGGCGGCGGGGACAATGAAAACGTAGAGCTTCATAATAAGCGGAATCATTACTTGGTAAGGTTCTCCTTTAATTTATGATTATTAAAATTTTTCTTAATGTATTTTATAACTTACATAATATTAATACATTTAACGGATACTTAAGGTGAATTTTTGCTAAAAAATAATTTCTATTCATTTCAAAACTCCAGGAAACGACTATATTGAATTGGTACTACTTCCTTTCTTTTTATGTCCACATGTACGGTTAACAAAATCATTCAAACTTCATCTCTAAACTCGTTCGTTTTATCGTAATTACATTTGTTTTACCATCACTTATGAAACAATAGCATCTAAAAAGAATTATCTACTACTAAATTGCGATGTGATGGTTCATATTCGATTGGTAAATTAATAAAACAACAGAGACTCGCTTAAAATTTTGAATAGCTTTATGTAAAAACGAATGTGTCTATTATCATTTTATTCAAATTTAACCATCAAAGTTCTGTGCTCCAAAAGTAAAAACGGAACTCTTCTAAGAACATGCGTTCGTCTGTCCGTCTGTCACAACGGGATTTTTCAGAAACCGTTTTGATTTGGGATGAAAACAAACATTATCCCGCACACGGCTCAGTAGAAAATATTTATAAAAATTTTTTTGGGGGTGTTATAGAGCCCTCAAGATATGAGCCAGATTGGCGTTTGGCCAGTTTTTAGTTTTACATGAAAAATTGCTTCGTGTCAATAGTGATTCACTATGACAAAGCTACAATTTTATCTTTTGCATATGAAAACATGTTTAACTCTGCGATGTGCAGAATTCATAACAAGTTTGGTAATACTATACTACGTGAGTCAAATTGATATGAGGTGTAGCTTGAGAAAGATGATTTATTAATAAAATAATATAGTATTGTTTGTTTACAGTTTGATTACTTTATTTGTGGATTACTTGGAGAATTTTAAACAAAACATCTATTTTATTTATATAAAAAACAGACTACTGATAAACTCTGTCGCATGAATTATATCAGCACTCAACTGCATTTTTGATAATTGATACCTTGATAATTTGCTACATTTTATAATATATTTGTATAAATAAAAATTTTTACTTTGGTGGATGGAAGTTACTAGAAAAGAAATCATGAATAATTGAAATGCTTCATAGATCGCCCGTGTCATCTTCGCTCGCGATCACAGTATATTCTGACAAATAAAGTGAAAAAGAGAACCGTATGATGAGTTAACGAGGAAGAATATGAACAGATTTCAAGTGATGTTTATATTTAGAGGGAAAAAATTCTTAACAAATACTGTATTCCATATGTTCCTAAAACATACAATAAAAGTGTAAGATTCTTAAACTTATGTGCATAGATTGTTTGGTAGTCGCAGCGACATCAGGAATATAATAAATTAGATTGATTTCTCATTAGAAGTGACAATAAATTCGTTAATGTTCTGGTATTGTTATCTGCAAGTTGGTTTATATCAGAGCAATCATTAATGGGCTTATGGCAGATATATCACTCGATTGACGTGTTATTTCTTGGTATCATCTTTATATAAAGGTTTTATATAAAAGTTTACGATTTGTCAAAACATGATATCGGTTCTCCCATTACTTTTTATAGCTTTATCAATTATTTATAATTCATATTAAAAAATAAACAAATTTTCGGTCTATACTTTTTTGAAGTTAATTTTTAATATTGGATGCATCGATTTCAAAAAGTAGTGGAAACACTGCACGCTATGTATACTTTTAAACCTGTCTTTTTCAGTAATCGATTCTTTTTTTAGTAACCTCAGGATGAAATGTCGGTGAAAATAGTATTTTTTCATAAAGTAAATGGTCATTTAATATAAAATATTACATATAGACACTGTACATTATTATAGTCATGTATATAACGATAAAGAACGTCGAACACCATCTCCTATTCAAGTGAACGCCGAACATCATCTCCTATTCAAGTGAATATTTACGTAGGAATTTTTCATATGGACAAAAAATTAAATAAGTATGATCTGATATGTAAAAAACAGATGTCGCTTAATGTATTTCCTACACTAAAGAAAAAAGATGGAAATTACATAGATGTATCGTAGTGCGGATGTAGCCTTGATAGAATCGTAGTGCGGGAACTAGCATTGAAAATGCGTTAACGTAGAAAGCTAAACAAGGTTTATTATAAACAATAAAATAAATATGGAAAACATAATTTTGGTAAGTATTCTCCTTTAATCAAGTATTCCTTTTTACATAGTTATAATGTTGAATATATTTGGCGTTAATTTTGTAGAAATGCATTATTTACAATTAAATTAAACTACGTGATGTAGTATTATTTATACTTTTAATTTCTATACCACGACCTAGGTTTCATTGTTTTACAACATCGTAGTTTCATTTAATTGTGAATAGTTCCAATATTCAAAAACCTATGGTATCACACCCGCACATATTAAATTTACTGATAATATATTGGCTACAAATAATGACTTTCTTTTGTCGCGACATGATACTTTCAGTAATAACGAACTAGTTGAATAAAATCAACTAATAATGTTAGGATTCTCGTAAATGGAAAATTAATGTTATTTTTCCATTGAATATTCAATCCGTAAATGATAGGCTATTAACTACGGGTAGCAATTATTTATAGAAATCTTAATGGCGGCTATAGACAGGTTTAATAAGAGCATAATAATATCGTTTATTATGGTTTACTTGCCTACTGAAGTAAGCCTTTTTTAAATCTGCTTTACAAGTCGTCCAAAAGAACTTTTTTTCTATCTCAGAGACACTCACCCTAATTTAAAAAATTGTGGAAGCGACTAATCATCGTTGAGTTCTGTTTAAATTAAATCAATAAAATAAAATTAACTAAGGACTGTCAAACTACGGAGACATTGCATTCTTTAGGGAAGAGATTTACATCACGCATGCTTATTTAATACCACTTTTTTCTTGCTCCTTGTCAGTAGATAATTTTGTACAAATGGGGAACATTAATTAAATATTTTTATTGTCGGTTCTTTTACATTATAACGATGAGTGGGTTTTGCATCTGTCTAATTGTTTTGATTAGAAGAAGATTCTTAATTAAAACATTTTAGGTAGACCTTAACTAATTCTCATAGTAAATACTTCTTTTATGTAACAAATGTGTAAACTAAGTATTTTTACTCTTTTGATGTAAAAATTACGTTAGATTGAACCAACACTAACTGTTATCACAATTAGCAACCAATATTGTCGTACTTGGAGCAAAATTGATAATACAACTACTCAGATACTAACATTGTCGATTAATATAAGTATACAAACTTTATGTAATTTTTTTCGTTTCGTTCGTTCTTTGACGAGACAGTTTCTGTTGGCAATTTGATATAAGGGACATAGAATTTTATGCCGATTTTTAATAGCTATAGAAATTGTTATACATTAGTTTTTTTTTCATTTTATATATATAATTAAAGTTAATATAAATTATTATTCATTAAGAATAACTGATAAGCCTAGATACTCTTCTGTTCTATTATTCTGTTCTTATTGACTATTCTGTTCTTATTGAAATTACGTGAAAATATGAGTTAATTAAAAACCAGCAGTAAAATATTACAAAAAATTAATAAAAAATAAGCGAGTAATGAACATGCAAATTTATCAATAGAACGTAAAATACAATACACATTAAAAAGCTCATTACAATTCAATATTGCCATCGTCGCATTAAGACGAACTTTATATCTTTATAATTTGGTCACTTTTTAAGAACTGAGCTATTGATATTAGAACTTAGAGACTCATTCGAGTCATATGCTGGGTATTGCTTTTCAACGTATACAATTTCAGATTTGTATCATTACATTAACTACATGTTACACAGTTTTCGAAACCAAAATTGTATGCATACCTGTTTACCAATGATGAGCATACCACTTGATGTGCATACCAGCGCGCATCACAGCGCGCTGGTATGCACATCAATTATCAAATATGAAACATAATTTCAGTATGAATAAAATTGGAACTACTAGTTATGTAGACACTTGGATACTAGGTAATAGGTACATAGGGTTTTAATTTGTAATTAAATATTTTATTTTATCCTGTTTTTCCTTTTAAATTCGTAATTTAATGTAATTGACCCTTATTTGAGAACTTAAAAAATATTTGGAACAAGGACCGTCACGTTCCTATTTCTTAGATTTTTATACTGAAGGTATTTACAAGACGGATGCATAATGTTTCACACATCTACGGCAAATTATTAAAAAGAAGTTTGAAACTGTGATAAACAGTCGAATAACGAAATTTAGACATCACAATTTCTACCTTTTGGGGTCAAACTTTAGAACGAATTATAAGTTCATTGCATAAGTATGAAAGCTACGCAATCAATTTTTAAAATAATAATTCCGAATGAAATTTTGGTGTATTAATAGTACAAAATTTACTTTTTTTTAAAATACTTCAAAAAGCAGTAAGACAATTTCATAGCAAAATTAGGTTGTCATAATAGAGAATATTATATTGCAATATGTTGTAAAAAGAAACTTTTTCATTCCAGTGCTTTTCCTTGCAATACATGTTTTCCTCGACGAAACCTACGAATTTTATCACCACAAGTACTTTAGCAATGAAATACTCTCGCTGACTTGACAATTCTTTTGTTCGATTTGGCCAAAATTCGCAACACAAAATAAGCACAATAAAGCTTTCACACGGTCGCAGAGCGACCCGGGAACGAAAGCTGATCGTTTGCTCGTAAACTTTCTAAGACTAGCGTAGGGAAAAGTTTCCAAGGCTAGTGAGCGAAAATTTTTAAGCGTCAACCGAAAAGTGATAAAGGTCAAGGTAATAACACAACGTGTCAAAAACGGTAATATTGTGAATCTTTGATATTTGAAAAATAATATTTGAAATACTGGATTGAAAATGAAGCGCCACAGGAATGAATATAAATGTATTATAAAGATTGAAATATTAGTGAATTGGAGAAAAATAAATATCTGCTATCAAAATAAAAATAACCGTATTAGATTGAAGAATTTTTATCCGTTTCTTGTGTGTTTGATCAAATGCAACTCCGGAACTCCGGTAGTTAGGTTTCTAGCTAAGAATGTGTCCGTATATTTAAAATTTTGCAATTATTTACACTGATGCATATTGTCAAAATATTCATTAATGACAAATAACATAAACAGAAAAATTGTTGAACTAACAATTCTCATGGAAAACCATTTTCATGTTTGCAGTTGATACGACTTTAATTATATAGCTAGGTTTAACTAAGGTCTTATTATGATAAGTTTTAATGACATTTAATACATTCTTAGTAAGTTATATAGGTGGTTTCAAGACAATAATTTATTATTAAATAAGTATAAAGCAAATCTTGCTTTGCTTTGGAATTTAGTAAAAAATGTGGAAACGACTCGATCGAAAAGTTGCTAAAAAATGTGTCACTATATAAAATTAATAAAGTAAAATTCTTACTTGTAACTCTAGATGAAAATTTAAATTGAGACTTTCATATCTCAGACAGCCCAAAAATTAAGTGCCGCCACATTCGTCATTAGAAAAGTGATGGAATTCTATGGGGTGGACGGCGCAAAGGCATTTTATCTTGCTTATTTTGAAAGCATAATGATCAAGCAACTAATGCAACAAATATGTCTAATGCAACAAATAAGTCTAATGCAACAAATAATTCAAATGCAACAAATAATTCAAATAGAATAAATCTAATGCAACAAATAATTCAAATAGAATATTTATCCTTCAGAAAAGCGCAATCAGCAATTGAGTAGGTCTAAGATACAGAGAATCGTATAAAGAGGCGTTTCAAAGCATGAAGATCATGACTATTCGCTGTGCTTTTGTATATAAAAATATTATATATGCCAAAAGATATTAGCAATGTTTTTTAAATTGTGATGAACATGAATATCTTACTAGGTTCAGGAATAGTATTAGAAGAATTAGATATAAATTGTTGAGGGTTTCAAAGAGTTTTATGTGCAATAATGACACATTTTATAACAAATTGCCTAAAAAAATTAAAGCTTTGGAAGGCGTACATTTCCAGAGCAGAGTGAAAAACATGCTTATAGGAAAATTATAAAGATATTACACAGTAAAAGAAGCTAATAAATATTTCATCATTATAATTGTATTTAATTCCATCATTAACATTGGTATTTTTGCTATTTTTATTATTTTTACATTTTGTATTATTATTATCATTTCATAATCGTAAAATATTATTTGTTGATATTTAATTCAAAAATGTTATTATTATGATTAGAATCATTTGTTCTATTTTACTGTTGATGGCGTTTTTGTGGACATACTGAATGTTAATTGACACTTTGTATTGATGTTTATTTTTAGTACTGATGGAATTATTAGTTGTGTAAAATATTTTTTTAATTCATCTGGCTTGTTATTGACTGATGTTATTGACGATATCGGTGATGTAATTATTTATTTATGATATTGTTTTCATTTCTTATTTTTTATTTTTTTTATTGGTTTTACTTTGAATATTCTTTTGCATCCATTATATACTAATTGACGTGACTGAGTGTGCTTTATATACCAGCATCGAATAAAGCTGTGACTATGACTAACTTGTATGGAGTCTACACTGGAGGATTGACACGATGTTCGAGAACGTAGGAACTGGTTTTAGAATGTCACACCCGCAGGTCACTGATTAGTGACCTGCGGGTGTGACATTCTAAAACCAGTTCCTACGTTCTCGGCGATTCTTTCGGCCTCAGCTATTGAAGTTTAGCTTCCAACGTCAACATTTTTGGTTTCTTTTTAACATGCTTGTGATTTCTTTTATATGATTTGCACATTGCAGTGAATCAATACATTTTGAGTTGTGGCGAATATTTGGTTGTAAGACAAATACTAACCATACATTTTAAACTTGTGACGCGCAACGGAATTGGAAAGCAGCTTTCCTTGTCCTAGTGTTATCATCGCGGAATATTGGAAAATTTACATGGTATGCACGACGAAGGGTCGACTCTCGGAAACATTTTATTACTTCTTTAATTATGGAAAAAGTATATAGTATCACCGGTATTTGGTTTATATAATTTACCAAGAAGTTTAGTTACATAATTTACCATTAAGTGTAGTACATTTTCCCTAGAAGTTTTTGAAATATACCGTCCTATCTCCCCATGGTGGAACACCCGTCGTATCCATATCCGACGCACTTTTCTGGATCAACGCCTACGCTTTTCACAAATTTGTCAATTAATGAGTCCCCACCCTTCACATCCATTGCGGTAAATTCTATAAAACCTAAGAATTTGTCACGAAATATAACTTTTTCTTCAACATAAAATCTAACTTTAATGGTAAGTTGTTCTTCTGTTGTGTTGTATTTTCCTGATATGTCATTACTCTCTTCTACCAAGATACTATACGTATATGCGTCTTTGACGTCAGTAAAGATATCATCTCTGGTAACATCGTCACATCGATCAATTATTTCATTTTGAATTTTTGGCGATATGGACGTGCTCTTTCAAAATTTAAGTCACCAGCTTCACATTTTATATGACGAAGTCTTCGAAAACACATTAATTTTTTTTGCCTCTCAATGGTAAATCATCAATATAATAAATCATCACTGTCAAAGTTATTGAAACAATGGCTTTCTTCAGTTTGTTGAATCAATGACTTTCTTGGTGACTTCTATTTCTTTTTGATGGGCAGAATATAGCTATATATCGAGAGGCTTATTTTTCAGAAACATTTTAATTCTGTAGTTGCTGATTTGTCTATATGAATTTGTGATATGAATTTTCGCAAATTCGTGAATGTCTTTATAGCTAGTAAAAGGTCGCACTATAAACGAACCTAGGACACTGTGCACACCAGTTGGTGGAAACAACACACAATAAATATACAATGGGCCATTAAATTTCTTAGAAGACTTATACAATATATACAATTATAATTATTTATTTCTTAGAATAGGCAAGGAGCATAATCGGTCAACCAGCTCTATTTCAATTTTCTTTTTAATAGCACAGCATCTTGTGCAAAATTATAATTTGGAGGTGGTTACCAACATTTCCTCAATTTGTTTTTTTGCGACAGGGTCATGGTAAATAAACGTCCAACCCACTTACACCATTATCACAATAAATTTCAACTTATGCACCAGATCGAGATGGTATGGACGATACACTTGCAGATATAGGGGCAGTTACGCGTACGTTAGTGCTAGAATCTGTCACATTTTGCTTCCATTTTTCTTCTCCGCCACTATCACTTTCGCCACTACTTCTATATGGTTGCTTCTTCTTCAATCTCACTAGAATAAAAAAATAATAAATGAACAAAAACAAGACACATGAGAGAAATCAACTAAGTATGTTTACTGGCTGGATGACTGCGTTCGTTCCTTCAACTCAAAACATAATGTAAACATGTAATTTGTTAAAGAGTGTTTGCGAATAAACCGCATGTATTTAAATTAATGAGTGCTTTTTAATACTTACAAGTTATAACGAAACATTTATACTCAAATATTTTTATTAACTATACGATGAGGTGAAAACAATGTTATATTAGGGTACCCTAATCGATCTTGTAGTCGATTCATCGCGTATCAGCAGAGAAGCATCATTAGCGCCGTATAATGCGTATCACAATTGCGATGCGTGCCGCTATTTCAATGAGAGAAGAGTCATGATATACGACATGAAGATTTACAGGATTTACAGAAACGACGTACATGTTTTCTATGACAAATATAAAATAACAATAATAAAAATAAGAGAAGACCCTCTTAGTAGTAGGTATAATAATTTAAGCACTAATATGAAAAATACATGAAGTTATTGAAGTTTGTTCACAAACAAAAATACGAAAAATAAATATTTATTAAATAATACGAATATATATTTGATCGTCCATAAAATGAAATCTAATATCCATTTCCAGTATTCAAAAGTATTCAATACACCTAAAATTCGCGCAAACGTCGTAACAAAATACTTAGGGACATCGATAAACCTCTACAACACAGCGCGCGTGGACTGGTCACGTCCATTGGGACCGACGTGGGTAAAATGAAAATGTGTTACGCGATATTTTCTACGATTATTAACCGACATCAAAAATTATTTCGAGTAACTTTATTTAAATTTTGTAAAGATCTAATGAAGTTCTTCTGAGATAGGGGATGAAACTCTTCATCTAAAGCCAACTTCAAAAAGTACAAAATAATCCTTGAGAAACAGTTCAAGAAGTAGATACCAATTTTTGTTAAATCAAACTAAATCTAAGGCGTACTTTTTAAAGTCGGCTTATACTTTTGTGTAAAGTTAATTATTCAGAACTATTAATGCCAGAAGTTATCGATCGAATGTTGCTTTTTATGAATTCACAAAAACGTAAGCATCGCCAACACATTCATGCTTTAGGCTCTATGAATATAAATAATTTGAAAAAAGGAACGTAAATCCAACCTATGAAGTAATGTGAATTTAAAAATGCGACTCTATCGACAACCCCAGGATTAATGAAAAGGCCAGTTAGGGTGCATACATATATATATATATAATACATATATATATATATATATATATAATATAAATATATATATATTTATATATATATATATATACACACATACATATGTATATATACATATATATGAACACACACAAATTTGAAGATATTTCTTATTCGATTGATATGAATCTTGGCACGAAAAGACTTTAGGATAAAATCAAAATAAATGAATAAATATGAATAAATAAAAATCGTTCAACAAATTCACAATTATAAAATAAAATAATGAAACAAATTAATATAAGTACTAAAACTTTTATCTCGAAATTTTTTTTTTAATTATTAGAAAAAAGAAAGAGCCCAAATAGGTTTGTCTTATCTAATTATATGCCCGTGTTACTTGCGGCATCTTTATAAACAAAATAACATTTCTCCTAAATATTTGTTTGAGAAATAATATGTTTCATCCTATATTTTAGTGCATTCTCTAACAAAATTCTTACTAAATAAATTTGTAATACATTTATCTTTTCTCGTATAATATACAAAAACGGGACGTTGAAACTTAATATGTTGATAACTTTTTACTACCAAATTAACCACTACCCACTAAAATGAATGCTGTGTTGTTTCACAGAAATACTGATTTTCTTTCATGAAATAATTTTCACGATCAAAGTTTAATTTCAAGAGGCTTTTGTGGTAAATTCAAAAATATTCTCCCAGTTTAAAGAAAAACCAACAACTAGATTCAAAAAAACAATTCTCAATGCAGATATAAATAAAAATAAGCATGCCAAAAACGCGCCAGAACTTCAATATTTACCGAATATTTTTCAGAAGAGTTCCAGAACGTTGAATATTCTAATACCATGAACAGAATCAAATTAAAATCAAAGATCAAAAGTTAGGTTTAAAATTCAGATCAAGTGTGACGTAACGAAACTCAATACAAAGTATACATGATAGTAACTGTATATTTTGTAACAAATTCTTTGGTCTCAATGTTCAGAGTTAACAGGTTTCAGCTAGAGGTTGTTTTTTACTCAAGATATATATATATATATATATATATATATATATATATATATATATATATATATATATATACATATAAACTGGTGTGGTGTGATAATTGGTTTTATAGGTAGAACAATTACTTATTCGCTTTCAATTCGAATCCCACAATTATACACAATATTGAAATTAAAATTATTTCACACAGCAGCTACTGCCTTAGTCGGGCTGTGATATTTGGTCGTTTTGTAAATGTTTTCAAACGTTTTTTCTTACTGTTGCGAACAAACCATCATTCTTCGAAGCAGAGGTTGTCGTTATAATGGGATGCCTTTTGAATATGAACTACATGTTTGGCTCTTGTTAACGTTTACAATATGGTTTTTTTTTTCATTTTTCCTTTTCATTCGCTAGGTTTGTTTTAAAATAGGAGTTTTTAACTTGATTTGATAAAATATTTTTAGACAAATTTATGTATGATCGGTATCATTTCATTTGCAGTCCTGATTTTTAGAGGAAAGTAATGGTTCATCCGAAATTAGAAATTGAATGTTATGTACATATCAGAACGATATTTCATATCAAAAAGTACTGCGATTTTTGTACTGCTAGCTTTAGCCCGCTGCTTCGCCTACACAAAAAATATCGCAATTTTTGTACTGCTAGCTTTAGGCCCGCGGCGTCGCCTACACAAAAAATATCGCAATTATTGTACTGGTAGCATTCCCAGCGGTTTTGCATGCAAAAAATATTACAATTATTGCGCTGCTAGCTTTCTTCCGCGGGTCTGCATACAAAAAATTATTGAAAATTTTGTCCAGCAATTTCCCGCGGCTTCATTTACAAAAAAAAATTGCAATTATTGACTGCTAGCTTTTTCCTCGTCTTGGCAATGAAAAAAGATTACAATTATTTCACTGCGAGGTTTTTCGGTTTCCTAGAAGTTGCAATTTGTATAACTTCCAAGATTTACAATCAAGATCAAGTCATCGTGTCACCCATAGCGCTTCAAGCCTATCCGCTTTCAAGGACTCACCTTACAAACATTTACCTAGATCTATAACCTAAGTATCGATACTAATATTTTGTGATGTAATAAGCTACACTAATATTCTTTTCGGATAAATACTCTCTCAACATTATAATCCATACAATATTGTTTATGAATGATCTAATACACCTTACGTTTTTTAGATGCAAGAAATGCTCTGAGACTAAAATAATTCAGTAAACACCACGAAAATCTATAGTTTTAACGAACAATAGCCATTACTCAGAAATATTCAGACGGACATTTTTCAGAGGAACATTGTATTATCGAAATTAATTTTTTAAAATTCCGTGTTTAATGTGGACGTCGCTCGAAAAGCTAGTAGTAAAGAAATAGAACACTTTTTCATTATTTTACGTTTTTACTCGTTTACTAGAAAGTATAAAGAAATGTATTCCCTCTTATTCCCGTAACTATTGAAACTAAGGTTACAAAAAACGAGTTATATAAGCCTACGAACAGGTTTTAAGAAAACTATAATAATACTTATGGAGTTATTTACGAAAATATAAATATACGTATATATATATATGTATATATATATATATATATATATATATATATATATATAATATATATATATATATATATATACATATATATATATATATATATATATATATATATATATTTATATAACAAATATGTTTACATAACACGAAGTACAGAACCCTAGATGCATAAGGAAGGCTATCACTTGGCTGGCTGTTATGGTACTTATTTAATTATTGAAAATAATTACATAAACATTCACAAATATGTTTTAAATTAGAAATTCGAGAATATCAACTTTTTTTAACTCGTCGCATCGTTGTTCTTTATTTGTTTTTTTTTGTAAGAATAGACTATCTAAATAGAATTTCAGTCACTTATTTTATTTATTTGTTCCTTACATATCTTATGTATCAGTCGAGTTATAATAAGTTTTGATGGACAATATTCCATGATAGACAATGGAATGCATTTTTTTCAATTCGCAATACTCAGACTAATGAGCGAAAAAAAAACGAATACGGCCAAGATTTACATACGAATATGTCATTTGTATCCGTCGTATAAATATATCATACGACATTGTTAGGGATAAATCCCTCAGAACATAATTCGTGTAACTGACATGTTTTATGTACTGATGTGTAATAAGTGCCACTTGCTTGATGCTATCACAATTTTTTGCATGACGATATCGTAATATTATCGTAATCATAATGTATTATGAGAAATGTTAGTCTCAGAATATGTTTTAAAAAATATACTTTTTAAAGTATCTCGCTTAAAAGTTTTATTAAATATATGTACGCAATTACAATAACCAAATAATATTCCAAATTTATCCGATTTGTGACGGTATCAGAGGGTTTTTACAACTTGGTTTAAACTTTTAAACAATCATAAAAACCACATTTTGAATTTTAATGACACCAGAAATAACTTTTCGTAACTTCAGTACTTTCTTCAAAAAACTAGTTTAATATAGATAGAGAAAATACCTAATATAATATTGTTACTTCCATCCAGCATTTCTTGGCGGATTTATAATTTGATTATTATGAGGTTACGGAACTTCATTTATAGCTCATCCAAAACTTATTATCAGAATGGGATGGTATTTATTATCACATAAGGTTATATGGATTTGTATGGTTATATTAATATCGTAGTCATTCATTAATATAAATTAATAACACATTGGAAATTAAAATATTTAATAAGTTATCAATACTCTCATATAATTTTCCTTTAATTCGTTGGAAGTCTGCACATCGATACAATATTCTTCGGCATGACTCTAGGAAATGGCGTAAATAACATAATAATTAAAAACCAGGGCTTATATGATATATAAATCCATATAGTGTTTTCAAATTTGTAATCGTGAAGTGATTATATATTTGAAAATTTGACTTTATGATGAGATTTATTTATTTATGATAATCAATTCAAGCGTGAATCTTTAATTACCGTTCTACAGAAGGGCCCAAAAATTATCAGGTTACAAAATTTATTTCAGTTATTATTATATTAAATCACTGACAGCTTCTTATTTTTAATTAATTAGTGAATTTCTTTTTATTAACTAATGTGTTATTTAACCAGAAAATTGTAAAATTATAATTGGTTGAATTTCGTCTTTAAATATGTAACAAATTTAAAATAAACCACAAACTTTAAATTTTAATTAAAATGCAATTACTGCAAAAACTAAGAATAATTTTGATAATCTCAAGAATTTTTTTAATTAAAAAGAAAGTTAGTAAGGTGTTAATTTACAGCTTAAATTAGTATATCATAACTGATTGCCCAATATTCAATTAGTACATTTAGATATTCACAGGCATGAAGTTTGCATACTCTACATTTAAGTAGATGACTACTCCTAAATTTACTATTTCTAGTAACATCTCGTAAAAAGAATGAGTTACGAGCTTTTAAATTTAATAATAAAAATACTGCAGCGATATCATTGCCTTGTTTTGTTTGCTAGCAAAGCTTTCTTTGCCACTAAAACTTGGTAAAAAGTGACTAAATTTAATCTTGCGTAAAACGTGACTAAATTTAATCTACTGGATATTAGTAAAATTAATACGAAACGTCATACATGTTGGTTTATGAGCTCTTACAACATTCTGTTGCGTCGACAGACTGACGCGGTTTTATGCAAATGCATTTATTATCGACGGTTTATGTTAGTTTTATCTTGATGGTTTGCTTCTGATTGCTTGCTGTAACTCATTTTATAGACACCCCGTTTGCTTTGAATTATTTTACAATTTCTTTTCTTTTATAAAACAACTCCTCGTCTTTGGTATCGCATACTATATTAAATATTGTTCGGGTTTAGTACGACTCGGTATTTATTGAACCAAAGAAGGAGCATTTTATTTTAATTAAAATTAAGGGAATTAAGGAGAAATAAAAGCAACTTTTTCTTGTATTGCTAGCATGTATGGCTTGAACCATTAGACTGCGATGAAAAGGAAATAAAATGAAGAACACAAATTTTCAAAGATTAATAAGTGTTGAAATAAATTTTGTTTGCAACATAATATACAATAACTATTTTCACAAAGTGTCTACAATAGTAATTATTTTTTTTATTTTGGTATAATTGTATACACTTTGTGAAAATAATTTTCATACACCGTGAAATATATCTAAGTAAAGCCTTAAGCGTAAGTTAATTAGAAAGAAATAATTTTCATTTAACCTTTTCTTTACATTTGTCCTATTTTTTTAAATTTTTGAATATCTTTTTATTTGTCTTACTTCCCACTTACTATAAATATAATAATTTTAAAATATTCTATCTTTAAAGTCGCATAAAACTTTGACTGCTTAGGAAATGGGAATGGTCAGCCAATATTATCTTTTCCAGCGAACCGTTAAGCAACGTCCGTTGTGAATTTTTAACTTAAATTTGCACATATCATAAAATTGTTGTTCAAACCGTTTAACGGGTTTAACGATGAGGGTTTCATTGTGGTTGTACACCTTGGAGGCTAGGTAAATTCGAGTATCTACAACACAAATAATCAAGTGTACTCTCAATGTGACTGTCACATAATTAGTAAATAATTTATGACTAAATTTGCACAGTAAAATAGGAAGGAACTTAAGTGCAACATTTTATATTATAAATACATTCTTTACGAAAACATTTTGCACTTTCAGTATATCAGAAGTTAAGGTTTTCAATTTAAGTTATAAAATATTAATAAAATTTCAATTATTGCATTATGTTTGTTTAAGTTGTTCGATAATGTTAGCACCGATTCCCAAAATAAGTAACTGAGTTATTTATTGCGAACAAATAGGTACTAATTTTGATATTATTTTTACTCTTCTTATGTGGCATTTGTAAAAAAGAAATACAAAAGAAAAAATTATTCATTTGAGTTATAAAATCCTCCACTAGTTGACGGTGTTAGATTTTTAGGGAATTTTTTTCACCGGGTAGTGGTGTGACAAGCGGATCACTACGTGATCCGCTTGTCACACCACTACCCGGTCTTCAATATGTTAAGTGTGCGAGATATCTATAGAGTGACTTACAATATAAGACTTGTTTTGCAAGATTTATAAAATAAATCTACTTTCACGTTCACGTTAAACTGTGTCGGGAACACAGCCCCACCCGTTTTTTTGATCCGTGAATAATCGGATTAAGATTTTTTACTTCAAATAAGAGCTTTACATAGAAATATCTTTTGGTTTTCAATAATTTTATGTTGTAGAAAAAGTTGGTCCATAATTGTATTTTTGGTACCAAAGCTCGCATATCGTTTCAAACATTTCACGTGTCTTAGTTTACACAAAGGCACTCGCTGTCAATATGCAAATAGTGCAGCATTACTAACGGTGTTACACTTCGAACTATACTGAATATTGAACGGTAAATTTCCAATTGTGTTATTAATGTTCTTTCAAAGCCCTTACTTTGTAAGAACACAGTTCATCTTTTTTTTATATAAATATAAAAACTTTCCTATTTTCAAATAAAAAGATATTATGTGATTTTAAGTCTTATTGGTGGATCAACCAACGTGTATAAAAAGGTCAAAATATTTTCTTGTTGAAAACCTTTCGTCTTGGGTGAATGTAATCAGCGATCAAAAGCAATTATGTAAAAAGTTCAATATTTTCGTATTTCAAGTGGCTGTTGCAAAATGAAAACTGCTTATAAATATTTAGCATCAGTGTCCAAGAGACTAATTTCATGAATTTCCCTTCTATTAAAAACAAGAATGGTTCTGCTCTTTAGATTATTGTGATTAAAATAATTCATCGTAAAAATATGAAATCAATTTTACCAAAACATTTCATTGTATTCAATCAGACTTCAAGTACCTTTAACAGAATTGGCAGTTGAAATAAATGTTTTCCAATAAATATACGCTCGTTACAATTGGTGTCCTTCTGATATCAATTTTTGCGAAAACATTTTATTCCAAGGCTCTTTACAAAGCTACCAAATTGATTGGAATGCAATGAAACTTTTTATTGAATGGAATATATTACCGCTGTACCTACGAATGGTAAATCGTTAATTATTACACGCTCCCTTTTCCAACTTTTCTCTATCGAGCTTTCACTTCTTTCCTGTTTAAAGCGTTATTGAGTTTGTGACTGCTATTTTTTTTGTAGTTAATATTTATTATAGTATGATAATATATATATTTTGTATTTATAAAACTTTATTATTATAACGACATTTGATATTATTGTCTTATTGTGTACCTGATACTTATCAGAAAAACTACAGCAATTATTCTGAATCTCATAGTTTTTGACGAATTGACGGAATTTTTACGTCTGTGAAATATGCACTATGCAATATATTTATATATTGAAACATTAATAATTGTAAGTAATTTAACAATTGTCGACGGTACCCTCGTATTTCAACCATCTCTACACATTTCGAAGAAGATATATCGATTGTTTTGATTCAAATATCACGTTTAATGACGTCATTGAGTACATTCATAACTTTATTTTCTTACTCACGTTTTTAGACAAAGTGTTGCACTATAGGTAAAACCTATAGTGCAAAACGTTCTATTGTACTTGGGAGATTAATTAATTTTTTAAGAAAATTAATTTATTTTCAGAAATATTTCAAAAAATACATGCTTCTAAAAATTTATTTACAATGTGGATTATTGTAGGAGTACGATTGGAGGAGATTTTAAGTTTATGCAAAAAATATTTTTATGGAATGAGTTCAAGCGAGTATTAATATTTACTACTAGTGGTGAAATAGAAAATAAATATACCATTTATAAATTTTCGCATGACTCTTTTCGTTGCACACACCAGGTAAAAGTTAGTGAACAAATTTCGAGGGGGATTCAATATGGTAACTTACTTCAAATAATTTCACGAATAACATAAGAACATTCTATTTTGATCAAAAGTTTTTTATTTTTGTCAGTTTAAACAAAGGGAATATTATCAATATTCTCTTCCTTTTTTTGAACATAGATAGGCAAAATGTAAAATTTGAAGCTGACTGTGTGATCCACTGTGAATAAATATAGACCAATGATATTTTTCTAAATTCAAATGCAAGGGAATATACAAACAACTTATATTGTTATAAACAAAACTTCCATCTGTAAATTAATTTGAGTTAATTTTTATTCCATGGATTCTGAAAAACGTTATAAGAATAATAACCGTAAAGATAATGTTAATTTATTTATTTATTAATTCTACATTTATCGATACATTAGAGTTTCCCAATTCGCAATGATAAAGAATATAAACAACACTCACAATAATATAATAAAGATAATATTTTTGTTTATTTGTATGATCGCAAGGTTAACGGTTACAGCGGCGACAGTTTACAGACGGTTTACAGTGGTGTACTTTAATATAGGTCGGTACGCGACGGAGGTATAGTGAATAAATTGTGCTCGCGAGCTTCCATGTATTAATTTGGGGTCAAAAAGCATATGTGATAGGAAATGTCTGCAGTTAACAATTTCAAAATAATAATATTAATGTCAAACCTCTTCGAAATTCGAAATAATGGATATTCATCATACTAAGGATAAAAGACATGTGGACGAACAGAGGGAAGTAAATATATTGAAAAGAAAAGCAATTGTGTATTGCTTGAATCATTCAAAGTAGCAAAATAAATTAAAAATTAGCTAAATTTCTTATATTGCAGTTCACGATTGCAATTATTTTTACCTCTCATGTTAAGTTTGTTAAAAAAAGTCACAAATTCTTTTAAATATTCACAAAAATTATTCTAATAGATCGTCTTAATATGCACACGAAGTAAACATCCTTTAAACACCCATCTTATTTGTAAAAGGTGACCTACTACATAATTAATATTAACATGAATAAGAAAAAATTTATATGTTTATTAAATATTTGTCCAAAATGTAAATTTATGGTTAATTATAAATTTTGATCTCCCTATTGTCTGATAATATTTTCTATTAAATCAAATAATGGAAGTAGTAAAACATACTTCATTACGTATTATCACTCTTACAATTACATTTCGAGCACTCTTACAGCACTTAGTCCCTCGTCTTTTCAAAAATTGAAATTGAGCCTTTTGATATCTTTCGGCAATACTTGAGTTAGCTTCATTCAATAAATATTATAATTATATATTCAGAATAAATCCACGCCTATGTATTCAATAATTGTAAGTGAAACATTACAATATACAATTATGTAATATCGGGGTCGGTAGAGCGAGACAGGTGACTGAATTCCTATCGCACAGTTCGTGTCTGTACGACAGAAATTGATTTGCCAGAAATTGATACTTAGGAATCGATTTCATTGTAGGTAGTAGTTGGATTAGATACGCTGCCATTTGGCCACTTGCGAAATTGACTTAGTGATTTGAAGTATAATCTAGTAATATTTAAGAGCTTATTAAATGAATACATCCATAAAAAAAAAATGAAACACTTTTTCGAGGGTAAACCACGAATTGTCCAATGTAGTATGTATTGAAGGATATATATATATATATATATATATATATATATATATATATTTCCAAGTTATATATAAATTAGTAAATAACAGCACTTAAATAATAATATCTTTTCATCTGATGTTTGTAATATGCATGGAATGCAACCATTATATTTACATATTAAATATTATTGGGTCTGATTTCCTTTCCCACATTGTATTCTGTGCCGTATGCAAGATGAAAATTAATAAAAAATATTATTTATTTTTAAATACTCTAGAGGCAATACAACAATAAATTTCATAAATATATATTTAATAAACCTAAATTAACTTAGCAATATCTTCAGTAAGTATTCAATTTTTTTGGCACAGGTTATGCTTTAATATTTTCTTGTCGTTATTACTCTCCTATAAAATAAAAGGGTCTTTGGGGAATTATGCAAACCGGAGTAATCATCGTAATGAAATTATTGTGGAGTTATATAAGGCGCGGCGTTAGGTCGTATCAACAGGATTGGCTCCATCTTGTCACCAGTTGATTTATGTTGTTCCGTGGCGTGCATGTCAACGATCAGTCTCGTGGTGGGTCAGTGACACACCGTTGAATAGTGACTCTCTCGTTATAGATAAATAAATAAGAAGTATTGTAAAATTCTTCAATATTATTTTGATCTCCTATGCGTCGAATGGTTGTTTAGATAATTCACTCACAACTATTGCGTGCATGAGATAAACTGCAATGTATCGTCACGAATATGATTCGAAACAAAATAATGTATCATTTTTCAATATCGTAAATGTTTACGGCAATTTACAAAGAGTATAATCTTTAAACTGAATATTCATTAAAATCGCTTCATAATGTGGCATTCATAACGTTAATTAATATATACAGCAAATGAAAATGGACATTATATATTAATTACAATTACAAACGATTTTATACACTCTAAAGTAAATAATTTATCTAGGAGTTAATTTATTTACTTTTACTTGATTATTATTAATATTACATGAAGGGAAAGAAATATTTTTAGATTGATAGCCATTTTCTATGGTTTTTTCCCTTTTTATTATAAACAAGTGAAATAGAGCAAAAAATGAAATGTCAAATTGTCCTTTCCAAAAAAATGTACCAAATAGTTTTCTATATAGAGTACGTCCACATTTTTTTCTTATTTTAAATAGGTTTTTTATTAATTACTCGGTATTCATTATTCCTTCTTTTTAGTTTGCCTGTATCTTTGTTATGATTTTAAGTTTTATGATTTATTATTTAATTTTTTATTTGCATTCATAATCTGTTACAGTTATCTACATCCTATTATATATTTTATCACTTGATACTTTGAACGCTCATATAATATATTTGTACATTAAACGCATCTAATAAAATATATCACTAGTCTTTTGTCACGGCTATCTAACTCAGTATACCCTGTCATATAATGTCTTTTGGTATAGTCATTTTGGAAATAAGAGGGTGGATTACTTTTCTGCAAATTCCGTGGCAATTTCAAGGGTAAGCTACTTAAGATTACATACCATTTGTTTCTCCAAGCTGGCTAATTTCGCACCACTGAAAGAATATTGTATAATACGTATAATATGTATAATACGTTGTATAATGCCAAAATAGGATAGGTGTATAATTTATAAATTAGTTTTGTAAATTAACGGGCCTATGATGATGAAACAGCGAAGAAACAACTAGTTGTGGAAGTTTCTTAACATACGCTGCGTAAACAATTAAAATTTTTAAAAATGATTTGACAGAAATGTCTGCGATAGCGCATATCCATCTACTAAGGTCAACTTGCACTACCCAAAAACGGGTCAAAAAAAGGAGTGATGAAATGCTTTAAATTACAATAGTAGTTTAGATTGGAAATATTAAATTATTATAAAACAAATTGGAAATATTAAAGCATTATAAATTCAATGCGGTCATCATTGTGTGCACCATTTCTATAAACAATTCAGATATTTGTAAATCCATAACAAACAAAGCTCAGGATCGAACATTTTACGTTGCTGATTTGAGATTTAAGCATGTTTGAAAATTTTGTACATATTCAATTAAATGTGGTACTTTCACATATAATATTTTCACATAATCTGTTCATTTTCGTATCTGGGAGAAACACATAACCTGGGTGATGAAATTATGCCAAAATATGAGAACCAAAGTGATATCTTTCTAACGAATTACAATTTTATTTATTAGAAAATAAGAAAATATTTCTGATCAGAATGTAATGTAAAGAATTACAGCATTTGGTTCCAGTTAACTGCATAGACGAGTCTTACATTTTATGTAATTTTTGAGTCTAAATTTAACAAATAAATTATTCAATTATTCAATATATAAAAGTTAAGTGTGTGTAATTCATTCATAAGACATTTCCAAACATTTATTTAGTTGGCGTTCCATTTTCATCCTTACATATTCTTAATCTAATATATGTGAAACAAATCTAATTGTTCGTATCACTTCTACCAGAACACAATGACTTCATCTGTTACGAAGTTGCGAGCCAGAACTTTTGTTGTCTCTTTGTCTTACTAATTAATACCCTATTATGCGGAGCAGAATTAAGACGATAACCGTAAAGCGTGATGCGGAACATTCGTCAAGTGCTAAGTGTGTGGATAGACTGTGGTAGAAAATTTACTCGTATTGTTCTCCTTCACTGACATATTTTACTTGCCTATTACGGGGCCTGTAAAGAAATGTGACTCTTATTTATAATGTTCTTTTTCTTAATATAATACGAATTTATTTTCTTTTGTTCCTTTTTCAGTTATTGAAAATAGGTAATCGTTTAAGGCTGAACCCTTGCTTATTATTATTTTTGACTTAAGAAAAGTTAATCAGTTAGTTTTAAAATACATCAAAGAGCATAGTCATATCTTATATGATGCTATTGGTCTAAACAATTATGCAAGTTAACAAGTTTCAAGTCAATTTCATCAAATAAATTAGTAAATGATTTGTGCATTCAAAAATGTATTTCTATATTTTTGGCAATGGGTAAGTTTTTTTTAAAGTCTTATTTTATGGTTTTTCTTTTTGACATGTGTAACCGCACATACTAACTGTCGATTTTTTTCAGTCAATCAACTTTTCATAAATTTCGATAGAGGTATTCATCTGGCAAAATTTCGAAATTTTTGCAAAATTATGGATGGTTCGTCCTTGTGGAGTTTTTTTCTATTTCCTTCAAAACTTTAGACGATTGGTCACTTTCAGAGAATATTTCTGTCATAATTATATGAAACCATTGCACTGTCTTCTTAACTACCCTTCAAATAATATATCATGCATCGAATTGCCAAATTTCTTCTTTTTAATTTCTTTTAAAATAAATATTACTCCTAATTTCTTATCTGATATAGACTTTGCTTCCTTGTTCTTTTGATTGCACGAACGAGATAACTTACGATATATCCAATAAAAGTTTTCGTAATTTTTTTTTAATAATATTTTTGCCACTCGAAAACTAGTCATGTTTTTAAAGCTTATTGAAAGTAATTTTGTTTTCTGTGTACTATTACTTGAGTGTAAAAGAAGTTAGAAACCAGCTAAATCATTTGACGTCTACGTGAAGATGAATACAGTCTGTTTATTGAATTTATTCAAAAGATTTTCTATTCATATAATTAAGCGAGACGGTATGAGACTTTTATTTTCTATTCGATATCCTGAACAATCTCGCATAGTTAATATTTTATATAATAGAAGATCTAATTTATTTATATCTTCTCTTATAATAAAATTTAGAAATCAGCGTTAGGTATTATGTAAACTAAAACAATATTTTTTAGTTTAATAAAAAATTATGTACCCTGTATTTTTAAAAAAAAATTCGCTGAGATGGAACTTGGAAACCAAAATCGTTGTTCACAAAATTTAAAAATTTTCTATTTCCCTTTATTTGACATGAAAATTAAAACGATTCGTCACACGATCATCATTGCGACCTTCCTTTTCCAAAAACTAATTTGTTTTGATAATATTGAAACTGTAAGCAAGTACTTTGAAAAGAAAATGTGTATGGTACGATTAAACTTGCACGGGAGTTACGTACGTCCTCAGGTACAAATAAATGTTTAAAAATTTAAAGATACGGAGTATTATTATTTACCGTACTAATATACTGTCGAGTATACTATAAAGAAATCTATTTATACTCCAAAAACCTGGAATAACTGCCATAATTTTCCGGTAATCTTCTAGTCAGATTCAATAAAACTCTCATTCAACGTTAGTTTCAGTCGTTATCGTTAAACGACTTTTATTCAGAAATTTTGGAAATAAGGGGAGGATTACTTTTTGAAAATTAAATGCTATATCCTTGAAGTTTAAAAAAATTCAGAAAAGACTACTTTTATTTTCCTCTTATTTACCTTTTTATATAACACCTCACGTAATACACTGACATGATAAACCCCCATGTAATGGGTCACAGTAAACCCATCGAGTTTGGGCTCGTTTCATTTGTTTCATTGAACTCTTGGTTTACATATCGTAAAAAATAGGATCCAAAGATGGAAGAGGGGCGTGATCATGAGAATTTCTTATTGGATAACCATAAATAATCACTTTCTTCGAGCTTGGGCTTGTATGAAACAAGCCCAAACTCGAAGTGGTCTCAATAGATCCTTTGGTCACAAAAGCATGAATTTTATTTTTTGACGTTGTAAATTTTACTTATTATATTTAATACCAGGTTTTTCTGTAATTCCTTTAATGAAGTTATTTCAGCCCGAATATACTTTACCTGGGGCAACGAAAGGAACCTAAATGAGCAACAAGCAAAACATTACTATGCCTTTGAGCACGAAGGTTCCTAGAAATGAAATATTTGTTTAATAATTGCTTAATTTTAGCTAAAAAAATGTATCAAACCGAAAAAAGATATTTTGGGTTCTTAATTTACTGGCTCTAAAATTATCACATAAATGTTTTAGTGTTAGCTATTGGAAAAAATGCGGATTAACATGATATATTACTATATCAAATTTCAAGGTGCCACATTAAACGCTTTCTGATACTGACAATTTGATATAAAAATATAGAGTTTTGACTTGACTGTTAATGGAAAGATTATAAAATCCTTCTAATGACATATTTAGTTTCTGATTGCATATTCACTGAAAGTGACCTTCGTCTAATGTCTGAAAAAAGGCACCTTATAAACAATAGCACCACGGAGTCATTTTAAAATAGCGAATAGTGAAATTTCTAAAGTTGGTTATTATAATTGAAACTTCGTAGCAAATTTGTTTGTTGTTTTTACTTCAATCATAAAATTTTCAATATTAAAAAGTATAAAGTCAATAAAAATTGAAGGAAGTAATGAAAGAGGTAAAATAAACCAATAACGTTCAAAGGACGATGAGAGACGATTTACGGCAAGTATTATTTTAAAGAGTGAATAATGGAAAGTAGCGGTGAGATTGTAAATGACGTTTAACATTATAAAACTAAGTTAAAACAAGTTATCTTGATAACATTGTTTACCAAATAAATATTCTCTCTTATTCATGAATACGTTTTAATATTAATGATTATGAAAAAGTAATTAGACAATTCTGTTACGAACGTGATGGAAAAGTTTAAAAAAATAATTCCGAGAATTCGAGTTAAAATAAGATGAACTTGTGGTCAGAATCTTCAATTTAATTAAAAACTTTTATTTAGACAATATTAGTTGTTGATTTCTGGTGTCAATTTAAGTATTTTGATCATTTTTATCTCTTTTAAAAAGTAATATTAATTACACAACAAGGAGACTACGACATATTGTAATAAAGGTTTCTCTTACCATACATATTATTTCTTAATATCCATTGTCTGTGGTTAAAAGAATTTGTGCCATTTCTTTTTAATTTTTGAATTATTTGAATGGAAAGGGAACGATTTTTTTTAAGTTGACATGCGAACTTTATAATAATGCGAATATATTAAGGACCACCGCACTGGAAACTCGCATTTGCCACCGCACTAGAGATTCGCATTTGCATCCGATGACCATATTTTATTTACATATTTAAAGTAAATAAATATTAGGAAAAACCTTTTACGAGAAACAGTTACGAATGGAAATTAATGCTCATAAATATTTTATATATAAATAATTAAAAAATAAAATTAGAAAACGGTGCAACTCAATTCCCCAACGCAGTAGCTACATGTCGTCAGTTGCATCACATCACTATGCACTGTTTGCTTGATAACCTTTTATTACAAAATGCAAGACTAACTATCCCCTAAAGAGCATTGACATGAATTCTTTTAACAGCCTACAATGTGGTTACTCAACTACAACGAGTACCCACATGTTAAGAAATGGTCAAAAGCTACTAGCATTCTAAATGATAGTCACCTTGCTAAAAGGTAAACTTCGTCAGTAGCTATAAAATCAATGCAAATTGTAGGTATAATCATGTGCTAATAGATTACATATTTTCAGTTTTCAAAGTTTCTCGAAAGGGGTTAATGTAAAAAAATTAATAATTCTTTACTTATATTAGTAATGGTTTTTACTTATAAATTTGTAGAATATCTGCAATTAGTTGATTACATATTTCACCTATTAATATTTCAGGTATTATGAGAAAACTGATCCAACAATAACACAAAAATTTAAAATCAATGATTGATAATGACGTATAAAGAAATTTATTGAAACTAGCCATAAATTAATTATATTTTTGGGACAAAAGTAGTTTGATTCAATAGGCATTTGCACAAAAGTTGCATAAAAGTGGAAAAATACGGTGATTACGAGCATATGAAGTTTTTATGTGGAATTAATGGAATTCTTCTCCACAAACAGGGCAGAAAATCTTTCCAGTAAACTAGAAAACAATAAATTATGGCATCTGTTGCAATTAATATTCAATCGACAGACTATTTTCTGTCTCATGTAATTTTAAACAATTAAGCTGAACTATAACTTCTTTCATACTGAAGAAATATGCTCGAACTAAAGAAATATTTTTGGTAAGTTTTATGACCATCACTAGTGTTCGAATTTCGCAAGTCGCTTTTGGAAAAAAAATTCAGAAAGGTGTTTGGCTCTTTATGTCTAATCGTTGAAGTAAGATACATTTAATACGTTCTTTCGGCAAAGTGCGAAGGAATTATATTTTCCCTTTCGAGTTTATTTTGTACATCTATCTCTTTCTCGATTTTTCAATATAGTTACCAAATAGAATTTGAACCACAGTATACAAGAAACTTTATTATGTTCATACCACTAAACCTTCAGAGCAACTAGTTAAAATATTATTCATAAAACTTAATTTCTTTATCAATAGGCGATAAAATAAGAGCTTGCTAATACAAGTGTAGTTACAAAACTTCTCCTTAAATTTAACACTTCTCGGCATTTCAATTTAACTTTGACAAAGTTGAAATGAAACAGTCAAGTTTGTAATGGTTTTCTCCGATGGACGATTTCATTAAGGTCGACATAAGACTTGAGATTTCCGAATTATTTCCAGTTAATTTTAAACAAAGTTTTGTATTTATAAGTGTATTGTAATTTAACAATGTGTATTGTTATTACCTAACTCAATACCTGAGTCACTTAATTTTTATTAACAAGTAAATGCAACTGCGTAATGTCGTATTATCTCTACTTGACTTAAATTATTAACCACGACCTAGGTTGTACGACAATATCTTTGGGTGGGCAATTTGAAGAGATCTTTAGGTACGCAAATTGAATGTCTCTTCAACCACCCACCAGAAAGATGTTCTTATACAACGAAACCTAGGTCGTGGTTAAGAATTTAACTAAAGTAGAAATAATACTACTCCACGTAGTTTCATTTACTTGTTAATAAAAATTAAGTGATAATAAATTATAACAAACTTAACGCCAAATATATTCAATATTTTTAACTATATGTTATAACAAGCATAGCTACGAATTCCTTGCCTTTTGAGATTTTCTAAATGCCGTCTGTTTTTAAAAGTATAAAACTTTATTATTTATTAATGAATTTGATAATAATAATTAAATGCAGAGAACAAGGTTTTATAAAAAGTTTACATAATCAAATATTACGTACGATTCTAAATTTGGAAATTCAAAATACTACATAAAAATGACAAGGGACTTTCTATCTAATGCGCATTGCTTTTTTTGCATTGAACCCTATAGCGCTAAATCTACCAATAATTTCTAGAAAAATCTACGTATATGTCACCAAGTTAAACTACAATCAATATTTTTAAAGGTTCAAGAATTGTTACTTTATAACATTCAATTTGTATATTCGGTATAACATTTGGTATACTCGGCTCAGTTATATATTTAATAAAATTATTGTTCAAAATGTCATAACCCCTTTAATGAATGAAGGTTTTAATATTAGAACATGACGTAAAGTCATTGAAGAAATTGGACTAATAAATCTAGAATTAATTAAAGATATTTAAAAAAATGTAAAATGTGTGCATCCTTATTGCCATAATTTACTTTCCTCGTTTTCACGGTAAGACTACGCAGCACATATTGCCTGACAACTAAGTTGGTCGTCTAAGTTATGTGGTGGTAGAGCATCGTGTATAAATTCAGAAGATTTTCTAATGTTTTAATTATTATTGTCTCTAATATTTTAATTGTTAAATTTAAAAAAAATTATAATACGAATCACCATCAAGTTGGGACGGTAACAGTACAAAGTTCATAAAGTTGGAGCGAGGAAAAGCGACGGTTTATATGGTAAATGTTAGGTTACAGTTAATATTACAAGTTTTGTGATTTAGTTTCCGTGAAAGATTCGATTGTTAATAATTTATTTTAGGGTTATGTCAAATTCATATTTCAGTTCATAAAAGCTCACTCGAGCTCCTTGTACGCAAAAATATTATTAATACATAAGAGGCATATGCTTGATATGGATACTTCTCGGAACTTTGGATTCCATTTGATTCTATCACCTAAAAACTTTTATATTTAATGCATCTTCTCCCTCATCTTCTGTGCTATAATCCTATATTTTTATACACACAATATTTTCGGAGAGACTTTCTAAATAAGTAGAGTTATTATCATGAAATTCCTAAAATATTTTTTTAGATTTTTGTTTTAAAATATATTATTCGAAAATATGTATTAAAATAAATTATCGAAGCTGAACCTTGTCATAAAATATTTCTAAAATTATTTAAGGTGAGTCTTTTAAACCATTTTTTTTTATAACTTATTTAATAACCGATTATTTTTCATGAAAATATAGTAATTTAGAAATAATAGTATGTTGTTTTTATTATTCTAATGAAAACAATTTTTTAACGACTAAATATCTTTCATTTTTTCGGCCAGCAATGGATGGAAAATAAAATTTTAGTTTTTTATTTAAATAAATAATATGACAAGTTATTGTAAAAATTTTTTAAAAAATATCAACGTGAAATTTAATTTATTTAAGTAGTTATCCGTATTTTAAATAAAAAATTCATAAGCTTTCTTTTACATATCCTCTCAATTACTCAACCCAATTTAACTACCCAATTGATTATTACTTTCTAATCCTAAAGCCACCGTAGGTTCGACATGACACCAATCTTACCGATAACCTTTCTTATTATATTTACACAATAATTGACATCACATGAAATAAGACTTAAAGAAAGATATTCAAAGATTACACTTAATCTATAAACTTAATCTATAAAACTTTCTTAACAACGAAGTCCTCTCCATATGGAGAATGATAAAGTTAACTTGGACGGTCGTGGACCGTTAAATGGGTCATGTTTTACGAACGACTGCGGAAATGTCTTCCTTCGCTTGCAAATGGCTTGTTAGCATCCGCACATAGAGAACATCCGCTGCATGAGCAGCGTACATGACTACGCTTAAAAAAATAGACTATATAAGTGTAATCAGTACCGTTAGAATATGATGTTAAAACGATTATGAGTTGGAAAATGCCGAAACAAATCTTTCAATTGATAGTCTTTATAATACTATAGGGCGCAATTTCGTTTGAGCGAATTAGAATCAATAATTCTCATTGTATCGTAGGGTGTAAATACGTTCAGGCGAGTATCACGAACTTTAAAAAACAGGAAAAATATTTTTTTGGATTTCATATTGACATACAAATTTAAATCTATTTTTGAAGCATTTATTTCCATTATTCCATGCACGTAGGTATAAAATAATACGAACTACGCGGGTGGGACAGACGGGCGGATATAACGCACTATAAGCTTTTGTTTATAAATTCTTTCTGTATTACAGTTTGAATAGAAAAAAAGCAAAAACTAAAATAATTAGTTAGGAACAGCTAAACAATTTTGTTTACAAAAGATAGGTAAGTGCAGGTAATGCACGGAGAAAATTTTGTCTTTTTACTCAATATTATTAGCAAACATTTTTATTGTTACCATTTTATTTTTTTCAATGGCAATAATTAAAATAGAACAAAACGCATTTATATAAATGAAAACTGTTCATTGATTACTTCAATCTCATTAACACATCAAAATGAATATACCTTACGATAAGGCTGAAATCACACGCAGACCTGAGACGAGTGAGATGTAAATAATTCGTCTGCTATTTACGTACGTACTGAAACTACGTACGGAAAATATGATCATTGATCATTTCCCTATAATCGATGTGTTTCACTTTTTAGTTACGGTCGTATCGTATTAAAAGAAAATTCACTTCAAAATGTAGTAGGTTTTGTTAGCATATCCTATATATATATATATATATATATATATATATATATATATATATATAGGCCCACAAATATAAATTGTGGATACCCCAAGGATTCATTCGGAAGGAATTAACTCAAATATCTTCTCCGCAATCATTAAATGTATTCGCTTCGTAGACCAAACGAAATCGACCTTCGAGACCGGGTGCACGTCGGTGGGAGACTCGTGATTATCAGTTGATAAATAAGCCGGTCTCTCCTACCTCGCACCGTTTAAACAATTTATCCCAATTTTTGTTATATTCTTTATCCATGCTCTTAATTTTTTATATAACCTTTAATTCCCCTCATAATAAGAGATTTTTAATACAAAAATAGCTTTTAAAATGAAATGTGTAGCTCCAGAGATTAATATGAAAAAAGAACAACTAAACCAAATAAAAATTTTGCCTCTTTTGTCCTTATAATTTGTACCGTAATGACGTATAATTTATAAACTTCCTCAAAATATAAAATTTCTAATTCAACAGTAATTTTTGAAATTCCACGTATTCTTCAAGAAATTACGGCGTAAGTACAAACTTTTTTACTTTATATTATAGTACAAATGCAGAAGTTTTGATGTCTCTTGTTAAACCTCGTCTAAGCGTTAAGACAAATTTATATGAAAAATGTTTATATTTAGATATGGCTCATAATTAGAGTTACTTTATGGGATACTTTTTAATCCCAGAAATTGCTTAATTTCCGTATGACGAAACTTTGTGTTTTCACTAAATAGCAGAACTTTAGTACTAGAGCATACCGATAGATATCGCAACGTGTGTATTTAATTTGAATAATGTTGACTTCTTTCTTGTAAGTGATGTTACAATTGTCTGAAAAATCTTTATATAAAATTTTAATTCTGAAGGTTTTGTAGGTCTGGAGATTTTGTGACGTCAGCAACGACAAGAAAATATCTATTTAATATAACGTCATTAATCGTAGCTATGGAAATACACTTCTTATTTGAAATGACATTGCTGGGCTTCTTTACTTGCCGGATATTACGTCACAAATTAATTGATTTTTAATAGAAGTTTGAATTTACAGCGGATTAAGTCGTAAGTTTAAATTATTTATAAAAATGTCGCTATAGTTTTAAACAAAGCTGGATGAAGAAACCAAACAACTAAAGTGGGGGAATTATTAAATATAAACCAATGTTATATTATATATTAATAATTAGTTAAACATTGAAATATCATGCGGATTAAGTTATTTTGACCAAGTTAATTATACAAATCCCCTATTAAACCCTTATCAATGTGTCTACCATTGTACGCTTAAAAATTTTAATAAAAATGTAAATTAATACACATACGAAAACACACACACACACACACACACGCATATATATATATGTATATATATATATATATACATATATATATATATATATATATATATATATATTTGACTTTTACATAGTTACGAAGATTTTTGGATTAAAGATCGAAGTAATTAGAACACGTAATTGGAAAGGTAATATGTACATGTTATATACCTTTAATTTTCATGCTTAATGAATGTACAAATATTGCATATATAAGTATTGTAAAAATAATTATTAGGTACTTAATATACTTGTGCCCTTACATGAACTTTGGTTAAAAAGTTAGATACATATGTCGAAAAGTTGCAAAAATGGTATGATTAAAATATTTTCCTTATCACATATTTCAGTCCACCGTTTCTTTGAAGTCAAGAATGGCTTCGATATTACTGAAATACCTTTATTAAAAAAAAATTAAAAATAAGAACTAAACTAATCATAACTTACATCGGCCGTAGATTAAAATAATACATTAATTCATCGTCATAAAAAGAAAAAATAAACCACCTCCCTTAAACCACTTAATCTTTATTATTTACTACGTCGTATGTGCGAAAGGCGTTTTAGAGTAAAGTAAAAGCTTTTATGTAATGATCCTAACAGAATTAATTTTAAAGTTTGATTGTCCGTCAATCTTGCGTCTTCAAATTTTTTTGAACGTGGTTTAACAAAATTTTTTATTAATTTCTCCAAATTAAGCAATTGTATTAGCTCCAAGTTTTATGCAACTTATATTTTAATGCATAATAAATATTAATTTCTTCGATTTGTGTTTATTATTTACTAAATCACAAGTGTGATATTTATTCTCTCAATTACAAGTACCTACTTTATTTTCACTTCGTATTATATATTCGATATAAGTAGACTTGCGATATAAGGAAACTCAATTCACAAAATGACAGTTTTACCTATAACACAGCTTAAGCTGAGAATTAATTCGTACGTATCCATATTTCTTTTATAACGACGTATTTTCTCATTCTCGAGAAAAATTTAAAAAAAACTACATGTAGAAAACTGTATATTTGAATTGCAAAATCTAAGAATATTAGGATTACTTATTCGTCATAGATTGTAATCGTACAATACAATGGGCATAGTCGCATAAAAGCACTTTCAACTTCGAAAAGAATCTCTTTTGGTTGCGCATTTTTTTGCAAATTAAACTGTTAAACTCTTGGTGTGATATCTTTTAGAGCTCATTTGTTTTTCGTGCAGTACGACTGATCAGTGAAATAAAAAGGCTTTATCATTAAAAAATAAGTATTAACTGCTTTATTGGCTGTATTGGCTGCTTTAGAGATATAATGGCGGAGGTGCTTGGTGAACAACGAACAATTATTTAATATAATACTTTAAGACTATTTTAGTGTTTTGAGTACTTCCTTTATCTCATACTCTGGGTGAATCTAGTTTGGAAAGAAAAGGTAAACAAATGCAATAATTTCATGTCTATTAAGAAAAAGGAAATTAATAAAAGCAATGTCAGTATTGTTGCTTTGTTCCATATACTTTATAGATAAATGTTTTATATAGCTTTATTTAATTTCGAATATAATGAATACCAATGTAATATAACAATGTGCTTGATAATAAATTACTCATAAGATAAAGAATAACAAAATTAAAACTATAACAGAATAAACCCATTAGTTCCAGGAGAAAAATTGTCCCTTTATGAGGATAGTATAAATTAGCACAGTATTCTGCAATGGATATTTATACCACGATTATAGAGATATGCTCGTATAAGTATCCTACTAAATATAGGTAGAGAATACACATGGCCTACTTGATTTCCAAAAATAGCTGAATGGCGCGCAGCCCAGATTTAAAAATGTCACATTGAGCTGACGGTAATTTAAATGAACCACATCGATCACTTTCTTTAAAAAATGTGAGTGATTATCAACTCATAAAACTTTACGTAAAGCTTATTCGTTAACGTTACGTTACAGTAAACAGAATTTTACTCGTGTCAGTTTTTTAACTTAGAAATATACTTTTGCAACTAAAATAATAGAAATTTTGATTGCAGTTTTCACGAAATACGGTAGTGTCATAAATTCTACTTTTATGAACAAATAAAAACATTAAAAGGGATGGACAACTCGGAAACTATAAGAGGTTGCTCCTTTTAGTCACACAGTAATAATTTTTTATTCAACACACGTATAAAAATTGCATTAATAAAATAAATATTACGTATGAATTACTTAAATAATGTGTGATGCAAAATAAAGAGTCTCGACCATCTCTTGTAATTATAACTGATATTTCCTTATGAAAAATTACTGTCAAAAATAAAAAAGATTTTAATTTATAACGTAAATAAAACCGTTACGACAAATATAGTCATTTTCCTTGTGTACGTTAAAATTTATATATTTTGTTTATTTCCGAAAACAAATAATATAATTTACAATTATGTTAGTAATATAAATAAACATTTCAATAAAAGTACATATATTAGAAGTTGTAAATCACGAATTTGTAAAAAAAATATTAAAGCATTTAATAGCACTTTACGGCTCTTTTACGTACACAATCCAGGCGAATAAGAGAGTAATAAAATGTATTAGATTGTTGTGGTACGGTATGCGGGAGGTGAAATAATTATTGACCTAGTTTCTACCTGTACTCCGTAATTTTAATTTGTAAAATTATTTGTACTTATATAAAAATTAATTACGTACAAATGGTTTCTCACACGTAAAGTATTCGGGGTTAAACGTTGCGCAACTTTCTTAGAAAGGATTTATTTTTTTAAACCTTTTAATTGCATTTTTTACACATTCTTGCCACAAGTTAGCTTGCATTTGGAATTTAATATTGTTAAATTAACTGTTAGATTAATATATGTAAGTCATGGTTAATAAAAATATTTAATTGATTATATTTGGCAATATGTTTAGAGACCATTAGATACTCACACTGTTTTATAAATATATTACTACGAATAACATATATTTAGTTTATTACATACACCTGAATACTTTACATTATAGAATATAAACTATACTGCTACCCTACCATAAACTCACTAATGTAAACCGCTCAAACCCCACTTCCGCTATCGTCTTATATAATATTTAAATGATGTTGGAAGTTTCTACGAGTTAAACGCTTCAAATTGCCCACCTGAAGATGTTTTCATACAACAAAACATAGATCGTAGTTAAGAATTTAAATAAAGTAGATATAATACTACATTATGTAGTTTCATTTGCACATTAACAAAAATTAATTAAAAATCATTAAAATATACTTTTTTCGTGCCAGTACATTTTGAATTAAACCCTCAAATTCCCTTTTTAATTGCGATAAAATATACCTCTACTGGTATGTTACCCAGGCCCATCTGCAAAATACACCACGACTCATTTTAGTTATTTAAAACTGATTAACACGGTTTGCTATTTGAAAATATTATTATCAATAGAAATATAAATCGACAGACAGATCGCATTAACATAAAGTCATACGCTGCTATGAAATCGTCTTCTCGACCTATCATCTACCAGCACTAAATTAATGACACTTTCAAAGAGCAAAAATTATTTATTTCCATTTTTAAATAAATCCAAAAAACAACTCAGCTAAAGCATTGTTACAAGGAACACTTTTTTCTCTCTAATCATTAATCAACTCATGCCGAAATGCGTTTACACCGTGTACGCCTCTACGTTATATCGGCGCATACTGGTATTTGACGAAGTAATATGCGTTAGTTTAACCGTACGCCCATATAGCATGTCTTTTTTTGATTTTAATAATAATAATAATAAGATTTTATTTCAGACATAGTCCGTACAATTGTGTTAATAGGTAACAATATTCTTAATCTAATGTTAGTATAAATAGTGAATAATTACATCATTAATAAATCATAAAATATGCAGTAAAATAAAATCAATACTAAATGGAGTCAAACCCAATTGCAGTAAAAAAATTTAAAATCAATACAAACTAAATCATAATAAATTAAGTCAATTAAATCAGATAAAATTAAACTGTATCAAACTACACCAAATTAAATTACTTATGTCAGGTCAAATTAAATAAAATTAAATAAAACAAGTCGAAAACTACTCAAACCAAAATTCAAAGCAAAATAGTAATAAAATCAATTAATTTAATTAACTCAATCATAAATTCATTTAACTTAAATCATAATGGCGCATGTAGGCCTATCCAGTGTGTCAAAAGAGGTAGGTCCAATCGGCCCGCGCACGTGACCAGCATATTGCTAGAGCTTCCCGGCACCCTCGCCGTCATGGACGCACTGCGCTTGCACATTATAGCGTGAAAGTCGTCCACGCGCGCTTGCGCAAACATACCACTGGCGCTGCAGTGCCGCGGAAGCCCCATCAAGACCTTGAACGCGTTATTATATTGTACCCGCAGGGCGTCAAATGCCCGCTGCATACAATCAACCCACAAACTGCACGAGTAGAAAGTCTGGCAGAATACCCTAAACAGTGTAATCTTTACTGGTCCCGTGCATCGTGCAAATCTTCGATCCAACATATTGCAGCGCAACGCCCTGCACAGTCAACGCCCTGCGTTCCCTGTCCATATCCATGTCGTCCTTGAGGTCTTCATTGACCCAATGACCCAGATATTTAAAATGAGTGACTCTATTTAAAGATGTATCATAGAGGGCTACCGAGTGACCTGGATATGGTTTTTTGGGTACTTTAAAAATCATAAACACACTTTTTTTTACATTGTATCGGAGTCCGTGATCCTCCGCGTACAGTTCACATATACGTAGCAGTTTGCGTAACGCGCCGATAGAAGGGCTGAGCAGCACCATGTCGTCCGCGTAGCTGATGTTATTAACGCACACTCCGTCTATATGACATCTGATTCCGGTACTGTTCAGCTCTTCAATCAACCCGTTTACATATATATTAAACAGTTTGGGTGAGGTCAACCCCCCTTACGCACCCCGCACTCAAGACCATATTCGTCCGACTCACTATCCGCCCACCTCACCGTGTTTTTTTTTTATTATTGTACCAGTACTTAAACATAGATATAATTTCAGGAGGCAAACTAGTGCCATTTCGCAACTTGGCCCATAGCAAGTCGTACGAAACCATATTGAATGCCCGGGACAGGTCCAGGAAGCTAGCATACACTGGTGTTTTACGCTTGGTGTAGTACTGCACAGTCTGCTTGAGACACAGAATGGCACTTTCAGTGAATAGGCCCGCCCGAAAGCCGAACTGACCATCGTGCAATTGTATACTCCTAGTTAAGTGACCATCAAGCAGACCATCCAGCACCTTCGCAATAACCGTAGCTAATGAGAAAGGCCTGTGGTTTGTACCGTCTGAGACATCCCCTGTCCTGTTTTTTACAATGGGTACAAAAATTGTATACATTAGCTTTTCGGGTAGGCAGGCGTAGCTAACACACATATTATATAATAATGCTAGGATTCTAGGCAAGTGCTCTCCAGCATTCCGAAGGTGCTCGATGCTAAGGCTGTCATAACCTTGTGACTTACCTCTTTTCATTGATTTAATCACTGAGGCTATATCTTTCTCTGTGAAGCTTACGTTAATGTTCCCAGGCACAGTCTCCCCATCACACACGCTCGGTGGTCCCAGTTGCGCAGACTCACTAGAGGCTTTGACACAAAATCGCTGACGAAACAATCCCGCTATTGCAGAGGTGTCCTGCACACCGTCAACATTCACGGGCCGGCTGGGCTTAAGGTTCAACTTGTTTGTTGTTTTCCAAATTTAGAGAAGGTATTTTTGTCATGATGTTGTGCTATTATATCCATCTTAATTTGTTGTTGATTATTTTGACACCATTTTAATTTTGCCTTAAATAATCGTCTAGACTCAACCATCTCACTATATACCCAGCCACTGCCTGGTTTCCCATACAATAACCAATTTTGATAACATTGCCGAGCCTTCCCGTGAGCCTCCTTCACATACTAGTTCCACCCTATTAGGCGTTTACCCCTACCGGGTGTCGCCTTCAGAAGACTGCTTTGCTCCCTCACTTAAAATATACACTAGGTTGATATAAAAATCATTGTTTAATAACTTATGAATTTCACAATTACACATTTTATTAGTACGCGTACAAGTTGCAAGGTCGGCTGGGAGGTCTATATCCCTTAACCTGTCATGACAAAAATGATAATACAATTCAATTTGATCAGTCTGCCTCTTCCCCCATATTATTTCATTTTTATAAAAATTATTACAATTAGATACAATCTTGGGCTTTACTAAATTTATATTACATGTTAACTGCATCGGATAATGATCAGACCAATAAGTGTCATATAATATAGTCACGCGATCAATAGTCTCACGCGCCGCGCCTGTGACCACACAGTGATCGAGCCACCGGCGGCACCCGGGTGCTTCACTGACAAAGGTATGCGAGTCGATCGCTAACACATCGATATCAACACATGTGAAGGATTGTTAATAAGTTATTGGATAAATGCTAATTAAAGTGAATATCATCCATATGCATTCATCTCAAAAAGTTTTCGCTTCAAAACTGATGTTTCCTAGTTAAAAGAACTATTTATTAATATTCTACTTAATATCTCGTTGACTTTTTTTTTCATAAATATAATATATTCGTGATACTAGGTGGAATATAAACACTACTTCTCCTAACATTTGGTTGTACAGAATGTAGTTTTAAAATACTACTCAAGCGAAGGTTATACTAAAATTTAGACTGATTTCATTATTCTAAATTTATAAACTACCATCATCGTAATGTACGCCACTTTTAGGGGGGATCAGTTGGTTTAAAATTCCTATGATAAGTCGATAACTCTTTCGACAAGCGTGTATTACTTCAACTTAAATATGGCAATAAAGATCAATTTACAGTAACATCTTAAAAAAATTTACTTACAATGGGTGTATATTTTTAGAGGTGTAATTTAAAATAAGATGAAAAGGCTACATCCTTCGCAGGCAAAACTTGAAGATGCAAAATTTCTCTATCAAATTTCTAGCAATACCATTATACTAAAATTTCAGGGAGCATCGTGTAAGTAAGAGCTAAGATTTATGGAGGTCTAGAATTAACCTCCAGAGAGGTTCAAGTTTATAGGTCTCGTACGACCGTAATTTGTACGAGTAAGCTTTGCTTCGTTTATAGTCGCCGTTGAATTTCTACAGTAAAGTTATATATTACAAATAATAAATTGATAACAATTTAATGTCACGTGGGTAAGTGAAGAAAAACTTCATTTTTAAAACATGTGAATAGCATTTTTTCTGTGATTTTGCCTTTATATATTTTTTTAGATTTCACTATTGAGATAATGAGGGTTAATTCATTTTATTTGTATGGTTTTTAGCCAAAATGTCAAATTTGTATTTGAAGCGGTTTCTAAGAAAAATGGCTGCGATGAACAGACGAATAGGCAAGAGTCGCATTTTTTTCTTTTGAGATATGAATTCTGAAAATTAATAAAAACGATACCAAATGATATTAATATATATAATATTCCATGGTATTTATTGTCAAAGTTATTAGTTCATTTTATTTAACTTTAAAATTTTGTATATTTCTATTATTATATTTCTAATTTAAAGATTGAATATGCTGAGGAAATTTATAATTTTGAAAAAAAAAAAATTTCATTTATAACCTTATAGTAAAATATATGTGAGATAAATGAACAAATTACTTATAATTCTGTAATTATTATGCATTTCCAGAGACTTTTAATGGTTGAAATGTTTATCATCTCAGAAATGAAGAGATATTGAATTGATCTACAAAAGAATAACAGTTCTACAGAAAAACATGCTTCTCTTGTGACAGAAAAAGTCCCTTTCATTAAATTTTGTTTCAGTTTTCATCTTTTCAAATGTACCTTACAAGCATCCAGAACCTTACCCATAACAGAATGCAATAATCATTACTGGTGCATTTAGTATTTCTACGTGACATAAAATAATCCTAAAATTGTCATTAATATTTAAAGTTTACACGAGAAATAATGATTTTCAAATTTTGTCTTATGCGATTATATCAATTCTTTGAATTGGCAATTTTTTTTATGCATTGGATGGAAAATCGTATCAAGATAGCGTAATATGCCACCGTGATAAAAAGTAGACAATTTACTTCATGTAAAACTGCTAGAGTACGTTTATCGAACGAAATACAAAGAACCTTCTTAAAAAACTATGCCAATAAGCCCGCCGATTCATCATCCAATTACAAAAAACGTTTTTACCTTGCTGTTCATAAACAGAGCATTATATTTTATTGTACCATATATATATATACGTCTCTAGGCTATATTGACACAAAGTGAGATTTGCTAAAGTTATATACGTGTTAGGTGAGTTTAACCGCATATAATTGAATGGCGCTGAGCTTTTTGTGTGTGGGTAGTTAGTTTCAAACTTTTAGTACGTATATATAACCGATTGTAGAATAAAAGTGATGAACTTAAAAATAGTTTATTTGTGCTTTATTTGCTTAGCCTGTTTTTTATTACATTTACGCGATTGAAGCATATGTTCTTTTTAGCCACCCTAATGTCAAATAGTACTTGGCACAATACAACAAAACATCTTAACTGGAGTGGACATAAAGTAATCCAAGTTTGAATTGGAATTCAGTATTCAATAACTGGATTAATTTTTAGTAAACATACTTTTTCAATTTTAAACCAGCATATACCCAAGTCGCACAATTTAGGCAATCAGCGGCATTTAGTACCGTATCAGGATTTGAGGACTGGAGATTGAAATTTTTGTTATGATATATTTTCATGAGTATTGACTTTGTGTTCAGAACTTAGAGATTATCAACTAAACAGCGATAGATAAAAATGTATCGCTACATTTGGTCTGACAAAATCGCTCGTAAGGTGAAACTAAATAAAACTATTTAAGAATATTAATAGAAACATACGACTGCGTTTTAAAAAACTACTTTGATTTATACCCCATTTAATTTCAATAAAACCCACCGGAAAAGTTGTCACTCCCCTAAATTCGATACATCGAGGAGTACTTCGAAAATTATATTTATTGAAATATATTTTTTCCTTTATTTTTGTGCGTAACAGATTAAGTGGTTTCAAACACAGTAATAGCTTTATACAAAACAATGAAAATACCCTGCTAGCCAAAGAAACATTTTTTAAAACGATTATGATAAAATTTCAATTGCATTACTAATTTTGGACTAAAATTATTTCACATATTTTAAAAATTCTCTTCAAATATATTAGTTCGTTTCCGAAAAGAAAATCAGTAGCCGACATCTAAATTGACGAAGTAGGTCTAATATGTATCCTTCGTATATTGTATTCCAATAAGTGCATACTGGATTTATAGTATTGAATTATTTTGTTTTACTTTACTAGACAACAATAAGAGTGAAAGCGAAATTATCTCGTTACCATTATCAGTTAAAAGATGTCCACTGCTGAGCATAATCCTTCCCATCGATTAGCACAAAGGTCGATTCCATGATGCTTGCATGCAACGGCTTCTCGCTACTTTAACCAGATCATCTGTCCACTTAACGGGGTGATATACAACTCTGCATCTTCCGGTATGTTATTGCCATTTGAGAATTTTTCTTCCCCAACGGTTATCGACTTTGCGCGTCATGTGGCCTGCCAAAAGCCACTTTAATCTGTGAATCATGCGAGCCATGACGGCCACCTTAGTTCATCTATAGATTTCCTCATTAGGGATTAGTTTCAGAGAAAAACTCTAATACCATAACATGTAAAATAATTAATAAGAGTGAAGTTATCAATTGCACATTATAAAAAACATAAATATTAAGTATAAATAATTACTGAGTATTTTAATGGAATTGTTATTGTTAAATATTTTCTAAAGATAATGATTAAATCGATAAAAAAAATGTAGGAAGATAATTTCGAGTATCATGAAACTTTAGGTGTAACGGAAATATATTATATCCTTCATAGCATTGTACACATTTTATTATTCGTTTAATAATAAAACACAGCCAGCATGTAAACCACTGTTCGAATAGTTTGAAATGGCATTGCTTTACGAGATAATTAAACCCGTTAATCCCATTTTCTGGAGCGAGTTTTAAATAATCTGAGCTCGTTTTAGATATGAAATATCTTTGGGATATCTACGTAACAGGAGTGCTTAATGCTGACTCTTGTGTTTTTAAGCGTTGGAAATATGAGGAAAACTGTTTTAGATATTTTTGTTGCCTATTTCAGCAAAGTCCACGTACATGTATTAGATTTAGCAACAAAGTATATATAATAGTATTTTGTGGTACCCGTTCGTCTGTTAACAAAGTTGACTGATATTTGAAAAAAATGTCTCAATAACGTCTATTGGAAAAAATTATCTCGGTAAACTTGAAATAATGGCGGCTGCGTGGCTTTTTAACGTATTTTTACTCACTGATTTTCGCCTTCGAAAGATATGAAAAATAGGAAGAAAATTTTTGATAAAATTAATTAAATAACATTCATTTACACATATCAAATAAAAGTGCGCCGCGCGTGTAACTTGAATCGTTTTGCCACAAAACCACTTACGCCACTTTCGTCCAACAAATCAATTCATTATTGTAACAGTACAACTTTAGACATCAGCAAAGTTCTTGAATGTTCGTATTTTCTGTCCACACGTAGGAATATAAAAAATATGGTGAGATGGTTACAGACTACCATCGCACAAAAAGCGTAAAGTCCTTGAGTTATATGCGGGAGTGCGGTTAGGTTTACGTAACACGCGCAGTTAATGTTTGTAAATATCAGTTTAAGTCAATTTTATATGTGAATGTAAATTTTCAGTAAAACTTAGTATGTGCTGATGTAAAGTAGAGGCATTTATCGGTATGAACACATATCGACATGTGCTCATTAATGATCCGAGAGATAAAAACTCTTTCTTGTAACAGGATGGTATATTGAATATCTTTTTTGTATTGTACTAAACACCTATCATTATTTCAATGTTGCATAACTTTTTTCATTTAAATTACTCTCAAAATTGAATTTTTGTTTGTACAATAAATGGCCTGAATTTCAGTTTGCGACTGTATATCCGTCAACGTAATTCCGAATCTCACCCCATCTGAAATCTTTTCAGTACTACATCATTTTCAAAACTCTGTAATTTTCATTACCTTGAAAGTTGAAAAGTGTCAATAAGGGTGACCGTCACTAAGAATTTAATAGATACGCCACAATTGTTGAAAATGAGCGGCTCACAAAATTATGGTGCTGAGTTTTGACGAGACGACAATAAAATTTATGATTACTGTTAACCATGATAAATGAAGGAAATAAGGATATGGTTCTTTATAATCTCTTTAGTTAGGAATAAACAAAATATACACGCAAGTAAATATATAAGCATCCATATAATTCTCTCTTTGGCAACTAACTGTCTTTGAAGCTAAAAGCTTCAAACAACTTTCATTCTCAAAGTAAAATAAATTGTGGCCTTTCCGGATATGATCTTTCGAGTAACTCTTGAGAATTAACGTATAAAGTCGTACGAAAGAAGTAGCGGCTCACTGCATATGGTAGTCATAAAATAATTTACTTTGCTTTAGAGTCGTTAGCGCAATACTCTTTATATATATATATATATATATATATATATATATATATATATATATATATATATATATATATATATATATATATATATATATATATATATATATATATATATATATATATATATGTTTAACTGAATTGTAACTGTAAGATCTTCAGCAGTTCTCTTGTTAAATTTAAATTAGAAACAGTTTTTCTTCATATGAAATCTAAACAGTGTCCGAAATGTTAAGTTTGATGAAACATTATAAGTTTTGCATTAATTGACATTGTTTCTTTTCAAAAACCAATTTGGCTATTTAAATTACAACTAATATTGATAACGATAGCCAGAACATAACTATTTATATCTTTTTTCAACCGAAATTAAAAATCACTCAATGAAATTATGAAATCTCAAAATTTTAGTCGGTGTAACCAATCAAATTATCGGTAACAGAAATTCAATATAAAGACTAATGACATAGTTGAAATAAAAATAAAATAAAACCATTTTTAATTTTTTTGTCTTCCGTAGTCAAATGGCAAAAACAAAACTAATCAATTCGTCATATCCGTCTGTCCACCCTTATCAGTAAACCGACATTATAAAATTATACGCTTCATACAGATATCGCAATTAAATACATCAAAATATTTATAATACCTACCCATGTAAAAAAGGACAAAAAATCCCCACATAACACTGACTTTTATATCATTGAACAGACTTTTAAAATACGTTTTAGGTTTCGTTTACTATTATCCCCTAATGTTTCTACTACAGGCTTGAAAAATTCTAAATGCTTTAATTAGAATTTTCAATTAAAGTTATTTCGGTTAATTTGCATTATTTGTTTTGATGCGCATTTCACCGATGTCAAGTGTGATTACTGTCTCTTGACCGGTGTCATGTTTGATTACTCGAATTTTGTGATTATTGTGTTGTCGATAAATTCCAGTTTTTTTGCTGAATCTTAAAAATAGTTCACTTATGTAGTCTATAGGTATTGTCATTCATTGTTTTCAATGTAAACGTGGGGAAGAAGCCTAGGTCCTATCTTGCCTTCTTGCAATTTTCTTCTGGCATATTTTATGTTACGTATTTATTTATAATAAGAAGAAAAATTACCAAAAGTAGTCAAAATGATAAAAAAATTATTAACATAAGTATTGATAGACACGGCTTAAACAATAAAAATATAAATTAATATATAACAAAAGTCGTATGTAAAATTGATTAAAAAGTAGCACCTAAGTGCATATTAAGCATTCAGTAAGTCTTAAATGACTAATGGTACATAATTAAACAACCCAAAGATCAACTTATATTAAAATCTTTATATTAATACAATGCGACATTGATAAAACATGGTGCTCATTTTCATTTCCTTTTTTTATTATTTTCCCGGCCTCCCTCGCGTCTATTTATTTACTTTCGACCCCAAATTAACTTTCCCTTAACAAATATCACGAGACATATTTTTGAAGTAAGGTACGGATGATACAGTTATATGCTAGGTGAATTTATTTTTGCGAACCTTTTAGGGATAATTACGTAATTATGACCACATATAAGTGAGAGAAAATGGTTTTCATGCCCCTAGAGACACATTAAGAAACTCATATATGAAATTTAGTTACGAAAATTGTCCTCTGAGTCGTTTTATTAGCATAGTCTAAACAGTAACGCTTACAAGTACCGCTAACACACATCTTAATGAATATAATTAAAGGGACTAGATTAGCACTCAACTTGAAATTAAATTTACAAACGAAAGCACAAAATGTTTTGTGAAAGAAAATATAATTTCGTTCTCATTAAGAGGGTTATTGCTGTTGACAGGTTAGGAGAAAGCAGTTATATTGGTGTTGTTGTGTTTATGTTAACGAAGAATTAAAACTATGTGAAATTCAGCAATGTTGCGAACTATGTCATTTGGGCGTGATGAAAATATTAAACGCCGCCGGTATGATCAAAAACAGTCCAATGCAAGTTACGACATTAAAATTAATGTTTCATGCCATCAACACACCACTCCCCCCCCCCTCTTTAAATATTAATAATAATGCATTGACTTTACACTTCAAAGTAGCCCATCTGCCGCGCTACTCGCCGCCGGTCGCGCCAATGTCGTATCACATATGCGCGGAGCTGAGTGGTGAGCGTTTCGACAGACCAAATTAAACATTTTGGAAAACATGTAACAACATAAGTTATTCCTTGTCGTGAGAAATGTTTTTTGTGGAAAAATTTTTCTTTAAAACTAATGGTTTAGCAGTTACAAGGAAATAACTTATTACTGACTAATACCTTATTCCCGATATTCATTATTTTTCAAGATTTTACTGGATGGTCCTTCAGGTGAAAAGGTGGAGGACAGACATTTTTAAGCATTTTTCCTATATGCTTATAACAATTCAAATAAATAAATACACATATATAGTTGATTTCGGCCTCAATAAGCTTTCATTTGACACCCTATCAATTACTTTGAAAGAAATTTTTTTTTTCATTTTCCAGTTTAACTCCTGAAATTAACACTTGGAATCAAATTTAACTTTTTATATTTCAGTTCTATAATTAAGCCCTACCTCTGTACCAAATTGTTTACGCAAATAGTTTTAGAAAATCATCCTGTTATCTGTAGAAAATCATAAATTATCTCAAATATATTTTTAAGATAATATTTTCTTACGCGAGAAGTATGAAACAGTTTTATTCATAAGTGTTGCAAATGCTTCGATTGAAACAAGAAGAAAAGACAATTTCTTAATACCGGTGGATATTTTTCTTGGCAATTTTGTCTCATGAAATAATTGAATATCGAAGAATGTAATAAAATTAACATTAATAAAAAACCTATGATTTTCAAATTACCCACTTTTATCAGAGATTCTGTATTTGAAAAATGTAGGAACATGCGTAATTGATTTGAAATATTTAAATAAAAAAAAAACATTTATATTGCTTGAAAAATGGGAAAAATAAATTTCCAGTATATTTAAAAAAAGTATATTTTGATAAAGAGACCCTTCGTAATACATAAAGGGGAAAACGACTAGTTAATGCCTTGGAACTTTGCGATCCTAAAGTTGTATTAAAGTGAGCCAGACATCATTAATCTGATAAGAAATATTTTTATATCAGCAGAAAAGTTTTGCAAATAATTCTCAAACTTATTAGATCATATAAGAATATTGAATATATTTGGCGTTAATTTTGTAGAAATTCATTATTCACAATTAAATGAAACTACGTAATGTAGTATTATTTCTACTATCTTTAATTTCTTTACCACGACCTAGGTTTCGTTGTATTACAACATCTTCAAGTGGGATATAAGCAAAGATTCGAATCTTTGTTGTAAAAACTATTAAATGTAAATTATAAGTGTATATATATATATATATATATATATATATATATATTGTTACAAAAACTATTAAAGTTAAGAGCTTAATACCAGTGATTTAAACTTCTCAAATGATAAAAGTCTCATTTGGAATAAATACAATATAAAATGAATGAAAATGCAATTAAATGAATAAATTTAATGGGCTTCAGCTATGACTATAAAAAGTAGATGATACTTGACTATAATATAACTTCAACACTAGTAACATTCCATCCCTAGTGACACTGCATTATCTTTGCTTACATACGTTTAGAATTAATTTGCCACATGCGTTTAGGAGAAGGCAGTTTCCTATAAAAGAAAGTTCTTCAAACTTGTATCGTACTAGTTGGTTTAAAACATTCTGAACTAAAATTATTTCTATTTTTCTGGTGAAAAAAAATCTGATAATAAAGAATTTAAATTTGATTTCGGGTTAAGATATGAATGAAACGTGACGTGAGTACTCCACAACGATGTGTTTCCAAACCGCATTAGCTTAGTGCGGATTTTCTAGTGCAAAAATTTGTCTATCACCGACCATAAGTTTAATATTTAGGGATAGGTCTTGTCAGTCTTCCCCATAAGGACTTGTCAAATTTACAGAAAGCGGAATGATAACAAAAAGCCGACATTATTTTACATGAGAAGCTTATAACAGCTGATTCGCGGAAAATATTTTCGTATATTTAAGTTTCAAGATTTTTACAATAGAAATAGATTATTTGGCAAAGTTAGTGGTGGAACCAATACTTTAACCTACTTAATACTTTATATGAAAATTACTTAATTTATTTTGAAATACTTAAATTTTGGCTTACGGATATAGATTACGCTTATGTTTGGATTAACTGTTCCCCCACCGTTTCAAACGCGTGGAATTAGCGTTTTACAGTATAAAACGTATTTCCTGACTATTATTTGTATGCTAATATTTATGAAGATTCGCTAAAGAGCTGAGCCATGAAAGTGGAACAAAAATAAACAAAAGAAATAGAACTGACCTTTGCATAAGATAAAAAGGATTGTTTTAAAATAGTGTTGTCTTAGAGCACGAACAACTCTTGCAAAAATTCTAAAAAGTAAACTAAGTGAAGTTATATGTCAATCATTGACAATTGTCAAAACAATCATTTAATTATCACAAAATTTCTTCAACGACGTATTTATAAAGGAATGTAAATCAATATTACCTTTTCCCCTTTAAGGGCCTCGAGTAGAGATAGTGATTAGGTATGATATAAAAAAAACTACTATTTATGTTGATTATATAGCGTTGGTCATTCCATAACACAACGAGCGCTATGGTGGGAAGCTAACTGTATAAAGCTTCCTTCAAACTTTAATTTTCCCAGGCTTGAATTAAAAATAAATAGGAAAAAAAGAATGAGGTTTAATATAAAAAATATGAACGATTAAACAAATATAAACAATTGCTTATTATATATATATATATATATATATATATATATATATATATATATAATTCAAAATTATTAATTCATTATATTCTCGGACGATTTATCGCAGATAAATTTGAAAATATTGTAAATTATTAAGTAAAATATACCTATTTATAAAAACTTTTTTTCCGTCTGGACAACCAGACCAGCCTAAATGATTGATTGCTACTTCGTTCTCGCATTCACGAACGCATACATCCACGTATATGCATAATAGAGGGTATGCACGTGCTCGCGTGCATACGCTTGCACATACGCGAACAAGAGATCGCGCGCTGCACGCACGCATACATCTACATAGTGGCTCGCACGCACTCACGCATGCATGCATGCTCGAAGGAACTCATGCACGTAAGCATACACGCATGCAACCAGGCACATTCGCAAGTACGCAAATGCGCACGTAGATACGCACTCAAGCACGTGTGGACGGACATACATGCGCTTACATTTACTCAAGCACAAACGCACACAAACATACAAACATACTTGTGTGAATATGCAATAATGAATTAATTCAATAATGTAGAATTAAATTAATTATACCTTTATTTCAAACCAAATCCACAATTATATTTTTCATACCTTTGACAAAATTATTCCTTTTAAGTTCTTCTATGAAAGATTTGCAATGAAATGCCAGTAATTATATATATATATATATATATATATATATATATATATATATGTATATATATACATATATATATATATATATATATATATAAATATATGTATATACATATAATTTATTTGTAGAATACCTTACTGGCATTCTTCTAGTAACTTATACTAATTTGGTAATTATAAATATTTTAATGGGCAGCAATATCAATAAAGGAACAATCAAATGAAGATATTCTTAAAAATGTAACAGAATAACTTAAATAACCTTGATAAGTAACAAAAAACATATATATTTTTGAGTAACAGTACCCACAAAAAAATATTTGGATTTCCCTAACGCTATCGAGTTTATTGTCTCATCATGTTTTTTATTCATCTCTTAAAGTCTCTGTAAGATTATGTATATTCAAAAGGTCTCATTTTAATTGCGTTCACTTTGTTTCCATTGTTCTTACACAATGCCCAAATATAAGGATATTATCCCCAAACCTATTCAAGCAAAATATTTCTCAATTCATTCATTAAAAAATTTGACATTGTCGGATCAATGAGCCGTATGTATTGTCATAGGGCGAAAAGGAAACGGTTTCGATTTTACAAATTTTCTTGGGTAGTTCTTCATGTTTACATTTTATTTGTCAAGACAAATAATAATTTTTATTTAATGTATTTTGAAACTTGGTTACGGTATTTCAAAGTAAAGAATATGTGTTAAAATATTGCTTCTTTGTGCGATTATCGTCGTTCATCATCTAATCATGTAATTGGAAACATATGCGTCAAGTTTTTATGACTTTTGCAAGGCGTCAATAATGTATCGGTTAAGAGAGTGAAGTGACGAGTTTAACCCCAGAGAGGCAATATTTATTCTTCCTACCTAAAAAGTCGCCTAAAAGTCTTCATACTTAAAAGTATATATATATATATATATATATATATATATATATATATATATATATATATATATATATAGTATTATAGAAATGATTCCTTCACAGGATCAGTGGGAAATTATATAATGTTAAAATTAATTGTTAATTGTAATATTATGTAACTTATATTCAGTGACCTTTGGAGGATAAATTCAGTTTACATGGTATATAAATCCTGGTGGTAGCAAAGATTCTAGCCAATATTTATTATATACATTCACATATTGAAAGTAAAATTTCTATTATATTACGCCACATAAGCATTTTGTGGCGCTTATCATATTTACCTACTTATTTTCAAATTACCTGACGATGTCCTGGATGTACCACTGATGAGACTCAGTTCCGAGTTCAGTTGGTAACTTTTATCCATGTCCCCAGAATAGCATATCGAGTAACCCAGAATAGCATATCCCAAATTTAAACATACGTATTATGTACTAGCTTTTGGCACTAGCTCCCTGCAAATTTATTTTGGTTTATTGCGATGGATTTTTTTTGGTTTTTACTTGGTGTTCGTTCTTAATATAATATGTTTCGAATTTTCATTTGGCTCAGTTACTAAAAATATTAAAATTAGAATCTTTAATAGAATTCCGCACACCGCAATTAATAATAAAAAAACCCGCGCTTAAACAAAAAAATGAGTTTGGCACGAAAGAATTAATTAATCACTGTCTCAAATATTCCCTTCAGCCTGTAACGAAGGCCTGATCAGACGTGTTTTTCTTCTGCGTGCTGGAATGGTGAACATGTGCTGATTGGGTTGTTGTTATCGATTTCACGCACACGAAAAGCTCAGCGTTCCGAATTTCATAGGCATTTATGGTAATCTTTACATAAGAAACCTATAACTTCGGTTCGTACCGATAGATACCGCTTTCAATATATAAACTTGTGCAAATTATTAATTAGAGCCATAATAATAAATGAACTTGTATTATATTTCATCTTCTACCTTATTTTGTATTTATATAATTTTACTTCATGTCTCTACTGATACACAAATATTTAATTATAATACACAAATACTTAATAAAACAGTATGGTCGTAGTAGATATGTGAATTATAGAAATATTGACATTTATCAAGTATATAAAAATAATGTATCTTTTAGGTTTATAGAACCAGCATCCACATCCACATTGTTAGTATAACCAAAGGACAATTAAATTAATATTATAGTATATTAGAACCTTCGTAATACCGCCACTTTCTTCTAAATGTTTGATTAAAAAAACATTGAATAAATCATTATAGTATTCCATATATAGATAAAATTATATCTTCTGACAATTATAATAGTCTGCGCTAATTTTTCTTATATATTGACTTCATACATTTTTTCTTTTATTAAAACTCTATACGAGTTCCATGTCTACTTGTGATTTCGTTGCTGCTGCTTATTTAAGATAATAATATTAATAATAATGGCATCAATATTTTCGAAAAAAAGCTACTACAAAATAGATTAAATTCCAAAAAAGCAGAAAGAATAGAAGAGAAATTATTTATCTAAACTAAACTTAATTATTTATTTATTACCCATAAAAAGCAGCTAGGCCGGCTTGTGAGGTATTGCCATATGCATCCCCTAGAGCTAGTTTGTAGTTAGAAATAATAGATTAATACGTACACACACACTTACAATTATACACATATGCATACGTACTGACATTAATTTATAAATAATTTCGATAATTTTAAATGTTTAATCCAACACTCATTATCTCAACGTCTGCGAATATCACTGAAAGCATATTATTACACCTTTTATTGTGACCGTTATTACATACCCACATTCATTGGGAAATGAGACAAAATAATACTTAAACACCTGTCTGAGTTCAGCGGTTTATATCTCATTACGTACCCGACCCTCTCCAACTAGAGATTTCGAGGCAGTCATATAATTAACTTTTACCTTATTAAAAGAGTTGCGTGTATTCGATTCGAGTTCAAGGACTTTCTGCGTCATTTCAGAGACGTCTTTTATATCAAACTTTGAATTGCCGTAAAATTTACAATCTAGTGCTTTGTTTTCTCCTTAATGGTCTTTGATTATATTTTGCAAAAGTTACAAAAAGTTTAGCTTTTGGAAGATATGAAATACACTTTTTACTCAATTGCCCAAAAGCAGAGGGAATACAATTTTTCCTATTTTCTCTGGGAAGAAACTATAAGTGAACAGAAATGCAATATTTCCTTTTCTGAACTAAATAAATTCTCTAAATGAAGATTAAAATTACTGGCTTCCCAAGAACTTTTCCTTATTTCGAAGTTTTATTATTCAACATATCAAGAACACATCAGCACTAATTACACCGGTAAGTAAATAGCGCCCACATAACGCTAATTTAAATTAAGCTCGGATTTACCTAAAGCACGCTCTGACAAATCGGTTAATGAGTTCTCCTCGCTTGTTACGTTAAACCTGTATCAGCCATTTCGGGTCTTTGCTGAGTGTTGATTTCAAATTTATAAAGCAAATTCCAAATACATGTTAAGGATCGCAAAATTAACAATAATTTCCAGCTGTTTATCGACTTGTTTATATAACATTTCCTTCCAATTAAATTTTTTTAATAAATGTAATATCATATGGTAGATAATGATTTACGAAACCGAAAAGACTAATTATGTAAGACTTCAAAATTAATTACAACTCTAAAAATCAATTTTTAATCCAACATTAACTTCAGCACATACATCTAAAAAAATTTAAAAGTAAATTTTCTTTTAAATAAATCTTAAATTACTAAATGCATTAAATTTTTTAACGATTTTCTTGCACTAAAATTATTATTTTTATGTTTATGTATGTATTTAATAAAATACGTGACAAATTAATATGACGTGGTTTGAAATTTGAAGTGTCATTTGACTAAATAAAAAAACTAAATAAATGCAATCGTTGTAGGAAATACGCTCACCTTTACATAATTTTATTATTAATCTAAAAACAAGATTTATTTATTTATGAATTGAGAATCTTTACACAGACCCTTTATGCATTTTATTAGATAAGAATATAAATTTTATTAAATAATTATTCAGCGTAGCTAATTTTTGCACATTTCATTAATTCTTTTCAGATATCATCACTTAGGTACTTTTATTAATTCATCAATATATTATAGCGATAAGTAAACTACCATTTTTTTTCCAATATTTTCGTCTCGTAATATCGTAATAACAATATCATCTTTTGAAAACACTGCCCTATACAACATGAACTTAAGTATAGATATAAATTTCTTAGAAAGCAACAAATTACTCTAGTTCACATTGAAGATCTGATTAATGATGTTCTTTCATCATGTTTTTGAAGAGTGGACATAGATTGAGATTGTTACTAGCCACTCAAACACAAAGTACTTACCACGTCTGAGCTTTGTATCGGATTATGGTTATAAAGCACGTGTTTAACTTGACGGATAACTTTGGCAGAATATCAGATAATGATTCATGTAAAGGTGGTTACCTTATAATAAGATGTCAATATGTATTTATTAATAGGAGCATGTATATGGGCAGCTCTCATACTATTGTTTAACATTGCATTATAACGAAGTTATTTGTACAATTAAGAACATTTAAAATCTGATATATTTTCAGTTTTGACGTAATATTATTTTATATTCAATTTTTTTATAGTTTTTGTTAAATTAAGTGATAGAATACACTGCTGCATTGAAATACACGGTACTTAATCATACACAATAAATATTTATTTTCATAACTACTAAAGTAATAACGGTAAGTATAAAGGGTCAAAGGGATCTCCGTGGCTAGAAGCGAAATTTATTTTAATAAAAATTATTAAACTTTCATAATAAACATCATGATTATAATGTTCAACAATATTTCTTTTATTTATCATTAAAACCTTTACTTTTTATCACCTATTGACCATACGTATATGTCATTGCGAACTTTTATTATAGTTTGGCAGCGTATTTAGTTTTCAGTGCGCGAGCATTATTTATTTAGCATGTACAGTTGCGGCTCTAGTTCTGTAAATTATAGCATAATTACATATCTTTTAATATAGGATATATATTACCTATAACAAAAGTTATTTAAAATCTGTAGAGTCAATTAGGCCTAAAAGTTATATAACTAAATGAGCAGCCAAGACTTCACTTTTATTATATTAGTAGTACCTAATAAGATGTAAATATGGTGGCATAAAAGTTTTGTGGCAATTTCAAAATAATTAAAGTCAGACGCGTTAAAATTTGTATATAGAATCTTAGATAGAAATTAACAAACACCTACTTCAGCATTCCTCAAAAATTCGAAAATCACTAACCGCACATAATATTTATGTAAACGAGCGGTGTGGTGAAAATTCCTCTAAACGAAACTATCATATAAAAGAAACCATATGTTAATTATGCTAATAAAAATATGACACAACCCTTATTAAATGCTGAGTCAACAAACCTCGTAATATGACACAAAAAAATTCGATGATTTTGCATAAGAAATAGCATATTTATAAAAGACTATCCTTTAAAATCTGTGTTGTCAAACGATGTAACTACAGCCATGGCTTTAATGTGGTAGCCATGTTTCCCTACTGTATGTGCACGTCCCTCCAGTAACTTTCTAGTGTAAGGGAGATTTGTTTTTTGCCTTTTTCTTTTGAAATTCTACTAGAAATATAATCGAAAATGCACTTCCATCTAGTAACTTTCTAGTGTAAGGCAGCTTTGTTTTTGCCTTTTCCTCAGGAAATGCTACCAGAAATATAATCGAAAATAATAAATATGGAATCAACAAACAGCCTGCGATTTATTTGTGTTGGAATCGAGTTTTCTTCCGTTTTTATAGGACCTAAGTTTAAATATATTTTATGGCTGAAACCTATTCTCTGCTGAGCCCAGAACCTACAGTTTTGTTATATCAGCTAAGTGCTACCCATAAAAAAGTCCATTATCAGTTGAATGCTTTAAGTTTTTAAAAGGCCTAAAGCTTTAAAAGCTCACATACGTACATACATACCCTAATATGATTCGTGAATATCCACTAACATTTTGTTTGAAATCATCTTCTTCCCTCACTTTGTTTTTATGAAAGTAAGGCCTTTTAGGTGTATTTTTACAGAGGTCGAGTATCCAAACAAATATACAGATGAAAAAAGTTCGTTTTCGGTTCAGCTCAGTGTGTTGACTAGTACGAAAAATCCTTTCTTGATTAAACAATAAAAATGCGGTTGGGTGTTGTTACATGAAAATGTATGTATTGAAAGAGTAGAATGCGATCAATTATTATTTATGTGTGAACTTATAAATAGCAACTAGTGTTTTCTACATTAAGTCACTCTGTCTTTAATATTATAAGATAATATTTCATGTAAAATGGATGAAATTTAAATTTTGCATAAATCTTCATATTGCATACAGAATTGCACTTGAAAATGCTTTGTGCAACATGAGCGTTGTGACTTTTCACTTCCGAAAAGTTAATGAAACTAAAGCAGAGGTACGTTTTTACATAGAAGATATTTTTATAAAAAATAGCCTAATATGCTATTATTGCACGGTTTCTATTAATCCATAAACAATTTTTTTTTATTTTTCCTGTCTTTCCTTGTCTCTTTGTCTCTTCTCTATGTTACGTATCCTGCAAAAACAACCAATTCGAAAAAGCACCAATTTCGATAGCTATATATGCCTTTGTCGAAGAATTAAAATAAATTTTATCGCAGTACACTAATACTACAAACGTGAAAGTGAGTTTGTCTGACTACTATCTGTTCATTTATTTTTATGAAAGTAAGGCCTTTTTAGTCGTATATTCATAAAAGTAGAGTATCAAAAAAAATCAAAGGGCCTTGGGCCATTGAATTGAACATTGGGCCTTTTTGACAGAATTGTTTTATTGAAATTGAATGAAAAATATATTAAAATCAGTGCTAAGATGAGGCTTTAAAAAAAATTTATCATTGAGGATTTTATATAAATGTTTTTACGGTCTTTTGATTTCACATTTCAACTGCAGCTTCAATGTAAAATCGTTTAGGTATAGTTCCACTTTTAGAAGTTGTTTATTACACTATTTATTAAAACACAAATGGGATGCGTGGAATAAAACTGTAGTTTTGGTATTTTTCTCGTGATTTTAAATAACAGATACATGTTTGTTTTAGTTTAAAAAGTAGTTAGATTTTTGTGTTGTTTTGAAAAATAGAAAGTCTACGATTAATTTTCGTTCATCAGTTCTATTACTCATTTATTATTTGTCAATTTGATAACACCACTAATTAAGCAGCTCCCTTATAATAATTTTACCTGGATCAGCCTCAAAGTTACATTTGATGAGTCGGTTTGTTTAACGAAGGAAACTTCTACATATGAATTGCATAGAATGTTAATCGGTGTATATGAATTGCATAGAAAGTCACGTCACGGAAACAATATAAAAAGTTGGGATACTTCAGTACTATGCAACATCAAGCATTAAAAATATAGAAATCAGAACATTTTTTTGGTTACTTGTTTCTTCGTTTAAATGTGTGATATTTATCGAAATTATCGCAAAAAATTAAACCAATGATCAAAGATGGTGTTGTTTGCAAATTATCTTTTAAACTAAAACAGTATTACTTTCTGCATATTTATCGTTTATACTTATTTATTAAAATTTATATTTAAATATTTAATTATATAAATCAATATTAAATAATAATTAATCATTAATTATATATAATTTATATTAAAATTTTAATTAGAATATTTAATTATAGACTATATACCATTTTGATGATTCGAAATGCTCTCTCTTTAGATTAAATATTTTAAATTTAGAGTAAGTCTTGAATTAAAGGCACAATGAGTAAAGAATATCTTTAAAAAAATTGTTGTGTTATTTTATTAGTTAATACTTTTGAAAATAGGAATTTGCGGAACGCACGGGCATTAATTAACCCATTAAAAATCAACCCTCAGACCAAGATTCTTCTAAAAATAACGGACCGGATGAAATATGGAACTTTCGAATAAAAACTATGGAACTTTTTTAGCTAATTATTATTATTTAACTAGCTATGTACAGTGAGAAGGATTTATACAAGGGGAAGGATTTATATGTCCTATAAGATGTAATTAGATGTATCAATAAGGTCTTTTTCGTTATTTATTTAGCAGTGGAATACTTCATAACAAAACATGTATTATAAAATTGTATTCATATCTCAAGTCAGATAAATTATATACACATTAGTTTTGTACTCTCCAATCGGTTTCATTTTATATGTGTATCCAGGTAGTCATCAATAAAGAAGAATGTAATAACTTATATCTTTTTTTCTTAAATTTTATACGGATTTATACCTAATAAATTTCTTTAAAATAAATTAACTAGTTTAACCATAAATATATAACAAATTGACAAACCGAGAGACAAGTAGCTTTAAACAATAATTGCCATCAGGATATCATAAGATTTCGATGGATAGTTAAATAAAAAAATAGTTAACTTGTTTATTTCAAACTTGTTTCTGACAATAGTTTCTTGTTAAATTTCTATATATATATATATATATATATATATATATATATATATATATATATATATATATATATGTATATATGTGTGTGTGTGTGTGTGTGTGTATACATACATGTACATATATATACACAGTAATTAAATATAAGCTATTTATATAGATTTTATGTCATAAAAATTTTATACGTATTTATACCTAATAAATTTCTTTAAAACTAATTAAATAGTTTAACCATAAATGCATAACAAATTGACAAGCACAGAGACAAGTAGACCTTAAACAATAATTGCCATCAGGATATCATAAGATTTCAATGGATAGTTAAGGATAACTGGTTTATTTCAAACTTGTTTTTGACAATAGTTTCTTGTGAAATTTCTATATATATATATATATATATATATATATATATATATATATATGTGTGTGTGTGTGTGTGTACATACATGTACATATATATACACAGTAATTAAATATAAGCTATTTTTATAGATTCTTATTACGTGCACGTATAGGTCTAGTTTATGGTAGCTGAATAAGAAGTCTCACTGAACAGTTGGACCTACTGTCGCGCTTCATCTCATGTCTTTTTAAATTAATTATTGGATTAATATACTTTAATAATTCATATTACTTTTTTATAATTACACTAGCAAACTCAGGAATTCTATTTGTGCTATTTCCACATACGTAAGTTTTTGGAAATAAATGGGACTTAAACTTCATTTTGAAATACTTTTCCAACAATACCCCGCAGAACGATATGCGATCTTTATAGGAAAAAAGGCATACAAAATGTCGTGCATGTAGATCTAAAACTGTAAAAACTACAAAGGTGTAATGGACAGATGGACACACGTACACGAATATGATGAAATAATGAGGTTTTCTTGTTTACATTTTCTTGCCTTAAAAAACAAAAAACGAATCTACAATTCTATACTTATTTGAACTTTAAATTAATTAATTTTTTTACAAACTTTTTTTCGAAGAAAGACCACACGAAAATTTAACAGTTTACAAATCCTTAGCGTGGCACCGAGAGTAAGAGAAGCGATGGAATGCAGAAAATAAAACACGCGAAAACGGAAATTAAATTTTCTTTTTAAGAAAATGGAGCACCATACTTATTAAATTCGACTTTAGAAAGGCTGTTATGAAATTCCTTTGTTGATATAATACTTTCAGATTGTGAATTCCGCACGCTTAGTCAATTGAAGTTTTCTGCTCAGATGAAGATGCTTGGATATAAATATTTTCGAACTAATTTATTTTGTATTCTAGTACATTGCTTTATAAAATAATTTTCATACACTAAACTTGTGTGTGAAAATTATTTTAGTAACCAATGTACTAGAAGATACATAATACAGATACATAATTTTCACACACTAAACTTGGCTATGATCAATGATTTTCCTTGAAGTATATCCATTTTCCTTAACATACTTGTGAAATATATGATGAAGAAATTAATAAGCAAGTATTTTTATTCATCTTATATTAATATCAAATTTTCTTTAATAAATTGTGATGAGAATCAAGATGTAAAGAAGTTGCTGCGGAATAACTGTAAATAAATTAATTTGTTTTTGCGAAAATGGTGCAAATGAATTGTCAATGAAAACCGTTCATGCCCCGAGTGAAAAATGTCATCGTCCAATAATTAAAAAAAAAAGATAGTTTATTACCTGTTAAAAGAATAAAAATCTGCAGCAGAAATATATTATCGAATATGCCTGCAATTTTAAATATTTTAAGAAAATAAATGAAACCTCCCGTTGCTATTAGTAACTCGAAAGATATACCATGAAAGTATTTTAAGAATTGATAATTTTTTTTAATTCCATTAAATTTACTATTAATGTTTTAAACTATGACAATCTCTGACAATTTAGTAATCTATTTTTTTAAATTATTTTTATTTTTGATTGGAAGAAATAGCGCCTGTGGCAATAAGTTCATCCTATATTAAAATTGATATAAATAATAATTTAGGAAATAGAACGCCTTCCATTACGTCAGCGTAACAAGTGAATTATAATAATGCAAATTCACAAAACAATTGAAAACTAACGTCATCATGGCCAAAAATGTCTGTCTACAGGCGAACCTTTACGCGATTGGGTTTCTAGGTTTTGATATCACCGAAGACTTTCTCACAATCCAAAAGCGATGGCCGATTGCGCTACTCGGAAATTTTTCTTGAGAAAACTTTGAATGCAGCCTATAGTATTATATGCTTTGCGAAACCGGTTCGTTCGAAAACCTGTCCGGTTAGGTCAAACTTGCGCATGAATCGATTCGTGATGACCCTCGAAAACAACTTATAAACATGACTGGGGGAGTGATGGTTTATTATTCTTTTGTAGAATATTATAACCTTTTGCAAAACAGTACTACCATATCCCTTGTTTATTATTCTGGTGTAACGCCAAAATCAAAATATTTTCTGAAGAATTTTTTTACGGGTATTCCACCTGCCTTTATGAGTTCGGAGGTAGTTCTTTAGTTGTATGAGAACTATTCTAATATAATTTATGCTGACGCCCAAATATATTTAGAATAATGTCGGATATGTCTGGCTGGACAGATTATTATGATGAGGTGTAACTGTAGAACTTCTCCATTTCCCTCAAGATCAAACTTTGTCGCCGTTATCGGTCTTCAGCTTTGTTATTTGGTACTGCCCAATGCAATGGAGAGATCTCTTGTAAACTTTTTGGAACCCTGATTCCATTCAATCGATTCTTTAATATATTTTGTATTAAAGATACGAATATAGTATGCCATAGATTCGGAGATTTATACATTTTGCTATTTCATGTTAATATGAAATGATAGTTGAAGATTTCGGCCAGTCTTGTTTTGTATTATTAAGGAAATATATGATAATTATGTTTCTGAAAAAAAATAACCATCAAATTTGTGATTCTTGTAAAAATTATATTTTCTTTACAAAAACTCTGAAAATATGTGCATTTTTAAAGCACAGGATCCCAGATGTATGGTAGACACTTCCTTTATCACACCTGTAAAAATTGAGAACCTCATTGGGAAACACCTACTTATCACCACTATATACTACTACTACCACTATCCTAGACCGTCTTTTCCATTTACTTCGTGCTGGCCTTCCTTCTTCCTCCTTCATTGATCATGGTTTCATCAAAATTTGGCTTTTTAGGTCTTTTTTTGACCGTTGTCAATCAAGTAGAGGATGGCGTTTCATGATCTTGCTTCGTAGTTGATAATTTTAGGACAAGCTTCAACATGTGATCATCCGGACGTCTCTGAATATGTTCATACTATCAGAAGCTTTTCTTTTCACTCAATATGTGGCCACTGTATAATTATCACAAAAACTTAGTAATTATCACAAAAAATAAGTACTTGAATTTAAACCGTCACTTTTTCAAATTTATATTATTTTTTTGTCACCGTATTCTCGTTTATTTTACTGCAATTCTCTTTCAAACATTTTAAGGTTCAAAATCTTCTTCCAACATTGAACTTTACTTTGATTTAAATGGAAAATTAAGTTCGAAAACTTTTTAAAATATCGTTATGTGCTCGCTGGAAATAAGTTGGCTCAAGTTCCACGTTCACTCATTCGGCAGTCACGTCGGTCAACTGTTATCATGCGTCAAATGTAATTTTCAACTCTATATATTAGTATGGAGCAATATTTTGACGCATATTGTAACTGAATTTATTTTATTTTCTCGTAGTATTTGTTCAGATTCATGTTTATATTTGTTTTAAGTGTGAGAAAATTTTAAATGTCGGTGTGTAATTTTCGGTTATATTTCAATTGTCGGTGGTGCTATTTCTTTAGTACTGGTTATGCTAACTATTCATTCAAGTAGAACACATTTAATCGCCTTACACAAAATATTAATGATGAATTTTGAGAAGTAGTTCTGTTTCTTATGCGTTATACGTGATAAGAGTGGGATCGGACTGATGAGTTGTATGTTCATAAATGGAAAAAAGGAAGAGACAGTTTAAGAAATTTATTGAGTCCCCTGGGGTAAATCGATTCGAGATTGGGGCATAAAAATAGGTGTGTATTTTCACGCCACTAATTTGTATTTATTGGGGATAAATATATTTGTACATTCAAATATTGAATAGAATATTTCGTCATGGGAGCAACAAAAGTAATTAATTTAACCCAGTTCTAAACTTTGAAAGAATATCAATTTATTTAGGTGGAAAAGAGCAGAAATATAAATTTGGAATATGGAAATTGAAAATATTTCTTTCATTAATCATCGAATGTTAAACATCATTGTGAATTAACAGAACGTTAATAGTTAATTGTCTATTATATAATTGACATATGCGTATTGTTTTCCCTATTCCCTACAAAATTCGCTTTTCTAACTAACGCTTATTAATTTTTAGACCACTTGTTATAAATTCAAAATTATTCGTGATTAATAATTTTAACATCATAACAAGCATTGTCAAGTATTATCTAAAGTTTTCGTGTTTAATTTTGAATTTTTTCTATTCACAATAATGAGATAAGATGGAATACTACTTTACCGCTTATTTTATTTCCACTGTATATACCTAATAATTCACCTGATCCACGCTCCCTCAAGATTTTGACGCAGCCAGTGAATTAACTTTCACCTTGTGACCGGATCTTCGAATATTTTAGTTGTGTTCAAAGTTTTTCTATATTGTTCCAGAGACGTCTTTTTTGTACCATGAGTAACTTTGTACCATGAGTTTGTAATTTAAAATTTTATTTCACTCTTAATTTAATTTTATTTTATTATCTAACGCATCATATTATAGGTATTCTGACAAAGACAGATAGAGTGAGCATAGTGTAATTTTGGTATTTTCTTATAATATTAAATATAAATAAATACATAAAATTGGAAAAAGAAATGAAATAAAAAACAAACAAAAATTCGAGACTTAATCCAAGGGATAAAAAATTCACTTTAATACACTGATGAAAAAAATTCAGATTAAGGTCATAATATTTTAACCAAGATTACGTCACATCCAATATGTACGAAATCGAAGCCTTTTCGCAAAAATTATGAAAACGCAGTGTCAGGTTATTCGAATGGTAGACAAAAAATGAAGAAAACTATGCACACATGACCAGTTTAACTAACTTTTTTATCCTCTCCTGCTTTTCCTGTATACAGCGGCCTTTTGTTTTTCGAGGCAGAAATAGCTTATAAAGGAAAACTTAACATACTTTTTCCAGAGAGAGCAGGGTGTCTAATTTTCCTTGCTTATAATTTATCTCACGTCAGTTCTAAGTATTGCTATTGTAAATTTGGAACATGCTTTTGTGGTTTAAGCTATGTTATATACTATCATTTCTTTTAATATAAGGTTGATCTTATGGCTGGAATAAGCCGCTTTTTATTTTTAAATTTGTTACTTTTGTTCCTGTTTAAGTCCCTGTCTACTCTACCTTTCATATTATTATGTCCCTCTGGCAATAACAGCCAATGGTTGGGGTTTTATTATTTTTTGATTAGTATATTAATGTGTGATGTTTACGCCTCCATTTAGTTCAATAATCACCGTAATTACTTGCGATGTCAGTCAGCATTTTATTGCAAAATAATATACAATTTAAAAAATATAAAATGAAAGTTTTTTTATTTAGTAATAATTTGGCAGTTGAGCCGAATATTCGACCGAATACGACCAAAGAAAAATATGCCGAATATGCCGAGTACCGAACATTTACCGAATATTCGGCTCACCTTTAATTCAATATTTAAAAATTTACCGTGATCATCATCATCGATCGAAATCATCTGTAAGTCAAAACAAGATATTGAGTAAAAGTGACTACAGAAAAGAATCTCATTTTCTAAAAAAAACTAGTTATTTTTGAAGCCAAATGCCCACTTATGAAATGTTCATTTAATATTATATTCATCCAAACTCACCAAGGATAACTGCGCTTTATGAAAACTTCATTGCTTTGAAATAATGCGTCAGGCAATGCTTGCTTGCAAAAGCTTATACTGACTTAAATATTTCATTTTGAATATGAAAAAGTTTTTAAAGTAATATAAATACATTACCATGTGTTTTCAGGTTGCTTTCCAGTTCGTAACGAAGTGCGTACGTTGTTTATAACGTAAAAAACTTTCAGTCAGAAATATGAAGTTTATTTTTCTTCTTAACTGATTTATTAAGAATATTATGTCGCTTAATCTAAATAGCAATTTAATGCAACTCCGAGCATTTTATATAATTTGTTAGACCGTTAAAATAAAATATTTGTGGTGCTTTGCAACTTTATTTTTTTAAACGAGATTCATATGGTAAAAAGTTGTCAAGAACTGTAATGAACATCAAGTATTCTACTAATTTTAATTTATTTGTAGTTTTTAAGGTATCAAACTCACACTACGTATTTTTCACAGACATAAAAACACGGTGCGTATTTCAAAAATTATGAGACTTGCGACAATCGCTGTAGTTTTCAAACTATGTTTTTTTTTTTAAATTTTGGTTTAGTGATTTCAAATATAAGAGAGGAAGCCCTAATTTCGAAATATTTTTATTAAACATTTTAAATAAATTTTTAAATATTCGATAGAAAAAAAATAATTTAAATTCTTTCTAATAAACCTTTTCAAATGATATATTAAATGGATAAAAAGTTTTAAAGCCTCTTATTTTCTATTAAGCACAATAAATATGCGAGTTAAAAAATATATTAAATTTATGGAGTTAATTAAGATTTTGTTAAGTTTCCACGTCGTATGATTTCTCAGAAAATCTACTATGGATATAAAGAAATATAAATATGATGCCTGTTACATCTTTCATAAGCATTAAAACAATTTTAGTGCATTTCATTACACCCCCTCCTCCCATTTCAACACCAAAAATTTCCAAATAAATATTTAGCTATTAAGGTATGTTGGGTGTAACATTTTTTATTACTTTTTTAAATTTCAATTTTCTATTTCAAGCGGTGTCTGAAAGAAATGGCTGTGACTACGGCCCGTTAGACACAGGAGCAATCTTATAAGGGTTTCGTTTTTCCTATTGAGATACGGAACCCTAAATGAATATGTATACACACATATATGTGTGTATATATATATGTATATATATATATATATATACATATACATATGTATATACATATATATATATATATATATATATATATATATATATATATATTTATTTATTTGAAAGAGTGTACTTTATGGGTGGTCTCATTTAAATATGATGATGATCTCAAGATGAGATCCGGAAATCAACGATGGAACTCTTTAACGAATGGCAATAAATCACCTATGTTTCAAGATATTTGCTATGGGTAGTTGTTACTTTACAGACAAACATAAACCCTTAATTGTTTATATTTGTTTCTCGTACTTGGTAGACTTATTGAACAATGTCGAACGCTCTAAATATTTCAGGATAAAGTTACTATACATATATAATTAATATTTTCGCTAGACACGATATATAAAAAGTCGACTTAACCTATTTTTTATACTTAATAACAATTATTTAATAACAATTAATAAGGTATCAACGGAACCAAATGTGGTTACTATGTACAAATATCAGTGTAAATTGTTCATAGATTTAAATTACAAGCTACTGATAGTAGCGCTTTTTAGATTTCAAAATATTTTATTACGTTTTTAGAATATATAAAAATATAACATTTCAATGTTTCTGGTTCGCAAAGCCAAAAAGAAGGTTAACGACAAAACTAAAAGTGAGCGATGAACGGGTAATGGGCCATCGGGTTTGTCGCCCCCAACTTGCGTATGAACTTAACAATTTGTGTCACATAAAATATTATGATCCGCTTGCCAACTTTGTTGAGATCGGCGATAAATATATTACATTACTGAATACGAAAGAATAATGGGTGGCACTTAGTCAAAAGTTCAGAACTAATGAGCGGTTGAAATTTGAAATACCTTCTTTCAGGGTTACGTAGTCAAATAGCAAAACTGGCCAAGTGCGAGTCTGATGAGCAGTGAAATTACTTTATTGATGATAATATATATATATATATATATATATATATATATATATATATAATATTATCGTAACCATTTCAAAAACTATGACATCGAAAATGACCGTTATAGTTTATCTTAAGCTTACATATTATTTAATTTTTAAAAAATATTTACACCCTTGTAAATAATCCTTTCAAACGGTAACTTATATGGCGTTTTAAACAATTTTTCTAGAAAGTAATTTTTTATTTTTTTTAAATAACCTCCTTCATTATTTTCTTGGACCTCATAGAGTCGGATATTATGGAAATAATACTTAAAAATGAAATAGAAAATAACTACGAATATTTTAAACGCAAATTAATTTTCAATGCCTGCGTCCTGTCTCTTTTTAACTGCACAAGTTCAAAATCTAAAAAATGAGGATAATTTACTTTGGTAGCTAATTTTTTCACCTTTTACACTTTACAAAGATTTAAAGATTAAAAAGGTACAGTTAACCAAGTTATTTGACTTAAAGCTATGATAGGCACATTATGCTATATAATTTTACTGGAAAAATATGAGTAATTTCAATATTTATAAATAGTTTAATAAAAATATTATGTACCTTTAAATGATTAAATTTTTAATCCGCCCACACTTATGATTTTTACCAGTACTTAACAGGTACATTTGCACTTCTATTTGTTACTCAATTACGTAAATACTCCTAAATACATTAACATGAAATGTTATATCGGGAAATTTTATAAGACTCTTCAACGTATAGGCTACTTAGAATATCTTAACATAAAACGAAAACAATTGCTAACAAACAGCGTTTCGGAACACAATTGTAAACACGAGCTAGTATTGGAGCGACTAATGGGTTCCTTTCCATGAGAAATAGTTTTATACTCTATTAAAAGAAAGCCATTATATTAAGCCGTATTAATATTATGAAACTGCACACTTAACCAAATTATACAATGCTAATATTAATAGATTATGACAGATACGGACATAAGATTAATTATAAATCAAATAAGTTAAAAAAAACAGGACAAATATTCAAGTATTAATATAAAAATCAATACTTGGAATTAATATAACAATCTTACTTTAGTAGCTATTTTATATTAATAAATGTATGGACAAAGAAGAGTTCATGTAGGAAGAAAAATACTCTCGGAGTTGGGAAAGATTAAGTAACTTCTGTTAACATTACAAAACAACTGGTTTTATTTTAAAACAATTTCACTAAAGGTTTTTTCAATATTTTTCTGATTCTATATGGAAATCTATTTTTCTTACCAACACTAGATATTTTTAAGTTTTTGAAAGAAATTGCAAATATTTTTGACATAATTTGAAATAGTTTTACTGCTATTTACTTTACTGATTGCCTCTTCTAACATGGTTGGGAAAAAAGAGACAATAATTTTGTTTTTTTATTTCCTTTCTTCTACAGTAATTGTCTCTAAATTAACGATTTTCCAAAAAGGACAGAAATTGTCACAACTTAAGGAAATAAATTGCGAAAAATCTTTTCTAAGTGAAGTCGAGTGAAATATTCGTGCCAAATTTCAACTGTGTAATTTAGCACATACAGTTCCTTCGCTTTACAGTTCTGGAGATATCGCGGGAGTCAATCAGTGAGTGGTTTCTTATTGCTTTCATATATCTATATTTTCCCGCCATATTATCACACATGACATACACAATAAGTAGTTAGCATAATTTTCAATATTCCGAATTATACAAAAATAATATACTTTACCGTTTTGTGTGTGATCAAACTTTCCAAGCCTTGTCATCATCCTTGATCATGCAGATATATAAATATTAAGTATCTGTCTGCGATTTTAGAAATTTTAGCTTGTAAATACTTTTCCCTTTGCATCTATCTATTTTTTGCACGTTTTCAAGTGCACTGAACCCCTTGACATAAACACACACATTGGTTTTCTGAAGCTATCACTCTGGATAAGCCGACATATATTGACCATAACAAAAATGTCCTGATCTCAAATCAGGTTTGGCTATTTCAAAAGTTGACGCCTGGGATAAATCCCATTATTTATTGTCAAAGCAAATTACGCTTTCACCGAGGACAGTAACGCATCAAAGTGAATAGTTCGGTTGATATCATTCGGATATGGGGAATACGGGCTTGGGCTGCGCGCGCTGGCTCACAAATAGTCATAGAATCGCAAACGTGGCCAGCAGAACGCGGCGCGTAAATTACCGAGAAATTTACTGATCCAGTTTATGCATGAGCTGGTTTAATTTTCAGATGACATAACTGAAAAGTTATTTCCCTTCGTACGTTTGGGAAACACCTCAATTTAAATTACCCTCTTAAAGCTATCCCTAAACTTAGAATAGTAATTTCACGTTTCATAAGTTTATTTAACTTATCTATAAAAATTATTTCGAACTTCAGCTTACTATACCGAGTTGTCCAAGAAACATTCAATGAAATATAGGGTATTTTTCAACTTTTATAATTTCAAAATAATTATTAAGTAAATAAACTGCTGGACCAATTTAAATGATATTTCATATTGGGAAAAAAATGCGATATTACTGTATATTCTTTTTTAAACCTCTATTTACCCATTTTTTATTTTCTGCCGTTCCAAAATATATGCATAGACAACAAGTTTTTATCGAAACATTACAAAAAAAAACTTACGTACGGGGCTAGATTTAGCATAAACATACCTTATTGCACAAGAAATTTTTTTAATTATAATTTTTTTATTATTTTATAATCGTGACGTGGGAATAACAAAATATTGAAAGTAATTATTAAGGGCAACTTTTAAAACTCCATTAAAATAACAGATAAAATAAAATCTACATTTGAACACAACTGTGTTCAAATGTAGATTTTATTTTATGTTGTATATACAGCAGTGAAAGAATTTTTAATTAAAAATTTTAAATCGATTAGACGGTTTTTGAAATTTTGTCGAACTAACAAACTGACAAATTTTACTTTTTATTATACTAGTATCATCTGAATGCATCAAGTTCCGTGAAGAAAAAGGACTGCCTCGTGAGCCCTCATCCTTTATATAAAAAAAACGTAAACGAGAGCTGGCTGTGAATAATATTTGTGGCCTATTTCGTAAACTTTAATTAGGATAAATACGTAATTTAGTGTGATATTGTACAAAAGATTATTAATGTGATTTTTGAATTTACAGCTTTGAACTTCTTTTCTGTTTCCATTTTCGATATCTAAAGCAAGTCTAAAGCCAAAAAAAGAAATTTCTCTCGGGCGGTCCCTAAGAATGAATGTAACCCAAAAACTGTTATAACCTTAACACCAATTTATAGTAAAATGGCAACCTTAACACCAATTTATGCTTTGTTTCCTCGAGATATCTCAAAATGTTCCGAAGTTACATAGATAAAAATATTAGCTAGAAAATTGAAAAAAATCTCCGTCCCACTATTTATAGGTTGCGACCACCATCGAAACACGTAGCACGGGAGAGGAAGCGGAAGTAAACTAATTACTTGTTTTTAATATGAGACCATAAAATAAAAACATTAAAACATTGCACTTGCAGACGAGGTCGTAAGGCAACACCGGTTTAAAATAAACTAGATAAGAGTTTAATTAACAAGGAATGTATTTTATCCAACTAAAGGAAAATTGGGATTAAATCTTTACTCTACGTTCTTTCCTTTATATTGTGCCTTTATGTACTTTTACAAATCATAATAAAGTCGAAAATAATACAGCAAAGATGCGGACAAATAAAATATTTCAGATGAAATTAATTTTTATAAATAACTATAATTAAATATAAATTACTATTCCTAAAAAAATCATTCCGATTGCCGTTACGTTGAAACATATTTAAAGAAGATTAAATTTCATCACCATAGAAATACCCTTTTACGATGCAATTAATTTTTTTACTTTGAAATGGTCAATATTCATAGTAAAATAACATAAAACAAAAAAATCTCACCGTCTGCATAGAAGTTTCACGTCAACCGTGCACTTATGCGATGGAACTATACACCTATTTTAATTTTAGAAGAGGCAATATAAAAAAGGGATAATTAGTGATACACGCATCCAGTATGTATTTATATAATTACTTTTATATTTCCTAATTTCATCTGTCATATTTAAAACATTTATCAATCTGTAACTTATTGCAAAAAAATTTAAGAAAAATTATCCCCATTAATTTTAAAAGTTTCTAAATAACACCTTTAAAAAAACATCTGGAACTGAGATCTCGATTGACTGGAGATGTGATATGGGACAGCTTATTATTTAATTTTTTAATTCAATTTTAATCCATTTACTAATCGAAGCAGAAATGGCCGGTAAAATTAATTAAGACTTTAGTAATCAACCATCTTATGTTATTGTTCGTATAGAAGAAACTTTTAAATACATATCGCTTAACCCGCTCTAGTGAAAACATCCAAACACTGTTCACACGTCCAAACTAATCTAAAAGAAGCCACCCGCCACTTAATGTCTAACCCAACATGTCATCGGCAATATTCATAGAAAACCCAAAAAGAATGAACTCTTCGGAAGATAGAGGCACTCGTTATATACCACGCCGGATCACATAATGGATCGTTTTATATGTAAATAGCATTTGCATGATACCGCATATTATATCCGATTTAGGCTAGTTAACTAAATATTTTATAAAATATTCATATAAAACATGATGTAACATTTTATATTTCTAAACCTATTCTTGTTTTATTAAATTGTGACTTTGAAACATTACATCAATCAAAAGATACAGCCAGAAATTTGGTATAAATAAAATAAGCCCGTCTTTGTTTTGTCCCTATGTCTTTTTCATGTCTTAATCGATATATTTTCGTATACAAATTTGTTGGGTAATACAAGCGGTTGGACGGTTACGAACAAATTTTAAGTTTCTGGTTACAAAAGATATTTTTGAATTGGAGGAATTGATGGAGTGAATTTTTTTTCGATTTAACCGGAATCGATTACAGAATATTAACAAAATATTTAATGCGGAAATTTGATTTTTAGTTCGGTAATTTTTGAATAGCCGATTCAAGCAATGTTGCTTAGCAAATTTTTAAATATGTATTTTATTACACATCGTATTTTTTAAAATCCTATTATAATTAAATATTTTTAAGATCCGCTCTTGTCTGCAGATGCTTAGTGGCCTTCTTTCGAATTTTTTACTCCGGTTCTGATAAAGCAGATTAATAAACATTAATGCATATTATACAAAGATGTCACAAATTGATATCGAGGTATATTAGAAACTAGATAAAAACAACATGAATACACAAGGTAGCATTTTTAAAACGTTAGTAAAGAAGAAAAAATATGCGAAATTCCTGAATATGTCAACACTTTTCGTTGGAAATATTACGATATGATTGTAAAATACATTGTCGTTGGGAACTAGTGAACAAGTGCGGCCCACAAATGTCGCCAGAATATCTATAAACTATTAATGAGTAAACTAATTTTTATTTAAAAAATGTTATTATAATTGCTATACTATCGATAAATTGCTATAATGCTATTATAATTGCTATACTATCGATAAAAATAGTAATGAACTTTAATTGGTTAAATGTTTAGTTTATTTAAAAAACAAAAATTTCTATCATACAGATTGTAAATTTCATAATGTATTTGCTAGGAACAAACATGATCAAAATTTTAAATGCGCTTAATGGTTAATTTCACGACAAACTTTATATGAAATAGTGAATCCCCGAGGGAGTTCGAATAGCCTTTGATGACCTGTAAGTTAGATTGCTCTATAAATATCTTTATATCTTCAAATGATCTGGCCCATTTCAGAGTCACGTACTGTAGGAGCAAACACTGTTTTTGGAACATATTGCCCAATTTTTCTCTGTATTGACCTTGGTTCTTGGTTATTGTTGTTACAAAAATAAGGATGGACAAAAGTTGAAACTGTCCTATTTTTAGTAGAAAAACGTAATGTGAAGTATCAGGTTTAATTGCCGGAATAAAAACTATTTTGTCTGGATTTTTATCAGGTAAAACTTTACTATCTAATGAATTGATATTTAGATTTATTTTCTGATGTCGAGTTTCATTTATCAATCTCATCACATCACATCACGCGAATCGTTGTTCTTAACTCACCAACCTTCCTTATGAAAATCATATCGATTCATCTAAACATTGCAATTATGGAAATGTTTTCTGAATTGTTTATTATTAATTATTTTTGATATTATTCAAGAAACTTGAATAAAATAAAGACATTTTATACACTTTTGGTAGTAAAATAAATAAATGCGAACAGCTGACTTTTGTTTTCATTTTGACGGAGGTAATAATGTATTAAAAATAAAAGCAGTTAAATACAAATCGAGTGCTCACTATTTTTTTGAAGACCATTTTTTAAAAACGACCCATTCAACAAAAATAAAAGCACTCGCGATTATTTAAAAAAAAAATTTTGAAAAAAAAATTTCCTATGTAAACTGCGTTGGTGCAAATATATTTTTTTGTGACTTAATGGCATTCTTTGTTACCAAACACCGTCGTAGTAAAAATACTTTTCAAGTCGATTTGATTTAAATAATCGCCAGCGACTATTATTTTTAAATGCGTCACTTTATTGTATTTTCCTTTATATAATTGTTTTTCATGTAATGTGTTTTCCTTCATTTTAATCGATGGTCAATATTTAAAATAATATTTTTTTATCTGTATCCTAGAAGTTCAGAGAATTGTTAGACATTGAAGCTTTCTACAATAGTTTAATATTTATCTAATCAATTAGTGTATCATTCATAAAAATCAGACTATTCGTTTTGAATTTATGCGGTCTTCAAAGTTTTCTGTCCGCTTAATAAATACATTTTTCCACGCCAACAGAGCGCAAAACACGCTAGCTTTAAATAATTATAAATTTACCGGCATAAAAGTAGGAACCTCAGAATAACCTCCACATAAACCGTTATTAATTGATTATTCAGTTATATCTAATGACTATTTTATTAATTTAACTTTAAATAACCAATATGAATAAATACATTCGTACTTGTAATATATTTGGGAGCACGAGCGTGTGATTGCTCGCAGGAATTTGCGTATATGTATCTCCATATGTATGTATTTGTAGTAGTACTATAGCAAAATATTGCCTCCTCATATATGTACTAAACGAAAACTACTTGAAACCACTTGTGGTGAGATTTCAGCCACTAATTTATTACTAAAAAGCGGAAGAAGGAAATTCAAGATTTCAAAAAACATTCAACTTTGTTCCATTTAAATTTGCTTATTCAACCGTCTCCGCAAAACTAGTAAATATGGTTCATCTGCACATTCATAAAATTAATTGAATTATTCATCCTATGTGCGTAATTATACACGCACTCAAACAATTTGTTTAAAAAAAGTGCTTGTTCCTTCCCCCTGTGTCTCCGCAAAATGTCCCCGTAAAAATTTCACAAATGGTCCCGATAAAAACTCATTACACAGCTGTTAACATAGAACATATTACAGCGTATTTTATAATTCGGTAAAGCTCATCATAATGTGTTTACGCAAACTTCAGAATTACCACACGGTAAAAGCTGCAAGCACGCTAGTCTGAACAATTAGTCTTTAAATCTGTTTTCTTAGTTAACGTCGTTCAGCTTAGTTAACCGGAAAAGTTTTTGTAGTTAACCGGAAAAGGGGTGATGTGAATTTTCATTTAGTCAAGCACAGAGAAAGGTAGTCTTTGAATACTACAGAAACTTATACGTGTAATAAAATTTTATAATGGTGTAGAAGAAAGACATATTAATTCTTGTAACAAATTTTTTGATATGAAATATATTTTAGTAAACTCATTGCTAAGACGTAAAACAGTTCCAAAATTGTACACCTGTATAATACGACGCGAAATAATAAATTTTACAGCTCTTTATGATGGACTAAATAAATGTTTAATCGATTTCAGATATGTTTTATTCATTTAAGATTGCCACTTACACGCCCATCAAAATTTACATACATTATATTAAATGGATAATCTCTTCCGCTCAAAAAATGTTATAGATTTACTGAAATTATGACAAAACGTATCTATAACAAAAGTTGAAGAGTATTTTAATTCAGAAAATTTAAATCGAACATACAGAGAAAGTAAATAAATAAAGATAATCGTCAAAACAGAAGGGATAAATTTGTCTATGAGAGGGGATATTGAAATAATCTAAAGATAAAGAATTCAGGTACGAATATTGGTTTTGGTAACTTTCGAAAATTTAAGTTGAGAATACATTTCCAATATCACAATATTTTTTACAGTTTGTTTACACGATAAAAGAATATTCAATATAAATGAAACCAATGAGGAGGATGAGAATTAACTCAGAATGATTTGAATAATCAAGTTATGGATACGAAATTAAAATGAAATTTACTCAAAATTTTTACATCTTGAAAAGAAAACAAAGTAGAGAAAAGATTATCATATTGCTTATTTCAATCCGAATAAAAAGTTAACTGGATACAATATTTTGATCCAACATTAATAAAATACGGATTCGACTCTGATGTGACTTTTTTCAATAATCTTTATATTGAACAGAGTCACACATAATAATAAAGCAGAAAATATTATGATTAAATTTATTGCTTACCTATGAAAACTAAACCCGTGCTATATCCACAACTGGTCCTACGCTCTATTTAAACAAAATTAACAAAATAATTCTTTTGACGTTTTAAAAATTCATCGACTTTTCATTTTTAAAAAAATTGGTCCTCCGTCCTCTCATAATGAAGAAAAAGTAGTATTTTCAATGAAGGTTCTAGTTCCATTTAACCAGTTATATACTTTGATGTAAAATCTAGTGAGATTGAAGTCTCAAAGATTTATTTAACATTTTTCCTTCCATTTGATTTTAATTTAGCCACTTTCTATTAAAAAAATATGTGTATTATATAACGTAGGGTTGAATAGAATATTATAATTGTTTTATAGCATATCATTTTAAATAATACGTTTATAAGCGTATGTATTTGTTTTTTGACGTATATGCATATAAAAACTTTGATATCAAGCACTTTTTACTTTGTCATCGTCTTATAAAAGAGATGAAACAGAACATCTAAAATAAATAATTTAATCGTTTTTTTTCCTTACTCTATGAATCACAAATTACACCTTCAAACACAAAAATACTTAAATATTACACGGTAAAGAGAGACTGCGTTTTTTATTGCCTAGTTATTCCCAGTATTTCCGCCGATATACCCCTTACTTCGACAATCGATGTCCTTTGGCGAAGAGACTGGAGGCGTTTAATGACCATGGGATAAAGCAGCATAATAGGCATGACGAAAGATTTTGAAATCCCCTTCCGTAATGGGGGTATACGTTTACTATTTATGAAAAAAAAACACATTTCGGTAATTAACTAGAGTTTAACGATGTATAAAGCCATTTTTCTAATATTTTTTCGATGGCGCGCGAAAAAACACGCAGGTGTCATGGTGTCCGCTCTGACGTCACGTTTAGGTAAACAACATGTCAGTGTCTATGCGCATAGTGAAAAAGTAAACAAAATTCGTGATAAAAATGAATTCCAAAGTGTATAAGTGGTGTGCAGTTCCTCAATGTAAAAACACATCGATAGCTACACCCAACAAGGTGTTTGTACATGTTCCAAACAAGAAAATAATAAGAGATAAGTGGTTAAAGCTCGCACCGCGAAACCCGAACGACATATCCACGAATTCGCCACTTTATTTCTGTGAAGACCACTTTGATGTGAGTATGTATTATATATTGATAGATTTAAAATGTTTGTTTGACGTGATACAGTTAAAATATTGAAGCTATGAAATAACTAATTTATGGAGGTTATGTTTGTTTTGATCTTGGTTTTCATTCTTATTATCAATTTTAATTGCTTACTTTTGTTTTTCTAGTTGCCAAATGACACGGAAAATTATATGGAGTATCATATAATGGGGTCGGTGTCACAAGTACGTATGAAACCAGGATGTATGCCCAAAAAATTTATATGCCAACCAGACAGGAAAACATCTGACATAATAGACCGACCCCATATAGCTAAGAAACGAAGGATGATGACTCTTCAAGAGTGTGAAAAGCATTTTGAAGAAAAAAGTATAATTACTATATGCTATTAAAGAGCTAACAATTAATATATGCAATTAAAGAGCTAACCTCAAAAGTAAACAATGAAAGTATACTTATTATAGAAACAACATATGAAAGTAAAATAAAAAAAACTCCAATGAGTTCAAAACTATTTTAATTTTAGCTAAGTTGGTTGTATCTAGTGCCAAATATCTATAAACATAGACAAAATGTACTTACAAGGAAATTTTGACGTTTCTAAATTCAAACGAGCAAAATTCTTTATTAGTTGCGAGGAAATCTCCCAACATCAATACATCAATCCTGGGCAAATTTGAGCTGTTTGCCTTGACAAAGCCTGATTCCATTGTGTTAGAGTCAAGTGAAGTCGATTTAATACACATAAACTATTAAAAAATCAATCCAAATGCGTAAGCGGTAGTACGGTCACAACAAAACACAGTGAAGTTTGTTTGTTTACCTAAACGTTACGTCATGCGCTGTGATTCGTGTTTCAGTCAAAATGGCCGATTGCAGTATTTTAATCTTTCAATTTATTGAAAATCTTATTAATCTCAAAATTTTAAATTAAACTAAGTCCGTCTTTTAAATTCTTTTAATATGTATTTTCCCATAAAATCATTAAATTTTTGATTATTTGATACTGTCGTCATGCCTATTATATCATTTTACCTAGATGAAACCTCGGGGCACAGTTGATATATTACTTGTGTATTTATTTTCATAGTAATATTTACGTTTATTGCATTCTATTGGTTATGATTTTTCCCTAACGTATTTCTACTCCCTTCTTCTTCTTAACTCTTTTCTATTACTTTAGTTTAAACTTCCCTTAACCCTCGCCATTCCTCTCTCTTCCGTTTCTTCGGTGTCCACTTTGAACCAGCTGTTCTTTTAATGCCATCACGCTAATATATTTATGGTCTTCCCTTAGGACGTTTTTCTTCCTATAATTTCCACTCAACAACCGCTTTATACCAAAAATTACATTTAAGTCACGTAACCCACGTGACTGTCCAATTCCCGCCTCACTACATCGGTGATTTTGCTTTGTTGTCTCAGGCGTTCGTCTCATTATTGCGCAGTGTTACCCTTAGCAGTTTCTTTTCGCTCAGTCTTTGGGCCACTCGCAGTTTGATGATTGAATCTTTAGTGGGGACCCAAGTTTCGGTTCTATTAGTGAAAACTGACTGATACGAATTTCCTCTTTTCTATTATTTATTACATATTAATTTTTATATATCTACATCGCGGCTCATTTGTCGATAATAGGATTTAAGAAAACCTTATATATGAAATATTTAACATATCTATGGAAAAGACATATAAGTAATATTTTTCTTTACATGTATTATTATTATTGTTATATATAATAAAAAGAGAATTTTAATTCCAAAGAATTTTTCTGCAGAATTTTAACAAAATAATATAAAATAAGAAAAATTATTGGACAAATAATAACAAAGCATAATCTGAGAATATTTAAAGCTCTGTGTTGCGCACAGCTAAATTATATTGCTCACGTCCAGCTCACTCCTGGATGGAATATTGCCACTGCACCTGGAAATCAATGAATCCGCTGAGATCTACGAAATCAGGCTAGGTGGATAGATTCTTGATTAGCTTGGAAGAAAGATAGAAAATAAGATTAATCCTTTTTAGTGGCCGACGCCACATAGACCCTCCACAAACAATCTGAAATGAATAAAAAGAGAATAAAATCCTGAAACTCTTAACAAATAATAGACGATATAGGCCTGAAACTCTTTACAGATAAAAGCTGTGGGTTCAATCAACACAGATGTTTCTCTCCGGATGAGATATATTTTGAGGATGGGAGATCAGTGTTCACACTAGGAAATACAAATAATAATTAGTGTATTGTTGTATCAATCAAAAAAAGTTAGAATATTTGCAAAAAAAAAAATAATATGACGGATCAAAGCACATTCAGATTTGGATGGAAAAAAAGGGTAGTTCAGCTGAAAAAGAATAATTCATTATTAATTTAAACGAACAATATCCCAATCGACTAGTTGCTGCTATAGATATTTCATTAGACAAGTATAATATAAAAGATTCAATTGACATGTCAACAATAATAACATGGAATAGGTGAAATTATTAAGGAGGCGGACAAACTTGAAAATATATTTATTTATTCGGTAGTTTTCATCAAAAATTCCAGTAAAAAATTGTTATCAGGCAAAGTATTATCTATGTAATTACGAATTTCCCTGAAGAACAGAAATTTCGAGAAATGTATTTTAACGCGTTCGACTGATGACTTGCGTAAAGTAGCAAAATGGAAATAGAAATCTTTCGTCAAAATTTCCTTTTCATTTCTACATAAAAATGTTAATATCACACTCATTTAATCTGTTTATTTAATTATACGTATCAGGGAAAGCCCTTACACACACACACACCTATGTATATATACACTCACGCATACCCATACATCATTTTACGGTGAACACTAAAAAGCCTTTGGGAAATTATGAATTTATCTCTCAATATTCGGACTTTTATAAATGAAACTGTTTAAGTAAACACGATTGCAAGTAAAAAGTTCAAGATCCCGTTAGTAATGCTATAACTTTATAATTGAGGCAGCAACGAATATCCACGTAACGGGACAGAGGGGCCAAAATTTATGATCGTTCGAACAACAAAGACATTCACCGTCTATTGATCTCGTAAACGTTTAGAACCCCCGGCTTTATGTTGCCTGACGTGAGATTGTCGATCCATGACATCAGCTTGTTTTCTTCACACTTCATTAGTGCTCAATGTAGTTGTCAAGATTAGAACACGGCTACATAAATTTAATTCGATATAAAACGAAGTCAACTATCAACGTATTCGAATCTCTATAAAGTATATTTTAGGTGTATCTGTATATGAGGCACTATGGTAATTTTTTATTTAATTTCCCTGTTTTTTTATTTTAAAAGATGAAAAATTAATGATAACTGAATTTCATGTATTAAATATATTTGGCGTTAATTTTGTAGAAATTCATTTTAATTAAATTGTTCACAACTAAATGAAACTGATGTGATGTAGTATTATTTCTAATATACTTAAATTCTTTACCACGAATTCTTTACCATAACGTCTTCAGGTGGGCAATTTATAAAGATCTTTACAAATTGCCTCCCTCGGGATGTAGTCATACAACGAAACTTAGGTCATGATAAAGAATTTAAATAAAGAAGAAATATTATTACATCACGTAGTTTCATTTGGTTTTGAGTTTTATACTTAATTTTAAGTTTTACTGATGTTATCAAGAAAAAAATATGATTTCTCGTCCATATAATTTACCTGTTCTTGAATAGATATTTGAACTCATTCTTTTTTAACCTAAAAAAATATTACTTTTTGTAACTCAAACCAGGATACTCAAAAATTAATTCTAAATATTTAGTGCCCTGCACCATAGGATCCGCCTCTAATCTTTATCGTAGAGGTGATACATTCCTTCTTAACAAAATACGAGGCTATGGTATACCTTAATCTTATATCCATTACGTATTTCGTCAGGAAAAATCATACTTAAACATTAAAAATTCAATTAAATAGGGCTCTTATGTATGCGAGTGGTTATTTTTTTTTCTTTTTAAGCGTATAATAAATATATCTATAATTTCTAGTAATGTTAAAAATATCCTGTTTTTGAGTAACGAATGCTATGCTTATGTTTAATTACTTCTTCTTTTCTTCTTCTTTGTCCTGTCGTCATTACTAAAATTTATGCCTGTCCGGAACAGTCATTCTTGAGGGGCTGACCTACTACTTTCATTCTATTCTGTCATGGATCTGTAACAAAACAGCAGTGACATGGAATTAAGTGACAATTTTAACCTAATTAGACCAGCTACTAGGTTGTCGAATGCGAGATCTTTTACCCTCTATTTTCTCTACGTCAAATGGTTTATCTAGATTATCTGGCTGTCTGTGAGTCACATGGATAAAGTAACTGGAATTCATTTGTAGTGGATTGTTGATAAAAGACTTAATTCTGATTAGTTTTACGTAGCATTTTCCTCCAATATCTCATCTTAATAAAAAATTATGATTAATAAAAAACAAATATTTTCACATATCATGATCCTCTGTCGATCACTATACCTTACACTATATTTTGAGTATAGTGTTATGTATATGTGTAATAAATAAATTTCTAACTTATGCCTCAAAAATATTTTTGAAGAGACTCACTTGTACCTTGATGCATAATTCATAAGTTCATGTTCGATTCGTCTGAACTGAAATAAGTTTTTCGTAGACCTTTCAAACCAAATGAAGATGTAACTGGGAGTTTAAACTTTGCGTTTACATTTATCAGTATGTGAAATACCACACTTTTTCGCAATAAGTTTTTTTTTATTTATTTAATAAATTTTCAAGGCAACGGAGTGATAGTTTGTTTATTTATACCTAACAAGTAATCTTGGAAACTACTAAATTGATTTCGATTTTTTTTTTAATGTTAGAAGATTCATTTAATTGAGATGAAAATGCATCAAGTGAAAAAAAAAGTTCATTTGAAAAAAAAAGAGCTTTCTCATGAAAATTTAAATATTTATGATTAAACTTAGAGGAAATCAGCGATTTTAGCGTTTTTTTGGATTACATTAACGACGTAAAAAATATGTGATGACCCCGAATAGACACATTTAACATATATACCCAACAATTAGCGCTCATATTTAATATTTGATATATAAATATATATATATATATATATATATATATATATATATATATATATATATATATATATATATATATATATATATATATATATATATAGTGAGCCTTCATTATTAATATTTCAAGTTACCTGAAATCGAATTATGTGTCACAACGTAATAACTGATGCCTTTTCCACCTTCAGTGTTTTGTGAAATTTTCGCATACGCTACATTTTTATCTTTATGAAATTTGACCATATTTGTGACTCCATGGCATAGCTTGACTGGTCATAGATTTGTTGTGGTAGCAATTTGCATCTGCTACTTTCCTACCTCCTGTTTAATATGTTAAAATATTCTAGTCGCTCTCTTAAGTTCGTGGATTATCTTAAGTTTAAATTTTTAGCCATCTTTACTCCGAAAATATCCCTAATTTCCTTATCTTTAAACATGGTACCTCACTCTATGTATATTTTCTCGGAATTAAAATCAGCGAAGCATGTAACAATTTTTGGACCGATTTGAACGAAACTTTTGCTGTGATGACGCTAAATATTCAGGTCAAAATCTGGTCGTTTGTTCGAACTAAGATTATATAAAAACCTTGGCTAAATTTCAAGTTTTTAATTTGCAAGTTTCCGAGAATTTCGACTATGAACAACGAACTGATATACAGAGACGTAAGTGATCTCATTTTTATAGCCTTTTTGTTCCATATACACAGACGATACGTTCTGTACTACAATATTTCCTTGACGCGACTAATCATTTTAACTCAGTTTTAATGATTGCAATAATTAGCTGTCATTTTATAACCCATTTTACACACAATATCATTTTTAAACAAATAAATAAGGCATTTAAAGTTGTGTGCTGACATTATAGAATAATATATTGTATGCATTGACAACTCAGAGATTGGACGACGTGGCTTTAGATCCAGAGTCTCTTTCTTCGTAAATAAATATTACGTTTTAGGGATGTAAACAAATAGAGGATTGTTGTTAAGATCGTTCTCGCTTATATAATTTATGGAAACAAAGTTCAGGTTTGCTTTGAAAACTTCTTTCGTTCTTCCGCCCTAGACGTAAAAATGGCTATAAATTTGGTGTTAATTTTCCATAAAAACTGATGTTAAAGAAATAAATTGTCGCTCTAAATATCTGAGTTTGATTAAATATAATTAAATATAAACTCAGTATACGGTGTTAAGGAATAATCTAGTTTGAATTCAAGTTAAAATGAGCTGGAAAATTGTTCTCAAACATTGAGTTTTATGGGCTGTTTTACTAGCAATTAGAGATTTACATGTAGTCGAATGGAATGAAATTAAGAGGCAAATGTCAAAAATAAAGTGAAGTTGCATGTAAACTCGTAAACTTTCCTATTCTCTAGCCGAATAATATAATTATCTATCAAAATCGGTTTAAGTTACGTAACTACGTAACAACTTGGTATAATTAAACATTGTATTTATAGTTTTAAGAAGAAAATCAATGATAGAAAAAATTGAGGGATTTTTGTGTTTTTATAATATAAATATATTTAGATATATTTGTATTTTATAATACAAATATATTGAGGTATATTTGTGTTTTTATTTAAGAAAAAAGTAATATATATGAAATGAAAAAAAATAAATCATAGTCAAAGAAAATAAATGTAAAATGTTTCACCTTTTTTATTCCTGAAAACTTGAAAGCCTAAATGATAAGGTGTTCAATGTTTTATCAGCTAAAGAGCTTTCTAGTTTGTTGCAAAAATAGCCGGTGGAAGAAAAAGCTCGCTTAGCCTCCTCACTTGTAGGCTATATAGCCAATAAATCATTATATACGGCTGTTAGGTAGACTTTACGTCCATTACCAGCAGTACTATCATTAATGCACATTTCGACTCGAATTGTGCATTCATGATAGGGCTGTTGACCTGTATTTTTTTCTAGAGGAATCTTTGTTGCCGGTCGTGGCTTTCGTATCTATTTTTTCCAACTATTTTGAGACGTTTAACTCCCTATCTCCATCATCATAACTTCTAGTTATATTTTCCATTTGAGATTATATCAGACGTCGTCGTAGATTTTATTATGCTTGATTAAATTAAAACTTTTCTAATAATTGCAAAATAAATGTGCTGGTTTTATGACTATAGTTTTTCGAATATTTCCGTAACTGCGGTTGTAAATTTTTTTTCATTGTTATAAAAATATTTTAGAACACCAGATACAATTATGCGTTTCTTTTCTTCTCTTTCTAAGAGATAAAGCAAGTTGTTCAGTTCAGTCTTCCATCTAGTCTTATTAAATTTCTATAAAATAATAAACTTCTAATAAACATGACTGTTATTTAAATTATGCCTAAACTACGATGAATTTTATAAAAGTTTTCAATTCCTTTATCTGTAAATTTCACGTTGGATTTGAAATTTCGAAACGTCTTCATAACGCATGCTTTTAATTTAAGAAATAGGCTAACGATATTTCACAAATTATACATCTCGTTTTAAGGTCCAATACCAGATCCGGATTTTCCCCGTAATTTTCTAAAACGCACATTTCTGTCATTTTTCAAGGAAAATTTATGGAAATATTTAATCACTCTTCCTCTTTTTTTAATAATATTTTTAAATGAAAGTTTAGCTCTGGAAATCAAGGTTTATCTATAAAAATCCATCATCTTCGACCTCGGGTTCAAATTGCCGGATTGAAATTTTTTGGATTTCATATGTCACATCAGTCCCTGCATGTTCAATAACATGGACGTCTTTTGTCCAAGTTATTCAATTTGCAGGGATTGATGTTTAATACTGGCTCTGTCAGTAATGAAAGAAGTTATGTTGTCGAAATTGAGCTCGAATGCATTCAAATGCTGTCACTTAACCTTTTATCATCTCATCATCATCCTCATTAATCTCAAACTTTTTACTTGCTTTTGTCTACATATTTAATGTAAATTTTTATATTTAAATACATTATTTATCGGGTGGAGGCACATTTGTCAACAATAGTAGACAATCTTACATTTCAAAATTTAATTTCTTTATACTGTTCGATTTCTTTTTTCTTTGATCACCCTTTTGTAGTCCTATCTTCATTACACTTACCATCCCATCTAGTCCAGAAGTCTAGAGTAGAATTCCATCTAGTGTTACAATTCTGGTCGGACGAGGCTCCATAAATAACACACTTGAACAGCAACTTATAAGCTGATTTGTTTGTTAGAAATTGATTCTTATTATTTTTGACTTGATGCTGGGTATTTTAGTAGTAGTTGAAAACTGGCTCTTTCGGAGTCTAGCTCTGGCATTCTAGTAATACGGTTAGCACACGTGGGTATATGAAAAGTTCCAGTTGAACCATTAGGAATCTCTAATACATTTTTCCAATATTTGCGTTTAACACTGTCCGTTATATTCTTTCAAGGAAAGTTCACAGGAATATATTCATCGGTTTGAAAACTCTTCATTTTCGGTTTTCTTTCATGTTGATTGAACATTGAACACTTAAACGCTGAACATTGAACAATTTTCATTGAGCACTTTAAAAAATATTACATTTATTATATTTATGTCACGCAGATATTATTAAATTAGATTTAATCTTACACCTGCATTGATAAAATAATAGTATTAAGACTTAATATTAAGACTTTTACATTACTGTCACAACTTGGAGGAAACAAATAAGCGTTCACAAAAGGAAATATATAAGCGTTCTCGGTTTCACTTTATTTTATTAGTACACACTAACAAATGTACCTATAAAAGGTTTAAGGTAATAATTGTTTTATTTAGTACATATAAAATAGATGTATAAAGCAAATAAATTAGTTAGTAGGTAAACAAAATAAGTTTAAATACTTACATGGTTTTATCATGTTTATAAAATTTAAGATCCAAACGAAGACTCGAAATTTTAGTCCATCTATTTACAATTTATTTGTAGCGCCTGAAATTTGAATTAAAAAAAGTTTTTAAATTCGTTTTCTCATATGTTGTTTTTGACGAATAACTATTTCTATAGAAAATGTTATCAAAATCCGTCCAGTAGATCTCGCGTGATTGATAAACAATTAACACAGGTGGAAAAAATGATAAAAACAGGTTTTCTCGTACCTAAATAAATTACTCTTTTTAGAGTTTTTTCCTTACGCAGAATTCGCTCTGCTACAATATTATTGACAGTATGGATTTCTCGAACAGGCCAATAACTGCACAGTCACAAATCACAGAACACACTAAAAGAAAAATTTTAAACGCACTAGAGCAAGTCGATTGAGTAAATGTTAATTGAATGACTGAAGATCGAGCAATGACTAAATGGTTTTTATAAATTTTAAAGCCATACCCATAGACCACACCAACTTCTCAATAACCCACTATACTGGGTAATAGAGATCGATTAGTTTATATTCGAAATATTTTCATAAATACTTACGTGATTATTTTCCATTTCTAAACAAACAACAAAATTCAAGAAAAAATCCAAAAAAAACAATAGGTAAATTAGGTAAATAGCTTTAGTATTTCTTGAATAATATTTATTATGTTAGGTTCAGTTTTAGGAAATCGATTCATTTGAAATATATTGACTTCAAATTGGTTTACAGCCAGACATTTCATATTTCCAACCGGGATAATTCTTATCGCGGACGATTCCAATTTATTAATTCTTTTTAATTAATTAAAGACCAACAAGAGAACGAATTAAACGAATTATCTGGTGATCTCGCGGATTTTCCGATAATACACTTAGAACCAGCTTATTAACAAATGTCTACACTAATTAATCCAAAATTGGCGTTTGATTGACCTTTAATTTATTGTTCTTTTTTCTTCAGGAGAGGCTTTAATTTTGTTACTAAGAATTTCTCTTATAAGATATCTTTATTGACGATTAGCAATTTATTTGCAAATGAAAATGGAATAGGGTTCGCATATATTATTAATTTACAAATAATAACGAGAGAATAATTCTTTACTGGTTGTTTTATTTTTATTATTTATCTAACGGAATTTGTCGATCCCGGAGTACAGCAGAAAGTATGTTAGGATCTATGATAATAACAAATTTTGATGTTGAACAGAATTAAATATTTTCTTGGTTCCCTGACAGATCAACGCTCAACCGCTAGTTCTTTAAACATGAAATTTGGAAGGTACAAGGATGTGAAATAGAGGTTTTAAATATATATATTGTGACAAAATTATAATGATACTTCTAAATAAAATAATATATACTTCAAAATTAGCAGTGTTTTATGAAATTTTCAGAAAGAAAAATGAAGTAGCTTATTCCCAAATTTTTTGACATATCAACGCATAGCCAAAACCGTGGATTCTGAAACTCTAAAATTTGAATAAAGCTACATAATAATGTGATTTAAAAATACAGAACCATCTTTTAAGAAAGGGTATTGTGAAATTTTCACTTATATCTTTGCAAATGATAGTACATGGCACTCAAATAATACTAGCTTCCACTTCGGTGCCAGAAACGTTACCTTTAAAAGATTCGATACTAAATTTAATTAGAAATTTTATAAAGTACCTACAAAAACATGAAAGAATCTCCGAAAAGTGTACATGGGTTTTTGCTGTTTTTTCTTAGTTCTTCATGTGCCTGCATTAAAAACAATTAAAATAAAATAATACGGTCACATTTAAATGAAACTACGTGATGTAGTATTATTTCTACTTTCTTCGAGTTCTCTACCACGACCTAGGTTTCATTGTATTACAACATTTTTAGGTGGGCTATTAGCAAAGATCTTTGCTAATATCCCACCCCCGTTATAAAATGAACATGTTCATTGAGTTAAATTTTTGAAATATCATCATGCAATATTATATAATAAGCAATAACGAACAACACTTACCGACTTTCGGTGCGAAGTAAAGATAAAAACGACATTTAATTGAAAAATAATATATTTTTTCGCAGGAAACGACGGTTGATTGTTTTTTTAGGGCAAGCTCAGCGTTGTGAGTGTGCAGTTTACGTCTGAGTTTTGTAATTTAGTAGCATAGTGAGTGGGACGATTTTTCGACCGCGATATGTAGCTATTGTCAAATGGATGCACGGTAACGTCTGTGCATCAATCTGTGTACTCGTGTGACCATTCCTTGGGAAAAGGTTATCATTTCAAATCAGTTTCTCATGTTTCAATACCTCAACCACGCGTAAATGTGGCATGCTTGATGACCCAGATGATGGCAGTAATATCAAATGTTTTTGATACTTTTATAACTACGAATGTAACGACTTTTGTTAACAGTGCACGACCATGCCCCATTCACAAATGAAAGTGTATAGTAAACATTTAAATGATATAATATGTCTGAATCCGTCCTGAACAGTCTCAAAGAAACAGTTTTAAAAACAATTTCAAAATTTAGATAATATAAAATACGTATACAAAAATTATAGAATTTTGGCATGTAAAGAAGTTTGTTTTGAATTAGCCCTCTAAACTTCTAAGTGATCAAAGTTGGGTTTTTTTCCTGTTATAGAGTCTGATTTGTAAGGTATTCAACGCTTTTATTTAACATGACAAAAAATTCGCAGAGAGGAGAAAAAATAATATTGGAAGTAACCGAAACCTAACTAGTGATCACTGATTGTCGTCCATTCACTATGAACAGAAGGTAAGGACTTTTGTCGAAACAATGCCAAAGAATAGGGACAAAATTTTAACTAAATTTAAGATTCATACAACTCGACTTATGTTGTTTACTATCTACGGTATTCAAAATAACACGTCTCTAATGTCATATGTAACAAAATATAAGAGCTTTTTCAGTATGTTGCATATATTCGGATACAACGGCGATAACATTACAGAAAACATAAATAAAGAATAATAAACGAAATACAGTCAAGAATTGTTATATTTTCTAATATGATAATTTTTTTTCTTTGAAAGGATATGATGACCACTTCATATTTTATTTAAATTTGATTTTAAGACTCCTTAATTTGATTAAATTATAATATACATTTTTGTATTCATTTATGTTCTTTAAATATTCTTGAAAAACCTTAATTTAGAAGAATCAAGTAGGGTACTTATTTTTTTCAATAGGAAATAATTATTTAAACGTGTAATTCATTTCGTTCAAAAATTATAAAACTAAAATATGTAATAAAAAGACCAAAACATTTTTAAATTTTTTTTTAAAGTGTCTCTTCACACCTCGAAATAGGGGATGAATTTTTTTTCCGCATGGGTATCCATAACCCAAAAAAAATTTAAGTACAATTCGAAATACCCAAAAATATGTTTTATTATTTCTTACAGGGAGTGAGGCGAGAGTGTAGTTCACATTTTTACTACGTGTTTCAAAAATGTGAAAAAAATGCGAACTTCGACATTTAGTAGGTATTTCAGTATAAAGTCAATCATTCCTTAATTTGAAACTAACTCGTTTTGCAATTACGAGTAGAATTTACTCGTACATTTCCGATGTACAGCATTATGCATTGTTTCTTATTTTTTTATTACCAATATGACTGTCCAATAACGGATATGGGTTGAAGTCAAGCTCTAAATTTCTTTTATAAATTAAATTTAGTGGAAAATTCGATACTAAGGTCAATTTTCACTCGTAGTACGAAATACAATACATGAAACTTCGAACTACCCGAGATTGACTGAGGTTTAATTTAGAGACAATGTCACGAGATCATGTGGGACTAAAACATATACTAGGATTTCACTTTAAATCAGACCGGGATAAAGTCATTACCCATGGCGCGTGAAGCTCCTTATACTACTGCGTGACCTTTATTACAGTAATAAAGGTTCTCACAGTAATAAAGGTCACGTTATTACTGTGCAATTAAAGTGACAGTTACTTACTTGGATACGAGAATATTATGAAAATTATACAGCAAAATGTTATGTTAATGTGTGAGACGGGTTCATTTAATATTTCAGAAAATCTTTTATGACGTAGTACTTTAAATGTAGCGTAAAGTTAAACCATGAAGGTTGCTACACTACGTTAGCTACACTTCCGTAGATACGTTTGAATTTTTCGCCAAATGGGCTAGGCGTAGGTAATGTAGCATCATATTATCCAAGTACCCAATATAACCCCACATCATATTATCTGAATGCCAAAATAACCCTATGTATGAGATCCAGCAGTTATTTTAAGTTAGGAGTTTTTTGAGTTACATTGCCTAGGACAGTAGTTTTGTAAATAATTCAACAGAAATACAATGTACCATTAAATATAAATAAATGCCTAAATATGAACGGAACCCTCGTAGTTTAAGTTTTACTCATCCTTGACAGGTTTTATTTTTTAATAAATTGTTTCTTCTAAAACAAACTAAACTGACAGTTAATTTGTATGTTACGCATTTTTAAAATTTGTAAGCTAGATTATTTATTTAAATTTGTCTACAATTGCTCCTTTATAACAATAATGCCTTTTCCGATAACTCAAACTATAAAAGAAGATAAGTACACTGATTCAGCTATGCATTTGTGCTATTTTCTTATATTTTATATAAATATAGTATGTCTGACTACATATATCGCACTTCTAAAACTTAAAAAACGTATTGTGAGAAAATATGGTAATTCTCAGCAGGTTTTTTCTATTTATTAAAGTATTTTTCGTTATTTAGCTCAGCTTTGGGAACATCAAACCTCAAAGTAGTTTACAATACGTTCAATACGTGTTAATTAATTAATTACCCTACAATACGTGTTAATTATTTAATTACCCCACTCAACATTAAAAAATTACCTGATACGGTTCATATTGTTTCATAATAAGGTTGACTTGTTATGAATATATGTAGGTATTTTATGTTGATATCACATCTGGAATTGGAGATATGTGACTTTTTAATTTTTTACGTTCGTTCGAATGTTAAAATATGGGTGGTTCGAAAATATAAGTGTATTGCAAAAAAAACATCGTGAATGCGTTAGTTTAACAGCTAATCTCCAAAATATCATTCGTGTGTTTTAACAGTCCCGATTTATTTTTCTATATTTGTGCGAGTTTACGCCAAAATCGAAAAGAAAACCACTTTCTGACTTAATCAAATAGCGTTATCTAATTTATTTTAACCGTGACAGAAGAGATCAAGAAAAGTCCTCGGAAAAGTCTCTTAAACGGCGGTTCAAGAGAATAATTTTAAAAATGACGTTTTTAGCGGCAATTGTATATTATTTTTGTCTAACGAAATTAAAGGGAATTTCAGAAAAATCTAAACAAGGTATTAAGAATGCCGTTGTATCATCAGTAATATAACCTCAGCCAAATTATGACGATTTAACTGTTCTGAGTACCGAGTTCAATGTTTAATAGAAAAGTGAGCAACTTAAGATCGACAGACTGTGAATATTGTGAGGATCAAACTTTTAATCCAGAAGGTGCATCTAAGCAACTTTTTGTGAATCAAGCTAGAATAAGAGATTTGAATTTACCCATTGATAAAGCAGAATTATTGACTTCAAGATTACAGCAATGGAATGTTACTTTTCCTTGGGAAAGATATAGCTCATTAGTTTTGTACTATCCTAAACAAGGTACTTTGGTTTTTTGCAATGATGAGAATATATTAATGTCACAGCTTGGTCATTATCATGTTTCCTCTGAATGGCGCGTATTTATTAACTCCCAGACATTAAAAAGCTAACTGAAGATTAATATTTTACATCTACTCTTAATAATATTGAAAAACAAGCATGGAAAGCTTTTATTGATATCAAAAAATTTCCTTGGTAACAACAAATCCGCTGACTTTCGCGAAAAAAATTGTGTTGCATTGCTCCTCTGTAATGGGATGCATCGTGTCATTAAAATGGCCTTTTCTTCACTCATATTTGAAATTTTTTCCGAAAATATGGGTGAGTACTTTAATTTATTAGAAAATCGTTATTTATAATATGGATTTTCATCTAGAAACTGTGTTGTGATGTAATGTTTATGTTTACGTATTCTTATTATTAATACTACATCACGTAGTTCCATTTAATTGTGAATAATGAATTTCTACAATATTAACGCCAAATATATTCAATATTCTTATTATATCAATAGCAAGGAATAATGGTCACATAGAGCAACCTCAGTTAAAATGAAAAGTTGGATATTTATTGAGTAGTGTTATTTGATGAGTACTCTTAAATGACGTTATTTTCTACTCCGTTGGCTTCGGAACTAAAATAAATGTTAAGCATTCTAAAATAAAGCAGATGAAAAATATTACTAGTGTACCTGAGTTAAATTAATATAAATGATTTAAAAACGATTTAAAACATTTAACTAAAAAGAGAAGACATGAACCAAAATAGCAGGTCCACTACCGAGGTATTAAAAGTTTTATTCAACTACCATAGATTTTACGCGTGCATCTGAACTTGGCATAATAGGGTAGGAAATATATATATATATATATATGTGTATATATATAAATATATATATTATATATATATATATATATATATATATATATATATATATATATCAATGGCAACAGAATATTAAAGTATGCATGTGACGTATTTTGTTCACAAAATATGAGACTTTATATATATATTATACATTATTACGTTAGTTTTAGGATTTTTCTACTACTTTTATTAGTTCAGGAATGCAATTACGGAATCCTTTGCTGTCACGACTGATCGTTAGTTATCGTGATGTCATTTTGAATTATCGTGTGTCTTTTGGTCTCTTTCATATATTATTTTACTCTATTTTATAATTATCTTTTTTAACTTAATTACGGCTTTAAATCAAGCTGTTAGTTAAGGACGGGGTGTTAAAGAAATACGTAACTAAATGAATATGACTTCACCAGCAAGCTGTCTTATTTATTGTAATAACTGTTAAATATATACTAATACATTTCCTCAAGAGGAACAATTAATTCTAAATGAAAAAAATTATTAATTATAAGTCTCAAAACTCGGTATGTAAATAGAAATTAGATTCATATTAAATTAATATTAAAATGAAATTTAATTAAAAAATATTGGAAAAAATGAATAAAAAAAAAACTTGAACGCCATGTGCGAATGCGAAGGAGCATGCTTTTATCTCAGGTTTAGCAAATAACGCAAGCTCGACAAACATTATTACAATTCATAGCTTTTCGTTTTCGGTAATAAAGACCCTTTTTTGATTCGCACGCCAGGCTGAGTATTAGTATATTTTCTAGTAAATTTCATAACGCATATATATATATATATATATATATATATATATATATATATATATATGTGTGTGTATATATATATATATATATATATGTGTATATATATATATATATATATGTATATATATATATATATTATTGATAGGATAAAATAAATTATCCTCAATTTTATTGGGTACTTAGTTTTATCACTGTATTTATAGCGTGTTTTCAACAGGATATACAAATAAAAATATGTCCCATTCGATTAAAATATTCAGAATAAAAAAAAATATTTTAATTAAAACTCTCCTGACTAAGTCTTGTCTGGTTTAAATGAATGCTTGTAGATATGTAATAATATTTTTTTACTAATTAATAATTTATTTGTTAACTCCAATCCATTAATTCGGAAAATAGCATTTTTGCCAATCCGTTTATTAACTTTGTCTGCATTTTGTATGCCCTTAGTTTTTTGTATGCCCTCACAAACTAATTTCCATTGAAAGTTAAAAACAAAATAAGCATAGCGCAAAATTTATATTTACATCCATTACATTAACCCACAAAAACAAATTTATTTTTAAATCTATTTTTGAAATTGGACGTGTTATGTATTTATCTCAAGTGAAAGATTACAACGTACACTAGCTATGTTCATGTAAGGACACAAAGGGTTTTTGGTGCAGTCTCGAATTTTCTTAAATTTTCTTTCACATTACAAAACGTCCAAAATGCATAACTTAATCATTTATTTCCATAGTATTAAAAATTGTTATCACCACCGAGATTAGAATGACAAATGAAAATCTGCCATCTCAGTTAATTGGAGTTAGCTCCTGGGATAGCCAAACAGAATATTTCCATTTCTTTCCTGAACGATGTCAGAGCGTGAAAGATAATAGTTTTACGATATAATGCAAACTTATATTGGATTTATTCAAATAAGACTTTTTAATTTTTAGAGCCCTTACCCCGAAAGATGAAACGAAAACCATGTAAGATCACTCAAATGTCGGTCTAACCATCTTTCACAGACCTTTTTGTCAGAAACTTTTTGCCGTAAAACTTGAAATTTCCACCTTGTATTAAAGCTTATAAACCGTCCATATCTCAACAGTTAACACTCGATTTTCTTTCGAAACTGCTAGACTTAAAATTATGAAAAAACAGACGTTTGGAAGCCTGGGGAGCGGTTCCAAAAAAACTCCATTTTAGTGTAATGATAATTACTGTTTAATGGAGCGACTATGACTTTGCATTATCTTAGTATTAAAATAAAGAATTAAAATATATTACTTAATATATTTTAATTCCATATTGCAGTTCTATTGAATCGTAAGCAATGCCTGATGCTAGACACTTTATTTAAGTTAAGATACTTAATGACGGCTTAATTGACTCATACGGCATTTGAACTACCAGCACAAAGAAAAAAATCAAATCTAACTGCCATTAGTTTCAATTTTTTATGAAATCATCGTAATTTGAAACCAGAATACAAGTAAGATACCTTTCAATGGATTTTCTTATCGCATTATTAATTTACGCAGAAAAATGCATCGAACCCTCTGTGTAATTAATATTAACTAACAAGATAGGAGGTATGTGGCCAATCACGAACATAGAAGGTAAACTCAGCAATATAATGCATCAATTATTAGGCGAATAAAAATGCCGTCTACAGGATAATAAAAAAAATCCTAGAAAACTGTTCAATTTTAAAGACAAAGTCATTCCTTTTTTATATAATTAATATTTTAATAATTGGAACTGAAATGAATAGGGTATAATTTAATGTCGTGAGGTTTATAAAACAATAAGAAACATTCAGTAGTTTAACGAATCAGGCTCTATCAATTATATACAGTATCTCTTAACGCAACATCGTTTTAAATAGATGAAATGGAAGAATTGAATTCCTCGTTGGATGTCATCACAATATTTGTGATTATGTTTGTGTTTTATACTCAAATGTGAAGGACTGGTGAATGGAAGATTTCATTTTATTTTATAATGACCTGTTAACCTATGCTCTTGCAATAGTTTTAAGTATATTGTTTGATCATGGAAGAATAAAGCATAACGGATAGGAATACGATGACGATGTTGAAGTGCGAAGTAATGGTTCGAAACAAAAATGTCTTAAATTGGACGATAGAGCGTGGCTTTGGTGATGGTGGTAACATCAGTGATGAGAATGCTGATGGTATTACACACTGGGAACTTAGAAACAGACCTTCCATAGTATGCATTAACATGAATTTCTTATCTTCTGGCATATTCTTCAACTTTTAGGCCAAAGTTTTCCATACAAATAACAACAATCATCTTGTATTGAGTGAATGAATCAAGTTTGATATTTATTCCTTTTAATAGTAGTGTTAGTAGTAGTAGCTAGATCGCCTTTCATAACTTTTACTGCCTCGGGAAATTTGATGTGGGTTTGGCCTCAATGAATTATTTGTGCTGTAGTATTTGTGTTAACAATCTGATATTGATCTTATCCCTGTCCTCCTTCATGACCACTTTGTTCTCCTTCACGATCTTGATCGCTATTTGCTGACTGCGTTCCTGAAATCATAATAAATTTAAGTGTTTATTTTCATTATTGTAGCTGTCATTAGGCTCAAAAGAATGACTATATGTCGAAAATAAATTTATACCTAAATTTCCTCGAGTCTTCGAGTCAATGGAAGGCGAACATATTATTTTCGAATGTCCAATAAATTATGGATTGGAATTTTATATTTAAAAAAAATTCGCTTTAGTAATGCTGGTGTTAATTGACAGTCGGTACATCTTAATTTTTGCTGGCGTAGAGAATCAAGATAGAATAAGCGATGATGAAATTTTTACAGACGGTTTTTATGGGAAGAAATTTTCAAAATTAATTTTAATTTAATAACATCATGTCCTCTACCAGTTTCAAACATCAAAAAGCCCAAGTTTTTTTTGGGAGGGGGAGCTTTTTCCTTTTCTGAATATATTATGAAACCATATTCTAAAAATCACTACTTGGGATCTTCAAAACATAAATTTAACAAAACATTGTTTAGGGTCGTGGTAGAAAATATAATAGTCAATTGACGAAATTCCCAGTATTAAAAAAAAAACAGTTTAATTACAACCGGCAAAAGCGACGCCATGTCTAATATTACATATTTTTTGAGGCAAATTAGTACATTTTTGCATATCCAAACACTTGGAACTATCAACATTTATGAAAACCATGGTGAAATTATGGAACTTTCCTCATAGAGACCAAAATTTGAAAGAACCTGTGCTGAATAGATAAGAGTCGGTAAATACATAATTACTGTAATTATTAATAAAACATAATGTAATATTTACAGTATTGATTGCCTTTTTACATTTTGTAATATCGCCAAGAAAGTAGTCGATAACTTCATATAGAAACCAAATAGGCTTATCGGCCTCGTCGGTCCCAGCTCCCAATTTTATCGATTGTTTTCACTCTATGATTTGATAACAAATTTTTTTTTATTCCTCATTGGATATTTAATGTGCATGTGCATTCACACATCGTTGTTTCTTTTTTCTTTTCATAATTCTTTAATTTCCATTCCACAAAATTAGTTCAGCATGAAAGCAACAAAGAAATATAATTTCAAATTCGATTGATCAAGTCACACTCACTTATGCACAATTAATTCGCACAACTGCTTTAAACGGTAACTCGCTAACTACTGTGGAATATGCAAGAGCAATAATATGCAAGCCTGAAGCATGTTTATGAGCGCACACGTTCGCGCACTCACGACTCCATAAATGCGGACCATAAAACCGGTAAAAGTCTAAAAATAAGACATAAATAGTATATGAATCGGTTCTACGTTCATAATTCGCGTATTTTTGTCACCTTTGCACGTTATTTGCGTTTCAATGTAGACCAACCATATGTAGAAACGGGATATAGTTTTTTTATGCTTTGAGTATACCCTCCCCGTGAAAGACCTGGCACAATTTTTAACCGACTTCAAAAAAAAAGAGATTCTTAATTCGACAGCATTTTTGTGTATGTTGTTACCTTATATCTTCGCCATTTACCAACCAATTTGGATGGTATTTTCATTTGGTAGGGTGTACCCATTGTGTACTCGTTTTGTAGGCTTACAGGATTTTATTCCTTTAAATCGATTACGGTTAGATTTCAAAGTGCAGAAAAAAATTTTATGTCATGAAATTAGCTGTTGCCACACTTATGCAATTATATCACATATACAAATACTATCGTCGTCGCCGTGTTCTGCTGAACTAATCACAAAGTATCTACTAATCATAAAGTTAGACGGCCCTACGCGCCACAGTAAATCGCGTGATGCAATTTTTTACCCGGACATACATTGGCGAAACGGACACTTCCAGAAGTGAAATGCGCAATGGTGCAGGGGGTAAGTACTTAAGTGCACAATCTAAATACTGACAGACGCATAACAACAGATATCCTTATTGATTGTCTTCCGCACATAGCAAATTTTTCGATATTTTTTGATATAAGCTTACCCAGTTTCCGCAGTTTGTTTAAAACTTTACTCTGTTATCAATATTTGTAATTTAATTATTTTAGTACATTCAGAAATTAGCTGCATAAATTTAATTCTATAGGTTAATTCTATAGTTTTATTTTCTTCTCAAAATAAAACTATAGAATTAACCTTTCTATATATTAAAATTATTTTAAATTAGTTACAGGAATATATCATAAGCAATAGAATATAAAAATATGGTTTTTGAAATGATTACCTGCTTGTTTATCCATGAATCTCTTTATTTGTTAGCGCATCAAGCAAGAACAGCTAAAGGGATTTCAGTAAAGATTTTTTGGAATTTGTGATATTATAAATAATATTTATGTTTCAATACAAAACGCATTTTCTTAACAAAAGTTTACTTCCATATATTTTTTGAGTATATAAATTACATATGCTAATCGCACAGTTAATAACATTTATTAAAATTCTGCTGCAAATGACGTTGCCGGCAGAAATAGTTTTTGCTTTTTAGAGTTTTAACATTTTTCTCACTACATCAATATTTCATGAACTATGTGTCAAGCTCTACCTTTAAATTAAATATAAAAATTTTAAAAATAGAAGACATTTCGCAAAGTTGTTACTTTATGCATAACATCATATGGAGTCTGTGCATAACACATAATAATTTGTTTTATTTATCCCCTAATTGAAAATGGCGCTATTATAAACAAAAAAGTATTATATTTGTTTGTTCGAAACAAAAATGAGCATTAAAGAGAAGATTTATTTTTAATCTTACTTTCATTTAATATTCAACTTTTACACAAAATACTTCGAACCACCTTTGACTCTCCAGGAGCTCAATTTCTATTTCAGATGAATATGTAAATTTAACAGAGCTTATTATTTTACTAGTTCCCATGCAGAATATTATTTGTGATAATAATAATGTTTCTGCTGTTAAGTTTCTACTGTTTCTACTGTTACTTCATCATTTACAAATTTATAATTCATTGTTTCATCATAAATTTGTCGAATGGAGAAATGCGTTTGAACTTGGCATTGGTTTGAATTTTAATCATTTTTTTAGCCAAATGTTTTATTCTTACTCAAGTAGCACTTGTTTAGGCTTGTAGGCTTTTTAATATTTATGTTTTTCGTGGGATTACATCTTATTTCCATTCCGTTAATATATTCTATCCGCATGTCTTCCACTCTTCTTCTTCCCTTGAAGGTTTCAATACAAAAATCAAATCCAAAATCGCTGTAGGACTATGAACCGATGAACCTATCTAATTTGATGCTTAACTTATCTTCACTTGTAGTACCTTATCACCTTGCATTTTAGCTGATGTTGGTTCGAAATTTCTTCGTTTAATTCTAATTGGTCTTTGGTATATTTAAGACAGTAAATTAACGAAGATTTAGGGGTCACCATTAGCCTTCTCTTAAAAATCTTGTTGATTTATCCGCTTTCTTTTGTTTCCTCGTCTTAATGTACGTTTAATTTTTATTTAAAATCATAGTATAATAAATAATTATCGTTATAATTGTGAATACCTTGACTTGAGATATACATATTCACATATGTATTGTTATATTTAAATTACTAAAATGCAAACTTAAGCGAAGTGAAAAAACAACTTACCAATTAAAATAAATATTAACAAATTCTCTTGATCCACTTTATCATCACGTATTAACGATAAAGTAATGAAGAACAAGAGCTGAGGACCAAAATTTGTATGGCCGGATTAAGGAAATTAATTGTTCCTTATAATGACATACAGCTTTTGATTTTCCCTGATTTCCGTCAACAGTGAGGCATGCCGCTATGTCATTAAAATAACCAGAATAATTGAAAATTCCAGTTTTCAAACAAATGTAATAAATCATCTTAAAATTCTGAATGAGATATACTTAGCACTGATCTCAGATGACTGTTCATTTTTGCGGAATCATTAAATATCAAATTTGTTAAACGTATTCATTAGTTAGAAAGGAAAGTCGATGATTTAAAAGACGTGGGAGTCTTGTAAGTAAATACAAATATTAATATAGTTACTGATTTTAAAACAATATGTTTTCATACAGATGTATAAAAAACTGTAAACTTTTTCAAAACCTTACGATCAAGAAAACTTGATAATTTTCTGGAATATGGAAAGAAAAACGGAAAATACATTATAAAAAAAATGTTAAATATTGTGGCCATTCAGCATTCAGTTTCAATTTCTAAACGCCTTGAAATAAAGAAAATGTTTTCCTTACTGGCAGTAATATTAAGAAACCAAATAGATCTTATATCATTTCATATTTTTTGCAGGTATTTATATTTAAATTTGGAGAGGGAAAATAATGTAGGCAACCTACCTTTTTTCAACCCGTATTATTCAGGAGGTCAAGTGAAGAAAGTTACATAGATTGCAAATTTATTTTTATTTAGAAATTTATATATGATATTCTGGAAACATTTTAGAAAATTATGCGCAAAATTATCTTATATATAACACACAAAAATATTAAGGAAAAATTTAGATGAATCTTATCTTACGTAAGCCGTTATTAAAAATGATGTGACGTATAAACGAATTCATTTAAAAATTTAATCTAAAAAAGTTTTAATATGACGCTTTAGATATATATTACTTAGATCAGATTCGGCCCTGAAGTAAGTGATTGAAATAATTTAATGATACTGACGCCACATTCTGAATCCTCATTGAAATGTGCTCCACGAATAAAATTACTTCAATATCTTTTTAACAAGATATGATTAAGTAAATCGAAGCTACTTTTATAAGTTTTGTAATTATGTTCCACGGTTATTAATGACCAAAAATTGTTCAGTACCTTATTCGAAATTTCTTCGAGCTAAGGATTACGTCTAAGTTTCTGAAAGTAACACATTTCTCTGTAACGTAACTTCTTCAAAGTCTGAAAAAATCTAAATAATTTAAGAGATAAATAATGAAACTATGGAAACTTCTGATACACAGCAGTTTTTGAGGTGATAACTTCTTTAGACGAAGAGTTGAGAGAATTTTGGTAGAAGAAAATGTTATGGGTTCGCGTCACCTACATATGTATATCTGTATCTATAAGGTTGACGTATTGTGCAACATTAGTGCTTTGTATATATATATATATATATATATATATATATATATATATATATATATATGTATATAAATAAAGTTAAATTGACTACGTGGAAAGTTCAATGTGTGTTTACTATGCACGGTTTGAATTTAGTTTTAATTTTATTATTATTTTAATTGTTTAATTATAGGACCATTGTGCAGTAAAACAGTGAGTACTAAATATGTTAATAGTTTTATAAAAAGAAATTAATAACAAAAACAATGAGTTTATTGTCAATATTCGTATCAATGGTTTAAAAATTTGATATTATTTATTTTTTAATATTTAACAAAACATCATGCAATGAGTATACAAAATAGACTTAGAAGTTATCTTGCTAGCATGCTAAGACAGATTTCTAATTGTTCGATAATATTTTAGACCCGGATTTTAAAATTAAACATTTTATAATAATTTCAGGTTTACGTGTTGAATTTTTTAAATGTGTTTACTAATGTAAATTATGATTTATAAGCTTATATTATTGAAATTGTTGATTGAGAACAATGTAAAAAAGGCTTAAATTTTCAGTTCAGAAAGTATTTCCTTTATCACAAAATTTAATTTTTCAATTAAATTTTACGAAATTATTTTTTATTGGTTTAAATTGTCAATAATAAAATACGTGATTTTTTATTTTTCACAAAATTGATATATAAATCGACTCTTATTTCCTAGTTTTTCACTTGTAATTAAGTAATTTTAAATAATTTTTCACTTGTGTCAGCAGTCCCCATGACGGTCTATGTTTTATATTTCTATAAAAGGAAACATAAAACTAACAATAAAGATTTTTTTTATTAGCCTTAATTATTTTTCAATTATGCATATAAACAATAATTTGAAACACTTCAAATCAATATACTTTTCATAAACAATCAGCCCAGTAACAAAAGTCCACTACCTTCATATATGATCATAATATACGATATTATAATACATTATCTATAAATACGTTAGGTCTGACACCAGCAACGACACTACCCAATTGAGAAAAATACTTCATTTTTCTCCCAAGGCAAGAGTTATAACTTTTACTTCTACATTAGCAGGGGGAGGGGGCTTCAATATTAAATATATTGAGATAATTTTGTGAAGAGAAAAAAAATAAATCACGATAATATTAACCGGTTACGTATAGCATGCAATCAGTACGAGCTATATAATAGTCCATAAGCGCAAAATATAGAGGTTTAAAAAATCATTAACTTTGATGCCGGCTTGCCACTTTTATGTTTGATGATTAAATACCAAGTTGGTTGTAATAACTTCATAACGACAAGTAGCAATCCCATTGTATTTGGGTTCGTTTAATTTCTTTTGGAAAAACCTTCGGTCCGCATGATGTCCGTAGTGTTATGATGGTGCCAAAAATGGTCGTAGTAACTTCATAACAATAACGGGCAACCCCGTCGTATTCAAATACGATTGATTTGCTTTGGCAAGACCTCATCTCCAGAATCTCCTCGAGATCTGATGATAAACTCGTATAAAATACATATGTATACACACATATATATATATATATATATATATATATATATATATATATATATATATATATATATATATATATATATATATATATATATATATATATATACACACACACATACACATATATATTCACACAATAGATAATAATATTAAAAATTTATTTTTAATAGAGGTATCATCTGTAGACCTATAACTACATACATATTATTAACCATAGAGGAAACATAGCACAAAGAAAAGTAGTACAACCAAAATTCGAAAAGCAAGAGAAAAAGGAAGATACTAATAATTGTAATTTAAACCAAATAATTTCGAAGTGTGTTAATATTAAATTGTTTTTTCCGCCGGTTGTAATTAAATTGTTTTTTTTTAATGCTGGGAATTTCGTCAATTGACAATTATATTTTCTACCACGACCCATACCCTAAACAATGTTTTGTTAAATTTATGTTTTGAAGATCCCAAGTCGTGATTTTTAGAATATGGTTTCATAACGTATTCAGAAAAGGAAAAAGCTCCGCCTACCAATCTTCTTGGGCTTCATTGATGTTTGAAACTCGTAGAGGACATGATGTTATTAAATTTAAATTAATTTTAAAATAATTTCTTCCAATAAAAACCGTTTGTAAAAACTTCATCATCGCTTATTCTATCTTTATTTTCTACGCCAGCAAAAAATTAAGGTATGCCCACTGCCAATTAACACCAGCAGTACTAAAGCGAATTTTTTTTAAATATAAAATTCCAATCTATAATTTATTGGACATTCTAAAATAAAATGTTTGCCTTCTATTGACTCGAATACCAGAGGAAATTTAGGTATAAATTTATTTTCGATATATAGTCATTATTTTGAGCCTAATGACAACTACAATAATGCAAATAAACACTTAAATTTGTTATGATTTCAGGAAGGCAGTCAGAAAATTGCGATCAAGATCGTGAAGAAGAACAAAGTGATTATGAAGGAGGACAGGGATAAAATCAATATCAGATTGTTAACACAAATACTACAGCACAAATAATTCATTGGGAGCCTAACCACATTAAATTTCCCGAGGCAGTAAAAGTTATGGAAGAAGATCTAGCTACATAACACTACTATTAAAAGGAATAAATATCAAACTATATTCATTCATTCAATATAAGATGATTGTTGTTATTTGTATGGAAAACTTTGGCCTAAAAGTTGAAGAATATGCTAGAAGATAAAAAATTCAGGTTAATGCATACTATGGAAGGTCTGTTTCTAAGTTCGTAATGTATAATACCACCAGCATCCTCATCACTGATGTCACCGCCATCACCAAAGCCACGCTCTATCGTTCAATTTAATAATATTAACCACTGCAAACACTTTTGATTCGAACCAGGACCTCGTACTTCAACATCGTCATCGTATTCCTATCCATTATGCTTTATTTTTCCATGATCATACAATATACTTAAAACTATTGCAAGAGCATAGGTTAACAGGTTATTATAAAATAAAATGAAATCTTCCATTCTCCAGTCCTTCACATTTGAGGACAAAACACAAACGTAATCACAAATATTGTGATGACATCCAACGAGAAATTCAATTCTTCCTTTTCATCTATTTAAAACGATGATGCGTTAATAGATATAGAACTGAATATAATTGATAGAGCCTGATTCGTTAAACTACTGAATGTTTCTTATAGTTTTATAAACCTCACGACATTAAATTATACCCTATTAATTTTAGTTCCAATTATTAAAATATTAATTATATAAAAAACGAGTGGCTTTATCTTGAAAATCTAATAGTTTTCCAGTATAATTTCTTATTATCCTGTAGACGGCATTGCTATTCGCCTAATAATTTATTCATTATATTGCTGAATTTACCTTCTATTTTAGTGATTTGCCACATACCTCCTATCTTGTTAGTTAATATTAATTACACAGAGAGTTCGATGCATTTTTCTGTGTAAATTAATAATGCGATAAGAAAATCCGTTGAAAGGTATCTTACCTGTATTCTGGTTTCAAATCACGATGATTTCATAAAAAATTTAAACTAATGGCAGTTAGATTTTAATTTTTTCTTTGTGCTGATAGTTCAAATGCCGTATGAGTCAATTAAGCCGTCATTAAGTATTTTAACTTAAATAAAGTGTCTAACATCAGGCATTTCTTACGATTCATTAGAACTGCAATATAGAATTAAAATATATTAAGTAATATATTTTAATTAATCATTTTAATACTAAGATAATGCAAAGTCATAGTCGCTCCATTAAACGGTAATTATCGTTACACTAAAATGGAGTTTTTTTGGAACCGCTCCCCAGCCTTCCAAACGTCTGTTCTTTTTCATAATTTTAGGTCCAGTAGACTGTTAGCTGTTGAGATATGGACGGGTCATGTGCTTAATACTAGGTGGAAATTTCAAGTTTTACGGCAAAACGTTTCTGACAAAAAGGTCTGCGAATGATGGTTAGACCGACATTTGAGTGATCTTACATGGTTTTCGTTTCATCTTTCGGGGTAAAGGCTCTAAAAATAAAAAAGTCTTATTTAAATAGATCCAATATAAATTTGCATTCTATCGTAAAGCTATTATCTTTCACGCTCTGATATCGTTCAGGAAAGAAATGGAAATATTCTGCTTGGTTATCCCAGGAGCTAACTCCAATGAACTGAGATGTTAGAAAAGAAAGAGACCAAAAGTCACACGGTAATTCAATATGACATCACGATAACTAACGATCAGTCGTGACTGCAAAGGATTCCGTAATTGCATTCTTGAACTAATAAAAGTAGTAGAAAAATCCCTTAAGAATGTATGGAAACCTAACCCAATAATGTATAATATATATAAAGTCTCATATTCTCTGAACAAAATACGTAACATACATACTTTCAAATTATGTTGCCATTGATACATATATATATATATATATATAAATATATATGTATATATATATATATATATACACACATATATATATATATATATATATATATATATATATATATATATTGTTGGTATTAGTTGAATAAAACTTTTAATATCTCGGTAGTAGGACCTGCTATTTTGGTTCATGTCCTCTTTTTTTAGTTAAATGTTGTAAAACGTTTTTAAATAATTTATATTAGTTTAACTCTGGTACACTAGTAATATTTTCTATCTGCTTTATTTTAGAGTGCTTTACATTTATTTTAGGTCCAAAGCCAACGAAATATAAAGTAACGTCATTTAGAAGTACTCATCAAATAACACTACTCTACAAATATCCAACTTTTCATTTTAACTAAAGTTGCACTATGTAACTATAATTCCTTGCTATTGATATAATCAGAATATTGAATATATTTGGCGTTAATTTTGTAGACATTCATTATTCACGTGATGTAGTAATTATTCACGTGATGTAGTAATAATAATAAGAATACGTACAAAAAAACATTCCATCACATCTCAGTTTCTAGATGAAAAGCCATGTTATAAATAACGATTTTCTCATAAATTAAAGTATTCACCCATATTTTCGGAAAACATTTCAAATATGAGTAAAGAAAAGGCTATTTTAATGACATGATACATCCCATTACAGAGAAGCAATGCAACACAATTTTTTACGCGAAAGTCAGCGGATTTGTTGTTACCAAGGAAATTTTTTGATAACAATAAAAGCTTTCCTTGTTTGTTTTTCAATATCATTAATAGTAGATGTAAAATATGAATCTTCAGTAAGCTTTTTAATGTCTGGGAAATAATAAATAAGCGCCATTTAGTGGAAACATGATAATGACCAAGCTGTGACAATATATTCTCATCATTTCGAAAAACGAAAGTACCTTGTTTAGGATAGTACGTAACTAGTGAGCTATATCTTTCTAGAGGAAAAGTAAAATTCCATTGCTGTAATCTTGCAGTCAATAATTCTGCTTTATCGAAAGTATATTTTAGGTTCTATTTCTTTAATTTTTTTTCAGAATTATACACTGGAGGTGCGTAAAATGTTCAGTAAAAAGAAAGGAGTGATATATATCATTTGATTGGAAAGATATATATCACTCATTTATATCTCTTGCTCAGTATCTCAATACTCCGAGTTATTAACGAAATGATTTATTAGGCATACGTTGAACCGTTGGATAATGGTCATACAATATGGTTATAAATAGTAATGACCGAACATTACGCACTATTGTTTGAAAATAAAAATTAATTCTCCAAAGTTAGCCACTTTGCTTAATACTTCGCATGTTTAAGATTTAGGACTGTCAACCTAGATTTACATAATGTAAATCTAGGACATAAAATATTTATTTGTAAATCTAATATTGTAAATATTGTAACATAAAATATTTTAATGATTATTAAGTAAATTGGAATAGATTGGCGTATTTATACAATTATAAATTAGAATTTCGAAAGGAAACAAAAAACTGTTTACGCAAATATTTTGAGCGAACCAAAGTATACTTTATCACACCGCTCGCATTCGATCTCGAGTAGCTACGTTCATCTACATAAATCCAGTTCCGTATTTGATTAAACAGTTCGATGGTTTTTTTGTCCTTCATGTAACGTCAAAACATATACTTTTATGTTTTGACGTTACATGAAGGAAAATGGAGTTATGAAACGAAAGAAACGCCGATCACTCCCGGGCTAGTGATACACTGATACATTTGGATTTCAAATGAGCGAGTGATAGATATTATCGTAATATGTGAGCTATATCTTTTATATCTCTCACTCATGAGTTTCACATCTCTATTATACACGTTAATTGAAAAGTTAGGGGGGGTGGGTCATTTTAAGATTTTAGAAGCGTATATCTCACCAACTATTGACTTAAATTGAAGTTATGTTTTTCTTATAATCGATCAAGGTCCATCGAAAATCATCACAGTTTTTACAAGTATCATCATTTTATAAGGGATTATTTGTAAGTTCATCGTTTTATGACGAAAAAATTGAAGAAAAGTCAAATTGTTACTTCATTTGTTGATTACATATTTGACACTTGTATATACAAATTCAAAACAAAAATCTTATGTGTTCAATATTGTAGGTTAAGTGCCTATAAAATAGTGATGTGCACTTATTTGTACTATTTTTCATAAATTGTAATTTTTCTAAGTCACTGTTAAGAAAAATTAGGAAAGTTTGAGAAACGATCTATTTCACATATTTATTTGTAGATTCCTTAATCGAACTTATTTTTACCAAAATATTTTTAACGGCCAATTGTTTTTCACTTTTACGTTTTATTTTATATAGAAATTTAAAGAATCACATTTTCTTTCATTAGAAATCGTTTCTTTTATTCAATTTGCCTTCCGCATTACCGCAAGCATTCCATCATTTCATTTACACATGATACATGACATAAAAGTTTTTCTATTCACTTTCACTTAATCAAAATCTTTCTATTCCGAGTTGTATTCTCGAATAAAAATGTTATATCACTTGGTGCCAATTTGTCTATTTTCATACTTAATAATTTAATTATGTATAATTCTTATTCTGCTTCAAAATTGTTATGTAATACTGCTAGATATAATAATTTTTTTTCACACGCCTATGCACACGGGATTTTTTTCATCCCTGAGTTACATATATTATGCCGCTCCTAATATTATTTTTTGTCAAAATTTCAATGCTCCATTGTATAGCCGTTCATAGAAAAAACTTACTCTCTATATTTCATCTATATAGTGCTAATGGTCCCCGAGTAAAATGGCTGTGATATACGGACCGATTCATTGAAAACCCATTAGCTGGATATAACTTCGAAAGCCATCCTCGTTGAAAGTTTATTTGTAAAGCTTTCGCTGTACTCTCACGAGCTTTCGCGGTGGGATATCGATGCGGTGTCAATGCAATGTGAAGAGGAATAGTTGCTTAAATCTCTCTTTAGTAGTCTCTACTCTGAAGAATATAATTTTCTTTGATAATATAAGGTTCTTTTTAGCTTTTTCGCAACGCAAGTTGTTTTTTGAAAGTCGAGTTTATACTTTATTTTAAAATGTTTGTGTTATAAATTGAAACAGAGTTTAAAATATGAATGATTAATTATGATACTTTTTTACTGTTTATCTACGTATCGTTTTCTTATTTTAAATAAAGACTTTCAAATTCAAAATTTATTATTGTATACTACTTGTTTTTTATTAATTAGTTGATTCAACAGTTTTACTTCTGTGGAATCCTTCACGGAAGAATAGAAAATATCAGTTTTAATATCAAAATTTAATTCCAATATCTTATTCTTTGATTTTCTTTACTGAAACTTTCCAATTTATTTCATAGAGAGTATAGGTGGAAATGGGTAAAAAAACTTTATTCTAGGATATGCGATAGCACATAAAGGTAAATATTTTATTTCATATAATCATAAGTACAATAGCGGCGATCAATAAAAAAATGCAAACGGGAGAAAAGATATTTGTTGACAGATTACTGACTTACATTACTTTGAAACTAGTAAACGTTTTTTGCCTGCAAAAAAAGACAACAATCTATTTTTATGTTATGAAAGAAATTCATGTGACTTTCAAAGAACTTACATGGACCTTCTAAGAAGTCACAACTATATACAGCCGCTGTCCTCTGAAACTATTTCCAATCAAAAAGTGAAGTTTGGCACAAATATAGGATTTTTTGGCTCAGTCATAGTTATGTAGTCTGAAAGTCATCTTTTGATTTCTGTTGGATTCGAGGACGAAATCGGAAGTGAAAATAAATATTTTCTAATGTCGTCGAGTAGGATGTATTATAAAAGCTTGTAATGGCACTATGTCGATGATGTATCTAACGTTATACTTGCGTACTTTTTGGAAAAAAAAACTACGAAAATCGTATTCTCCCAGTCAAATTAGAAATGCTTCTAGAAAAAATGAGAAAAAATCTGGTTAGCTAAGAATGAAGTATAGATGACAAACCTTGTGATGACTGACAAACCTTGATTTGCAGTTTGGAACCATTTTCTTGTAAAATGTATAGACTGTCAATAAAATAACACCATGCATCTGAAACCGACTATTTTTTACTAAAAAATCCAGTGATTATTATATTACTTCTTTATAGAGCGGAGAGGAGCTGGTCTACGGGTGGTTTAGCAGATTGTGCGAGGATATTGAATTGTATGGTACAACATTCGGTTATTATAACTATTAGTACGAAACACTAATCGGAAAAGTCCGACTCTTTATTATTACTACATCTGCTGCTATTTACCTTGATGAAGACCATCCACCATATTATACGTATTTTGAAAGGTTTTTGTTGATTGTGTTTTTTAAGATTGACTAATAATTTTTTAAGCCTGGTTTGTTTTTACAAAATAAAAATGTTTAAAATCTAAATGTCCCAATGAAATGAAATTATACATCGTCTTTATCTATGACTTGCCACCGTCTGCATTCAGTTTAAAATCCTGATGACGTAGATTAAAAAAAGTAACAAGGTTATTTTTTGAAAGTCCTCTAATTGTTTTATAATTAACTGCTTAGAGCTCTGGACAAATGATAAGCAGAGAGCATAATGTTGAATTATGCACCCAGTAAATATATTAACGGAACCTAATCTAATTTCTGTAATTTTTAAAAAGTTCATTTAGTTTATTTTCAAGTACTAACTGATTCAGTCGATCGAAGTTATTTTTTATTGCCAATAATTTTTGTACTTGTAAACATTAACTCGTAAAGCGAAAGAATTTGTATTTGATGTCGTTTGAAATGATGATGTAATGCATTTAAATAATTGGCACTAACTGTTATAATGACAGGCTACTTTGGCGTATTTAAGACTTGTATTAAAATATTCTGCAATTATCGACAATTTTTCTTGAAAAATTCCGAACTTCTTAAAATTTATTAGTCGATCCAATTATTTCTGATACAAAAGATGCCTTGGATTAGATTTTAATTAATTTAGATACTTGCACAGGTTGAACGGAAACGGAAACTGGCATGCGGTAATTGAAATTAAGCTGCCATTCGGCAGAAATTTAACTCATTTCCGCTTTAAGCTCCGTTCATCCGTCATTCGCTTTAAAGTTATTAAGTGACAAATTAAGGAAGGTTAAAGTTTATTTCCTTGCATATTGAAATGGCGTTGTTTATTTCTTTCACATTAAAATGGCGTTGATAGTTTTAAAATTTCGTTTTTCATCTCATTTTTATAAATTTTAGAAGAATTGCGAAAAAAGTCCTATTACAGAACATATTTTTGGGGACACTGTGAATTGAATTGGTGTTAATATGAATTCCCGAAAAACAGAAAGCTGGACTAAAAAAAGTAAAAATCATAATAATTGCTAATATTATACAAATTTAAATACAAAATTGAAAAAAACAACACAAGAACCCAAATTGTAGGTGCCAGGCAAAAAGGTGTATTTCGTAGTTTTTCATTATCTATACAGTTTAATAAAATTTATAAAAATTCAAATAGACATTTATTGAGGTGTTGCAATTTTTAAAAAAATTAAAACATGGTGTTTTTTAAGAAGAATTAGAACATTTTTATTAATATAGAAATCGGGGCAAGTCACCATCTTGTTGAAATGGTTTTTTTTTTTAAATTTCGGTTACAATCAATTCTGTGGACCATTTAGTTTTTTCTAGCTTAGGTCTAATTTTTTTTTGTACGACTAGTGTTTAGCCATGCAAAACGTGTTATTTTTTAAAACATTCCATGAAAAATGTCTAATGGGTCTAACTAACAGGAAAAAGGAATTATGTGAACTTATTTAAATGACGTTCAAAGTTCAAAATCCGGTGCTTCGAATATCGCATTTTCCTGTTAATTTTTTGGCGCCATGTTAAAACCTTAGTAAGTAAATGTTATTAATCCAAATAGGCCAGTCAATTGACTAGCCAATAAAAATTCTGTTACAATTATTCACAACATAAAGATATATTTTTGTTTTCAAACTATGAATTGGGCTGAAACAACAAAAAAAAATTACCTCAGAAGTTATCAAACATCGTAGAATATATTTGTTGTTGTTTTAAATAGGCCTCGATATTCTCTATGTGTACTTCCGCTTCATATTATTTTTTGAGAGACTGCATATATACATACATATACAAGCATTTATGTATTACTTTCAAATCTTCTTCTTTTTCTATTTGAAGCTTATAAACATTTATATAATTTTTTATTTGCCAATATATATAATTTTTTTAGTTTTGTATGTAGAGGCTAAAATTTAGACAAAGGTGTTATACATTTTATTTACATATTCAGGTGACTGGAGAACGATTGTCTACATATAAAAATTCCTTAAATTAAAGTGAATAAGAATAAACAACACTATATAATGACCATTTCTGAGAGTTTTGTAGATATTTCAGCACAAATGTTGATTGCGATATAAAAGGTCAGAAGGATTCACTAAAAGTGAAAATTTTTCATTAGATATACTTTTATTGATTCATGTAAATATTACTTAAATATTGGTACATTCACGGGATAAATATTTATAATATCTTTGTTCAGTGTAAATAACAAAAATAAAACATATTTTAAATAAAATTTGTTTATCTTATTGAACGTATTTATTACGTGCATATGGCAACTTTTGTAAGAATAAAGTAGAGTGACAAAAAAATGAATATTACAATGGATATGTCCAAGTTCTACGGGAAATAATATTAATGCAAAAATACAATATTTTAAAACAGTTCTTTCTAATTTTGTCAAAATATTTAATTTTATATCGAATATTTCTTTTGGCTTTCATTTTAATTGTAAGTCGAATTTATATATTAGTCGTATATATTTGTAAAATCAGTGTAATAATTCAATATTTATTTTATTTTACACTATGGTGAATATTTTGTGATTTAAGATTTTGTAACTCAACACCTTTTTATTAGGTAGTAACAAACTTGACTGAAATTCGGAACATCAGCTGATTCTGAACCCTAGTCAGGAAATACTAAACTTCAATAGATTGATTAAAATAATTCCTCTATTGTCCTAGGTATTTTACTACTACGAAACTTTTATAACTTGTTTATATATTTGTATTTTGGAGACATATTTAATTCTGATTTTAAAAAAGCGACGATATTTTCCTTACAAAATTACTGGAGAGAATAATCTCCTTCAATTTCGTATATTTTTTCATTAACTACTTTAATCAACCCTTGAAATCTGTTCTTCACATTTTAAATCAAAAACAGTACAAACTCCCCCTTTAATAATAAATGACTTCATTAATGGCCAATACTGCAAAAGGTTTGTGGTTTCAGTCAAAAAGTAAAAGTAACGATTCTGAGATGGTTAGAGAGATGTCGATTCAGTGTTATAAGTGAATTTGTGCAACAAGCCATATTTTAATTACAGGATTTGCTCATTGATTATTTAATCTCGTTTCTAAAACTCATTCATGTGTAAGTATATATTAGTAGGTTCTAGTATAGTGTATTTTCAACGTTCGGAAAATCCAGGTTGTTATGGGCAACTTCCTTTAATATCACTACTTTAATTTTCTTATACAGCTTTAAGATATCAGTTGTGGCACTTTAATATATCAGTTGTATTAAAGATCTATTTTAATGTCGTCGCCGTGGTGTGTTGGGTTGATGACAAGGCATACGACCTTTGACGATGCGACGCACCGCGGCGACCCGGGTTCGATTCCCGGCCGTTCGTCGAACGGGGCTGGACTGGTGTTGTGGTTGGCTGTAAGAGATTGCTCTTGTAGCAATAAGTCCGCCATATGTATCAATTAGATACATTAAAGTAGATAAATAAATAAATAAATTTAATTTGGCAATAATTTGGCAAAAAACATAAATTTTTGATTCGCATTTATGGTAAATTACATCCTTATATTGGAGAAGACCCAAAATAAGACGCTTTCAATTTCTATACTGTAAACTTTATGAACGCTTTCGTATATGTTTTTCTTTTTCACTTATTTTTCCTTTGACAGATTGCATCAGCATTTTAATTTTGGGTATGATCGGATACAAAGTACAAATAAGGATAAAATTTCACCAGGCCCTAAATTTATTAAAAATGTTAATTGCATGTGAACAAGAGGCAATTAGGCGCTTTTTAAAATATTGCCCTGGCTCACAGTACAAAATTGCGACAGAATAAGCTATTAAAATGTGTTTTTGTTCATTGGCATGAAATTACGAAAACATTTCCCGCCCTGTAAAGCCACCAACTCCAAGGCCCGTCGACGACAAATACGTAGGGTAAAGCTTTCAGACAATGAAAAGCTTTTTAAATCTCCGGCTCGTACTGTCGTAATTTTATGCTACCGGGAGCTTTGCGTAACTTCCGCTTAATGTTGTTCCTGTTGGCGCCGCGTTTATTACATTTGTAGCCAATTTGTTTTTACTCGTCATTAAGTAGCTTCGTATTTATTTTTTCAATTATTCATATCAATTATTTTTTATTTCTTTATTCATAATTTTAGCTTTACTAAAATATTCAGTTACATCCTAAAAGTAAAATACTTCTCTCCATAAATTAAGATATGCTGTAAAAATATCTAACACGCCATGTATTACTTTCGTTGAATTGGACTGCCCTCAGGGCTTGTTGCATTTTTTTTTGGAGTTGTGATCTTTATTATGCTTTATTTTACATGTCACAAAAGAAAATATAAAAGACACACACCATTAGTGAATAAATAACTGTTATATTTTAAGTCATTAAAACATGTATGTGGAAAAAAATAATATTCATTTCGCCGTGAACTACATGATTCTTAAAACGTAAGATTTTTAAAAACATTATTTTTTAGTACATTATAAATCAATACTGAAAAATATAAAGATCACTTCAGAAGAAACATATTTACAAACTCTTGCAATTGAATATGTTCCGACTTTTTTAAATATTTTTGTAACAAAAGCCGAAAATTTCCATATTTAAAATGTTGGTTCGAGGAGAAAAAAAATTAACGTTTCAGTAGTTAATTTTTTTTCTCTGTATGGGAATGTGAGATACCTTTGAAAAGAGCACAAATCTCTTTTTTATTTCATTTAGCAAAGAACAGCTATTTAGGGAAAAACAAATTGCTATTTTTTTATCTATTTTATTACCAGATTTAACTAAAAACGCCGTTACGTAGGAAGTTGCAATTTAGTTTTAATATTTCTTTAATCTTATGATTTCATATATATTTCGTTAATATATCGTACATCTATCCATCAGGATTATATGCAAGGATGAAAGATGCGGTAATGCGCAACGCATATGAACAACTTTTCTAGGTGTTGGGCCAGTAGCCGATTTTTGCGGGACAGGGTTGCTTGTCGACTTTCCTCTGACTTATCACCGACTAAATGACTGCCGTCTCAGCGTGTATTCAGCCATAAATTATGTCCTTTTTTTATTTTAAGTCGGTCAGTTTCAATCTAATTTTTTATTAACCGATTTTTATGAAACGTGTGAAGTTAAATCAAATGAGTATATAAATCAGGTGAAGTAGTGTTACGAAAGGTCGCTGGTCAACTTTCCACTGACTTATCACCGGATAAACGACTGCCGTCTCAGTTAGCATGTGTTCAGTCATATGTTCTGTCCTTTTTTCTATTTTAAATTTTTATTTTTGTGTTATGTTTACCGATTGTTTATTTTTGTGAAATATGTGAGTTAGAGCATTAACCATTATATGTTCCACTTTCTCTTCACGTGTCACTATTCATTGTTTTGATCTGGTTTGCCTAGTTTTATGTTTCTAGGATCTGTGGCTGAGCACCTCTGGTGATAAGTGAGGTCTAGTGATAAGTACTTAATTTTAAATACGTGTAGTTAAATAAAAAATAAATAAAACAGAATTTGCATATGGTTGAATTTATCTTTTTTCTTTTGACTATTTTGCGCGTAAACACATGAAACTTTGCCGTAAGATACCTTGTGCACGCTTCGACGATGTATACCAAAGAATTTAGTTCATTAGACATATGTTTTTACTGTAAATTTGTTGAATATGTTCATATTTTTGGTGGTAATGATATTCATAAAGGTTAATGTGGGTTTAGGAAAGGCGATGATATTCTAAAACGATTCAATTAGTTTTACGTTCAAAATTTAGGTTCACATCTTTGTTACTCTCTGTCTATTCGCCAATACAATACAATATACGATACAAAAAAAAGAATTATATATCGGTTAAGGACAAATTGGTAACTGTGCTAAACTAAATGTAAAAAAAACGTAAAATGTATTACAAAAGATAAAAATAAAAAATTGAGAAATTTCCATTTTAAAGTTTGTTATTTATTTTTGTACGTTGCGAAGCGTAAATAAATAAATAAAGAAAACATAATTTTTATTGAAAATTGTTTTCCTTTACTTATTTAAATTCCAATTGTTTAACACATTTAAACCACCTCAGGATGTAAATTAGGTGAAATAGTGTTACGAAAATGTGTGACTGAAATAATGCGACTTTTATGGGGAAAGCTTTGCTGCGGTACTGTTGAGCAATTGTATGTAAATTGGCCAAGTGGCAAGAGTTTAAAGATATGTTGAGTCAGAGTACATATTATAGATATGTTTATATCACAGACATTATTAAATTATAAATTTATACTAATATGTAAAGCGGATAAATTGGTTTGTTTATTTGTTCGCCTTTATCTCCAGAAACCTATGTCTGATTTCAAAGTGTCAAAAACAAAATTGAAATTGGGGAATACGGCTCAAGCGATGCGAAGTAAAGAGAGACCGACTTATTTATTGACTGATCGTCTAAAATATTCCCGTCGATATATCCCGACCCCGACTACTAGAGTAGTTAGGCGAAAGGGCTTAGAGGCGTTTTGTGGCAATTAAGATGAAGATAGTTGTATATCCGTAAGACAAATCTATAACGATTGGAAGAATATCGTGAAAAATTAGTTACCCCATCTATGTAATAATTTAAATTTGAAATTATAATTCATATTGTAATGAGAAAAAATAATTTTTACATTGAATGCACGGAGCCCATGAAAAATTTTTTTGCAAAAGTTTTATGAAGAACGAAATGAAACTTCTAATTTGTATAGATGAAACGGTGAAGGGTTTGATAGGCTGTTTACAGAAATATAAAGCTATGGCAACGCTATTTATTGATCTATTGAGACAAGTTATTTTTTAGAATTCTCATCAATATTTGGATATTACGTGGCTCTCTGACTGACAAGATGGTACAATTATTCGGTTGTTGCATAAAAATGTTCGGAACATAACATTTTTCTCGCTTGTTTACAGTTAAATAATTTTTTGTTTGTTATTTGAGTTATATTGAATAAAATGACATCCAGTCTATTGGATGTCATTTTATTCAATACCAAAAGAAAGTATTATTTTACAGAATTATAGGAAGGTCCCTCATCACGGCACATTTGAATACGATCCGAAGTCAGGATTTCAGGGCGTTAACGTACCTGGAAATATTATTACATCCATTCAAATAGAAGAGGTTCTAAAACAAATTTCTCATATTGAGACCAGTGACAATGACGTTGTTATCACCGACCGATCAAATTCATGATTCAGTGAGTTTTGATTTTTCAAGGAACAATCCAACCCTTGACTACCCCTCGTCATCAACCAATAATGTTGGTGAAAGCATAGGCTATCTCGTCATGAACTGCAAATTTCTTCAAACGAGTACACCGATGAAGTTCCTGGCAGTGTTTTGTCTTCGCAAGAAACTGTTACCAAATAGTCTTCATTTGGTGGCCAGTGGTTTCAAAAATGCTCACGTAAGCCAAAAAAAATAATTGCTGTGTTTACAGATATGCCTGTTCCCAGAAAATGTTTTATGTGGATTCAAATTCACTCTAGTATGAAATGTTTTGATAAAAAAAAAATAAACATGTTTTGTTTAAGACGGAATTTCATTTATTAGCTTACAATGAATATCACATTCGTAGGTATTATTTATAAGAGACGTGCCATATTTTGTATAGTTCCTATTTCGTTAGTATGTTATTAAAACAAACAGTTTTCTAATAATTGTTGCATCTTCGTTAGTATTTTTAACTTAAGAAATAAATACTTTTTTGCTTAAGTATATATAATAAAATTATGCTGAATCCAAAAATATTAGAATTCTCCACTAGTTTTTTGCTAAAGTGATATTAATTATATAATTTTTTTAATAATTATAATTATCTACAGATTTAAAAATTTATAGATTTATTATTTGTAATAATTATAAGATTGCTTTAAAATTAATTTTATAGATACATACTTAAAGTCACTCATTATTTGTTACTTAATATTAGATATTTGGGGTAGGTACAGAAAAATTATACGTACAGATAATTATTTCTCATACAAAGTTAACTTTGTGATAATGATGGAAATAAATAATTAATAACTCTTCCTCAAAAAGACTCACAAGTATATAATTTTGGACGTGCCGTGTGCCTTGTTACAAGACTGTATCTACTGTGTGTGTAAGTGGGTAAGTATTTACGCTTAACATGACTACCCATATTATTGATATTGCTTATTTCATAAGATTTTTAAGACTTTCTTAACTTATAAGTTGGTTTGTATCTGTTATTTCATAAATAATTTATAGCTACCCAACATTGTTCTGTGTTAACAAAACAGCTAAACGGTTGCCGCCGCATTCTGTAGAACGTATCACAACCACAATCTGTCTGAATACGAGAGAGTTGTATCAGAAAAGAGCGCTGTTTTGCAAACCGGCTAGCATTTATGTAATACAGCGTATTCAACAATATGACTGCGACATAAACTTATAATCTTATGTCTTGAACTTAGAGTCTCAGTTGAAAATTTTATAAGATTGCCGTCGATATTTATTTTATTATATGGTTTACTTCTAAAATATAATTGTATTATTTATAAAAATTTAAGAGTGGTTAAATTAAATTTAAAACAAATTAAATTACATTTTTTTTAATTAAAAAAACTATTCTTGACTGTATGAAACACTATTTATTTTCACGGTGCGGTATTTCGTATGTGACTCATATTCAGCAAGTAACGTATGAGTATACGTTACTTATTGTTGAAATAACATATCAATATTCTTTTTGAACACTCGTCGTGAATAAATATAACACTTTTTGACAGCAGTGATCGCCGTTTTATGCATTAAAATAATTTAAACAAAAATATCATCGTCCGGTAAGGAAGGTCGAGGTAAGTTGCATCACTTTGCATCACTCAATCGGCATACATGTGACTCGCGGCGATGATCACACTTATATTCTCAAATCATACTGCATAGCCCAGTCAGTCGGTGTGACGCGGTGTAATGTCTTTGTTATCGTACCGTTCTGTAGATACATTTAGACATCGAAGCATAGGTGAAGTCCGCAATAATTGCTTCTAATGCGTAATTAACCCCAAACTAACGAGTCTTAAATTTTACGGCATTCGTAAATAATAAATTAATCATTTAAAAACGAAAATATGGAAAACAATAAAAATAACTTTCAATCACGACATTGTTATTAAATATGTTCTTTAGTGATTTAATAATAATATCGTGATTTACATCGACACAATTCTATTCTTCATAAAAAATCTTTTCCATGTAATGTAAAGCCAAGTATTTTAATTAATTCAGTATTTTAAAAATTTAATTTTTTTCCTATTATCCCGCTCTTTAGTTTTCGAGTTCATTAGAAAGTGTAGCGATATTTCACGTTTTTCTCATTTCTTGGCATTTAGAGATACTTGATAAATTATTTTAATGAAATGTGTATTTTCAGAGAACATGTTGTTGGGTATTAATAGGAAAATATGGAATGGCTAGTCGAAATACGGAGAAAAGTATAAAAAGTACCTTTTCGCGCCAAATAGGGTTTGCGCGAACGTAAAGAAATGCAATGTATAATTATTAAATGTAAGGCATAATTGTAAGTATAACTGTAAAGTTCAAAGTATGTGTACGGAGGCACGCCAGCAATGATACTGCCTCGTCCAGAGGCGAAAGTATAGTGTCGTGGGTCTAAATAGAATTCAACCCAGAGAACTGGGCCGTAATTGTGATTGGGTGGATTAATAGATGTTTGCGCCTGTGTGGTAGGCCTAGCAGCGCAGTAGGGAGAAGGCAGACCCGCCCCTAGTTTTGAAATCGGCCACTCTGGAAAGACCATCCTGGCGAGGAAATAGCATACCGGCCCGTCTCCATCTCTATTTAAGTGGAGACGCGGGATACTCTTTTAATACTGCAAGGGCGCCGACCCGTAACAAAGGTTGCCGATGACGCCACATGCTGCGATGCCGCAGTTCCGGCAGGCACTCGTTACTTCATCTTTGCCAGAAATGTCGTCTTATTGCTTCAATGCGCTTGTACCTGGTCGAATTCTTGGGAATTGGTGCCGACGGGAGTAAAGTGAGAGGTCGATCAATTAAGAAGTGCCCCGGAAACAGGGTCTTAGGATCGGTTTTTAAGGGAGTGAGTGGACGGGAATTAAGGACAGCCTCTATCTACACGAATAGTCTAACTCTAAATATGTTAAGTTAGCATTGCCCATAATACATTTTAAATGACGTTTTGTTGACTTTACGTCCACTTTCCATTAACCACCTTTCGTAGGGGAATACGGAAATGAAATAGAAAATAATGTTCTCCTCTAAAGCAAAAGTGTTTATTGCTGATCTAGATGACTTGCGTATTCTCTTCATTATTTTCCCCCACAAAATTACGTCTATTATTGAAATGGATACTATTAGATTTACCTCGACGTGACATGAATCTACGCAAACCCAATATCAATCCATCGAAAGTGACATCACTGAGCAACTCCAAATGTATTGCCTTCGTTAAAAAACATATAAATACACCAAGGCGACATTTTGATAATTTATTGCCTCGTCCCTTCTTACTTGATATTTGAAACAAAGCCGACGTCATTTACTTGAAATGGAAAGCCTTGTCTAAGCCTCTCACCTGGTAAGCTGCTCATATTAGCTCCATAACCTTACCACGTAAATGCGTACAAAGTGTGCACTGTTTTATTACTCTTCACTCTAGGATTATACCCTTCAAAGACCAATATTTTTCATGCATAGAACTGAGAATCCATTGTGGACCGGCATGCTTCAGTTGTATGTGTTCATCATCAACAGCCGCGTAAAATTTTACTTATTATAAAGAAAGACTGGATGAGTTTTTTTATATTTATAGCCTTTGTTGATAAGACGACCATCAACACGGAGCACACCGTTCCCATCAATAAATGGTGACAATGGTAATAAAGACGAATCTGAATTTAAATGTTTTTATGTTCAGGTAACCTTAATTCATTTGGAAACAATCTCGTTGAATTTTCTGATGATTTCTACCTCAGCGTGGTGACGCTCATCAAATTAAAAAGTTCCTTTAGTTTTTATTTATTTCTTTTTACAATTATTAATTAATGAATATTTACGTAAGAACTTAATTTAATGAATTTACATGAAATCGAATAAATTTTCTACTTTAAAGATTAGATTTTTATCACGACTATATAAGTTTAATCCATTGTTAATTTTCTCCTTTTTTCGAAATGTTTATACTCATGTTTCCTATTAATCACTTTACTGAAGTTGGTCTCTAAATTTGGAAGTCTAGATTTACTCATAAAGTAAGATTTGCTTAATGTTTCAGGTGATTCACGTAACGGCATACAGACAGAAACTCTAAAATGATTAAAGCGATTAGTTTTATAATTAGTGAAACGTTTTTTAACGTATTTCATATTTAGGTGTTTTTTGTTTTTTTTTTAATTACAATTTTTATTAAAACTAGTTATTTAACTAACGATTAATTTGTTTCTGAATTAGTATACTATGTACTGTCTAAACTAAGATTTTCCTTTGAATCACTTAGTATTCTAATGTGTAACAAGCTCAAAAGGTTTTATTCTTTCGAGTCGTCCAATAATATTTTGCATATTTGGGAGTCTGGACACTTTTCGATTAATATGGTTTTGAAGTCTCCTTTGGTAAGAACTAACAAATCTACTAATAGTATCGTCTACCATCTCAATCTCAAGATCGTGATGGAGATCACAGTTACGGATATACCGAGACGCGATAACTACACACTTAAGCACTTTGTTTTGGAATCTTTGCATCACTTGGATATTAGACTTACTGGCGCAGCCCCACCGCTGTATTCCATAACTCCAAAGTGGACGTAAAACTTGCTTATATAAAATAAGCTTGTTGTATGTTGAAATCTTAGAATTACGATACCAATACATTTTTCTGGACTTGATGTTAAGTTCGTCGCGTTTCTTCATAATTTGTTCTTTCCACCGAAGCTTGGCGTCGAGAGTCATACCAAAGTATTTAGCGGTGTTGGCATATGGTAATTGAGTGCCATTAATAAAGTCTGGTTATTGTGTTATCTTTTTATTTGTAAAGTTGATATGTGTTGTTGGAATTCGTTCACTTTAATGCGCCATTTTTTTGTCCAGGTGGCTGCTTTGTTGAGAGCAGATTGCAATTTTCTAGTTGCCATTATTGCCGTATTATCTGTAAAAGTGGCTGTTGTACTATATAACGTTGTTGGAACATCATTAATGTATAGCAAATACAAAACTGGACTTAGAACACTACCCTGAGTGATCCAAGTCTTAATCAGCTTTAAGTCTGAATACAAGTCTTCGTATTTAACCCGAAAGTGTCGATTAGTCAGACAGGATTTTAAGAGTTGGTAGAAGTGATCAGGAAGAAATAATTTCAATTTGTATAGTAGACCTTCGTGCCAAACTCTATTAAATGCCTATGCTACATCCAAGAAGACCGCAGAACATACATTTTTTTTTCTAACGCTTTTTCAATAACATCTGTAATACGATGTGATACGAAGTGATTATTTCTGAAATAAAATTGATGAAGTGGTACCAGGTTTCTTTGGTCAAAAATAGGTTTGAGACGCTTTAAAATTATTTTCTCAAATAGCTTTGATATGATTATTAAGAGTGAGATGGTTAGGTATGATTCAATTTTACTTAGATTTTTGTATATATATGTATATATATATATATATATATATATATATATATATATATATATATATATATATATATAGGGTAGACCGAGGCGAATCAGATCAAAATAAGAAATCTGTTGATATTTGAATTATCGCATTCACGCGGAATGCACCCAACTGTCGCTTTACGTCACCCATTGCATCCTGAACTTCCTGACATGGCAGTGTTTCAATATACCTTGTACATCAATGTCGGGGTAACTCGCCAGCGACTCAGACGTTTGTGTGTGTGCCAATTTTAGCGCTCATCTAAGGTTGTTAAAATTTCGCTTATATTGGTTTATTTTCTTTAGCAAGGTATCTATGTTAAAGAGCAGATACGATTTGAATCATGATCTTAGAGGTTATTTTTTATATTTATTATAAAAGTCTTGAATATGGGGCTAATCGGATCATGTCGTTAGGGGCGAATGGGATCAAACTTCTGAATTGATTTATTACCTGGTTAAGGATATAGATTCATATTTATTTTATTTTAGATGGTACGTGCGTATAAAAAAAATACTGATACCAAAGTATAGTCTCAAAAAAAAAGTGATAAAGGCTGGAAATAAAGTCTTAGCCATACTATTAATTTTACGTCAAGCTGATGAAATTTATGAAGTACTGTACACGAGCTTATAATGAAGAATCTCTTTCATCAAAGGTATCATTAAGCGTCTAGGTGGACAGTCGTTCAGTTCGAAAAGAGAACGTAGAAAAGGGGTTAGAAAAGAGGTAGGAAGCACAAGTTTGAATCTGCAGAACGTCAAGTGCAGGAATGGCTGGCCAGGATTGGTTCCATCGTTTCATATAAAGAAATAAGAAATTAACTGTTTGGAAGCCGGAAGATTTGTGAAGAGCAAGGGTTGATTTTATGAATAAAGAAAAATTGGCAGAGTTCCATAAGACTAATAAAATAGCGATAGATAACAAAAAATTAAGAGGAAGACCCGAATGTGTGTACAATGTGGTCGAAACAACGATACCTGTTAATAATTGCCAACCCAAAGTTATAGATCACAAAGGTACAAAAGATGTCGTTAGCATGACAAGTATCGAACGAGGTGAAAATGTAACCGTGCCAGCCTGTATGAATGCTACAGGATAATATACACCTCCATTTGTTCTGTTAAATGGTATGCGTAAATAAAACAATTTTCTAATAGGCATGCCACCTGGTACTGAAGTTGTCATGACAGAGAAGAGATAGATAATCGAAGAAGCTTTTTAGTTATGGTTGCAACTTTTTAATTAGTATCGTACCCAAGGAAAAGTAATTCTTATTTTATTTACATGGGCACGCGCCTGGTACAAGCTAATCAGTGGCAGACTTGCGTGACTCTTTCAAAATAAAGCTTGTTCCTCTTCCTCCATACACATCACGTGCCCTGCAACCGCTTGATGTATCGTTTTTTACCACCACTCAAAACCTATGATTACGAACAAGCTACGACGTGGCAATATTCATGTCTAAATCAAGGAATCACTAAGGTTCTTTTCGGAGGACTTCAGGTTGCTACTGTTGGGAATGCCACAAAAAGTTGCAAAAAGACTGGAATATTTCCATTAAATGCCAACTCTACGTCTGACTACAAGTTTATTGGTGATCACCAAGCGGAGATTGTGGAATACCAAGTTCAATCCACAGGTATCCAATAAATGCAGCCGCAAAGCACAGAACAAGTACAGGTCACAAATACACAAGTTGATGATGCGGTGCTATTCACAAGTTTAAAACAGTCTGACAAAGCCCAGTCCACTAGCGCAAAAATATTTAAAGAAATTTTTCCAGTACCTTTAAAGTCATTAACAGAGTCTAAAATAATTCGAAAAATTACAAAACCGATCTTGTATTTAACATCGCCTCAGAGTAAGACTAATCTTCTCGAAAAAGAAACAATTTAAGATAGACAAGAAAGTTCCGGATAATAACAAAAAGACTTACTGCAAAGAAAATGTTGTATAAAAATTAAGAATAAAGCAAAGTGTGAATAAAAATTAAGAGTTCATCTTCAAAATAGAGATAGTGACATTGCTTTTGTAGTTCGGAATTATTCGTTCATCCACCTTCAAAGCATTGGATTCAGTGCAATGCTTATGAGGAAAGGTGCCTCGAAAAATGTGCTGAAAAGGAGGGGGGGTGCGGAAAAAGGGACCATACGGGTGTGATTTAAGTGTCAATAATTAAAATTGAGCTCATTAGTAATTATTTCAAATTTTGTTAATAATTTCAAAGCTATCGCGTTAAAAAACTTTAAATATAGAACATGGCATGTACAATCCAATTCGCCTCAAAAATTGAGGCGATTCGGATATTGTTGATTTTTTAGTTTTTAATCTCTAATTGAAACAATGTATCAAATATTTCAAATATTTTTTTCATAGCTGAATAGTTATTGATTACAATTTTATTAATAAAAATAAACATGAATAATACTTTAGTATGATTTTCCAAGCTTCAAAAATGAAGTGGTCCGATTCGCCTCGGTCTACCATATATATATATATATATATAAATATATATATATATATATATATATATATATATATATATATATATATATATATGTATATATATATAAATATATATATGTATATATATATATATATATATATATATCATAATTAAGGAACATACGTTTATGTCAATGATTTCTGAAATATTAAGTTTAAAATCATTAAACCCTGAAATACAAACTGGTTCGGCATTAAGTGGAATAAAGCTCAGTGCGTTTTTTAAAGCTTTTAGTTATGAAGGATGACTGACTACCTGCATCAAGTAAAGCCCGAGTAAATTGAGGATTATTGTTTAATTTATCATGTTTTTTAACTAATACTGTACCAAGAAGCACTTGTTTATTATGACAAATTGAAGATGTAGCACTAAACGCTCTACTGGTACGTTATTTGTATTGTCCGACTTTTCATTCTTAGTATTGTTTAAATGTAATAATGTGTTCACGTATTTGACAAGATCCGAGGGGACGACATTGTGACGAGTTATGTCCCATTTGAAGACAGTTCAAACATATATTTAATTTATATACTTCACTATTTCCTTTTTCAGGGTTCAAAGTTTTAAATTTACAACAATCTAATATTCTATTATTTTCCTTGCAATATCGACAAACAGGTTTGTTTCGAAAGAATTTATTGTCACTTTATGATATTGCAAAAATATTTAATGATTGTTTTTCTTGAACATTATCTTTTCAAATTTTCTTGACGCGTGTTGTTTGCACTATTATTCTTACTAAATTACAACGTTTCAAGTAAATCTGCGCGATTACGTAAGAACATTGGGAAATTATTTAAAGAAGTATTCCGTTAGGTTATATTTAACTTTTTCCCCCTTGGAAAAGTTTATAGTATCTAATATAGTTGAAACATTATTAATGTCGGTCGCATGTCGGTAGGTCAACACAATGAATTAAAAGACAGCATTTTTTTACAATATGATCTAAAATAAAGCGAAGGAAAACATGAATCACATACACATAGAAGTATGTGATTCATGTTTTAAAGTATCAATGCTAAATAATTATTTCAAGTGGTTATTTATGAGAACGTTAACTTTATTATATTGTTTTATATCGGTTTAATTATATCCCAAACAATTTCATAATTGATTGCTTTAAATTCAATGAATTGAATTACTTCTCTAGCTCCATCCGCCAGTGCAGATTTCAAATAATGAAACTTATTTATTGCAAGAATTGACGCATTTAAATTGATTATTGAATCAAATATATCCCTGAATTCCAACCATGGAAGATAATTACCATAAAATTTAGATAATTTAATTGCAGATAAACGAGTGGTAGTTTCTAAATTTTTTGAACAATGGATTTCAATAGTACGTCATCGTTTTAGGAGTACCATAAGGACAGATTTTAACAATTTCTTGAGCATTAGATAATAAATTATCGAAAAGTCTTTCAATAAAATCTTATTGCAAGACTTGTTTTTCGATATCAGAATCCAAGGTGTCAACCTGAGATTGCACTGACAAAAATTCTATACTTCGTAATTCTCTTCGTGAGCTCACTAAATTTTAATTTCGATAAAGTTTGAGATGATACACTTTCTATAGCAGAAATGTATTCGTTACATTTAGTTAATCGACCTTTATAATACCACGTTTTCTAATTAAATTTCATATTTACTTTTTCTCTTCTTCCTTTAAGGATACATCGTCTAATTCATTCGTATTAATTTTTAAATTTGGATTAATACATAATGAATTAGATAAATAAGGAAAAATATAAAATCGAACTCAAATCCTCGGTGAGCAACCAGCTATGCCACTCGAAATCAGGAATCGCAACTTAAATTCAACTCACGCGCAGGCAGGTAAATCGACGCAACTTATCTGGAATAATTTTGCGATATAAATAAGCAAAGATTGTAAATAATATTTATATAACCAAGGTGCAAATATTTATTAATATTAATCGATTTAAAAATAAATTCAGGATTTTAATGCTTATTAAATTAATGAAATAAATGAATATCAATCAAAGGTAGGTACAATTATAAAGTAATGGACGTTGAGGTAGAAATGCGCAAATAAATTATTTCCTTCAAATTTGTAATGAACTTAGGGCTGCACAATAATGTAAATTTAGGGGAATAATGAGAGGAATTAAAAGGAAAAGTACTTCTCTTTTATTATAATGAAATCAGCCTCCTCGATCCGGAACTGCAGGTTCGTGTCCACGGTCGCCAATTATGTTCGCCCCAAATAGGGTTTAGGCGAAAGTAAAGAAATGGAATACAGAATGTTGTATAATGTATAAATATTAAATGCATATTTGCAAGCAAAAATTTAAACTTCAAAGTATGAGTATGGAGCCACGCCCGCGATGATGCTGCCTCGTCCAGAGGCGAAAGTGCAATGTTGTGGGTCTAAACGGAACTCAACCCGGAGGACCGCCCCGTGCTTGTGATTGGCTGGATTAATCGCTGTTCACGTTTACGTGGTAGGTATTAAAATTTTCGACTGAAGTACGAAATTAAATTTAAGCAAAATGGGGGACAAAAACAGAAAATTTTCTCGATAGGTGGCGTTGTGTCATTCGTACCGTGTTTCTAAATGTTTTCTGTTTTTCTAAAAACAATAAGCTTTTTAATTACTGGGCAAAAGCAGTACTTTAGAAATGTTAGAAACTATTTTCTACTATTATACTGAAATTATCTTTGAGAAGTATAAGGTTATTATTATATTAAAAATATTGAATGGTTTGTTAACCATTAATTGCAATCCACATCAAACGCATTGAATCTGAAATAAAGCTGTTTTGTGTTAATTATAAAATAAGTTGTAATATTTTTCTTGCTTCTATCGAATATGCAAAAATGTGTAAAAACACATTATTAAAATCTCTTTTCAAATTTTTGCAAAAACAACATTTCAAGATTTGTGAAAATATTCAAGATTTGTGTTTTCGTCACTATCATCGTCTAGAATAAATTAATAAAATTTCATCTTAATGAGAAAAATTTTTTTCAAAAAATTAAAATGTTAAAAACTATTGTCTAAGTTAATTAATAAGGTGTTCTCTTCAAAGATACCAACCACGGTTTAAGTAACAATTATTCGTGCTTCAAATAAAAGTGTAAAAAATATTTAGTTTGAGAAAATCGATACATTACGGCACGAGACTGAAATAGAGTTATATAAAAAATCACATCGATTATTCAAATTGTATAGTAATCACTCAGTTGATAAATTTAATGACGATGCATTGCCGTCGATTTGATGGGTGAAAATGATTTATTTGCGTGTCATTGGTATACTTATAGATCACCATTTTGGTTCATTATTTCAAATTGGTTTATTACATTTAGTGCGTCGTTATAAGAGAAAGTGAGTACCATTAGCTGACAAAATTAAATGTTTAACTGAATTGGGCATACCTGCAGTTGACGTCGCCATAATGTGGAGTAAACTTTCAACCATACTTTGTTTCTCGATTATGGTTTTTGCCAAATCACCTTTAGACCTAGACAATCATTCTTTTGACTCAACTAATACATTTATTGTGAGTTATTCATATGATGAATAAAAAAAAACATTATTTGATCTTTCGTAATTATATAAGGCCCTTATTTTCTCTTGCAGAGTCACATTATAATTCACGAAGTAACGCGAAACGACCTTACTTCTATCATAGTCTACAGAGATGACTCCCCAAGTGGAATGTTTAGCCAACTGACGAAGTTACGCGTCAGCGTTCTGAGACTAACAGATGGAAACTAGGCAAAAATGGCGCTGGCTACTTGCAAATATATTGCTCTACCCGGCCTCATGATACTGTATGTGCGTAATCTTGAACATTTCTCCTGCCCACTCCTTTCTGTCTCGAGATTGAGTGATTGGAATCCCCATGCAAAGATCGTTGTGCATTTGGACAATAGCGTTACAGACTTGGATATGTCTCGCATATTCTTCGTTTTTTGGTGGCATACAGTTCCCAACGTGATAGTGAATCACGTTCAGGATGTACACAACGCTAACACTATTATGATAAGCCGTTATACTCCCTTTGCTTATGGCGGTTTCCATCTTACTTTTAACTACGGTTGCTGGTCTAATAAAGAATTTGGGCAGGTTCGAGGGGATATTGTATAGTGCACGACGTGTCAGGAAGGTTGTGAAATTATTGTGCGGCCGCATAATAGCATTTTTCTTCCAACTTGTATTAGCTTTGCAAATTTATTGGTGGATATAAATCAACCCATGACCAAACTGTACCTCTTTTCCGATAGAGCACGTGATCTTAAAGTGTTCCTTTTAATGCCTTCATGAATATGGTGACACCATTTTTAAAAATTCACAAAAACAAAACTGGGTTAGATTTTATTTCCGGTCGTGAACCTTCCATCTGGAAATCGATTTCCAAATATTTAAATTTTACTATGATTTTCCAGAGGGAAGAAATGCTACAAAATTTTAGCTACAATACAGCTGTGCGTAAAGTCCTTGAAATGTCTAACCGAAAACTGGATGTGTGTGTGTTCCCCGTGTATCGTCTGATTCCACCACCGCTGCACATAGAAATGACGTACACTTACGAAAGTAGCGGCCTTTGCTATGTCACGCGATGTTCGGAACTTTCAGGTTTTAACATTAATGTGCAACCCGAGCTTCTTGTGACCTTCATAACTACATATTTTATGGTAATGATAACTTTTACAGGCATTATATACGTGCAGAACCAAAATTTTTCGTGGAATGAAGTAGGGCGGAGCTGGAGTTACACGACCAATATATTCCTCATCATGCCGGTGAATTGGATGCCTCGCGGATCTCTATTTCGATTGGCGATCGGAATCATTGTAGCGGGTGCCTTTTTCTTGAATTATACGACACAAAGTGTTATAACATCATCACTGGCAGTGAGGAAGAGACCGGATAACATGAATATTTTTAAAAGTGTTGCTGATTCTGGACTTTTCGTGTACGGTTTAGATTCACCTGATGTTATGCTTCCCGATACCGACGAAATATTTCATAAAATAATTGATCGTTTCCGTCCCATCCCCGACTTCACTATGTGCATCAATTGGCTACGAAAGGGTTGTCAGGTTATTTGCGTCGTGGAATATTCTTCGGCTGCCTACTTTGCTATGAACGAAATGGATGAACGAGGCACGTTTTTACACGTGCTCACTGACAGAATTCACAACGATTTCCTCACGTTCATCGTTCTCAAGTACTCGCCGATGCTGAAGCATATCGACAAACTTTTAATGATCTTCGAACAAGCTGGATTGATCATCAAGTGGCGTAATACTCAGTTTGAGAAACCTCAAGCCGATCTACCAGAAATGAAAGCATTGAATCTTAAGGACGTTCGAAATGTATTTGTTATTCTTGGATTCGGTATGTTTTCATGTATTGTTATATTTTTTGGAGAATTGCTTTCGAAAATTGGCCATTAGAGAATTTCTTGTATAAATGTTTGTACAATGCGCATTAATCGTAGTGTAAAAGTTATATAATCTAATAAAATTTTTTTTTAAAGCACTCAATATGGAGAAGTATTTATTATGCTGTTTATGCAACGTAGTATCTTGAATAGATATAGCAGTATCTTGAATAGAAATAAATATAGCAGTATGTCTGTAGATAAAATTACTCATTGATCATTTTCGCGTCCAAATAAACCTACAATAATAAATAAGTTTTAATATCGTTTGTTCATTGTGCAGTTCGTAGTTTAATTCTTTTAGTTATTTATTTGTTTACATTGTAACTGATGTTTAAACTACATTTTAATGGCCGATTTGAAGACATTTCTTTTGTACGATGTTTCATGTTCATCTCACATTAAAATCATAAAAACGTTTAAAAATTTCCATAAAACTGTTTCAATGAATTAAATTGTCGTCCTCAGATGTAAAGAAATAAGTGTTAGTCGTTAATACGAAACATTTTGTTGGCTGTTAATAGTAAAAGGATCATTGTATTTATCTTTGTTCTTGATGGAGAAAACCAGAATACATTTAAAAAAAAAATAATTTTTTTTATGAAGGGACACCGAGCGTCATTCAAAAAAACAATAGTAAGATGTGAAGAGTAGATCATGATGTTGGATTAAAAAAAGCTCTCAGCTTTTCTAGTTTCTTCAAATATGACTTCTTGTTCAATATTTTTCTTCTAGACATTTGGTCATAATTATTTTAATGCAAAAAAAATAACTTCTACCTATAATTATTTTATTTTTCATATACTCGTATGTTCGATAGTTTTATTTAAATGGTATCCATTTTATTTTCTTATGTTTTTTGTTCCATTAGTTCATGTAAATTTGACGTAAAACGTTTGATTTCAATGGTATTTAATTGCAACATTATTTTTAACGTGTACTATCTTTGGTTTATTACAAGAAAAAACAATTAATATTTATTTAGTTGAATTCAATACTTTTTTCTCTAATTATGTGGACCAAGAGCTTTTGTGGTTTACCTAGAAGTAACGGAATAATAATCGAAACGAAATTCGTCGACATTCTTCTTCAGAAAATGAAAGCGGGTCTAGCAATTCATTAGCAGCAGGTTTGCAGCTTTCCTCTCCACTTGCTTTGCTTGTTGCACGATAATTTGGTGCGTGGGAAGCGCACAGCACTTTTGATTGTTACAGGTAACACGTCATTCATAACAATTAGTTTATCTATTACGAGGAGTTTCAAATTTTTTAAACAAAAACTGACAAAGTGCTGGTGAAGTTACTTTATTTATCAAAAGTAACACCAAATATAATTAAATAGGATCGACATATGTTTATTAATGTGAATATCTCAAAAAGTATGACATTTAGAATTATTGTTACAGTTTTCATAGAATCGTTCCGTATGTTTCTAAAAGTACTGTTTTTCATAATGTTAGGTTAGGTTATAATTAGTGATAAGGATGGGGTAGTTTCGGATATATATACACACACGCATACACACACACACACACGAACACACATATATATATATATATATATATAAATAGCAGAATTTAGCAGTTGATTCAATTTGTCGAAGGAAGAAATAATATTTGGGCCTTAAGAAGCACAATTAATCAAGTATATACGTACGTTTTAACTTAGCTTTTACACCTTTACAAAAGGCAAAAACAAAAGGCCGTCCAATCTGGTGGATTTTGTTCTTGAATCTGGTGGCCTTTTGTTCTTGCCTTCTGTATTGTAAAATTTTATTCCATTAAAGAGACTCGGAAAAAAAAGAAAATTTTTGTCACATTATTTAATCAACAATTTTATTAAATACAGATATAAAACCGCATTTTTGTCTATTTGACTTTCCATCTGCTTTTCTATCTGTTTGTTTGTATTTGAGTTTTACTGAATGTATTTTTAAGACGTTTTTATCATTGTGTAGGTTATTTACTCTAAGAGATTTTCATCTATAACACATATTGCAGGTGTTGAGGTTATGAAACTATGTAAATATCATCATACCTCAACACCTGCAAAATAAATGTAATTTTTCAAAGCGTTTTTTGCTTGCCCTCACTCCTCATGACATACTTCAGGCGTGTCCTGAGGTGTGCCATGAGGGGTGAGAGCAAGCGGAAAGCGCTTTGAAAGTTGAACACAGCGTCTGCCCTGAGTCGTACGCGCAAGTGGGTACATCATTTTACCACTAAATTTCGACATCACAATTTTCACACGTAGCTGAGGACGCAGTTGAGTACAAAAGCTATTTAAAAATATTAACAAGAATAAATCCTATTTCAAAAATAATAAAGTTTCTAAAAAACAGAACTATAATTGTACTAAAAAAAAGAGTTGAAATCTAAAACACTGCTATATTCATTTTCTACATCAAACTTCTAATTAAAAATGGTTTAAGAACAAAGTAAATATGTATTCCATTGAAGGCTAAGGTTTATATCTTGAAAGTCTTTTTTTAAATTTGTTAGTTTAAAATCTCAGATTCCTAATAATAAGTTTTCGCATTAATTAAATATCTACTAATTAAATATGAAAAACTAAAAGAAACTACATGATGTAGATTTATTTCAACTTTATTTTCAATTTTTAACCATGATCCATTCATTGTATAACATGTCAGGTGGGCATTTTGTAAGGAATACCAAATTAATACGAAATACATTCAAGTATGAAAAAGTTGTCAAGTTTAAACTTGAGTGTTGAACTAAAAAAAACTCGTTTCACTTTTTCTTTTCGGAGAACTCAATTTAGCATAACTTTAAGTTTTTAATTTTCAATTTAATACCTTTAATTTTTTTTTTTTTTGCAATCCATCTTTTTGCAGACTTTTGTGCCTGTAATTTTGCGTACCTGCAGTTTTACAACTACATTCATGGAGTTTTTGAGTTTTTACCGGCGCTGAATGAGTTATTCACCAACCAAATTGAGTGAATTATTATCGCACTCATAAATATCGCCAGATTATTCTTTTTGCTTATTCTTTAGCGAACACCAGTTCGATGTCCTACCATCACCGTAATGTTATCATAACATTGCGAACAGCAATCCTGTTAATCCTAGCTGTTTAAGGATTCGTCTTTCCTAGCTGTTAAGGGATTTCATAAACTAAACTTCCGTCGTCCTTTTGACTTACCAAGATAAAACCAAAAAAGGACTTTTTAACGCAAACTGATTTCCTTTCAAAACTTACTTCTATGTATCTCACTACTTCTGACATTTACTCACAATGTGGTTTATCACGAGTCGAGTCATATATTAGACCATAGTATTTTGTTTTGCAAATACTCCGACCAACAGTGGTGAATGAACTAATTTTGAATACGTGGTGAAAAGTAAGATGTCATTCCAGGATAATTTTTAACTGGAATGAGATAATTATTCATAACTTGATCAAATATGACCAGGCGCAAGAGATTCGAGTCTATCGCATGCATTAAATGATTTCCTGTGACCTCATAAATCTAAATTGTTATTATTATGACAACAAACTTTTTCTCCTGCTGAAATACTAATGGTTTCTTCAAATACTTCAGTAACTTTACAATCGTAGCCTTTTATCTCCTCACACTCAGTATTGTCTAAATTGATATCCTCCTCGTTTTCTGCGAATTAGGGTCGGATACTTTGGATTTTTTAAAATATCTATGTAGCAGATTCCTTGGAATGTATCGAATTTTTAGTAGTGGCTTTTTCAAGATACTTCTTGAAGAGTCGCAACTTGAATTTACTTACTTGATATTCGCGCTGTTTTCTGTTGCAGATTTCGTCTTTTCCGCCTTTTAGCACCACATTATTTTTCGTTGAAATCAATCGTATCATATTGTGTTGGTAAAACTGTAAAGTGACCTCTTCGAAATACATAAGCAAATAACATACCTGAAATAGATAAAGAAATAATATAGGTCATTTTTCAAATAAAAAAGAAGGGGTTATTTTAACAATAACCTGCGTAAAAGCTGTGATTAGGGCTGTATGTATTGTTTGTGAGTATGGGTTGAAGCTCTCGCTAATGGGATGGCCGTGCTCAGCATCAGTGGGCCACTTTAGAGATAGTAGAACATCGCGTTAAGGGATTCATATGCAATGCCAAGTTTATTGAGTTTCATCTTCAGAATCTCGAACACTTGCGTGAAATGACCCGCTTATCGGTATTTTAACGGCTACGTTTCGGCGAGTGTGCACAACTCTGAGACCCGATAACGAAAACGAAATTCTATGTCAAAAGACCTTTTGTCCTTCTTTTAATCGTCAATTAAGTATTTGCCCTCAAATTTGCTAATTGGTATCAGTGATGTAATAATAATTACCTGAACAGCTATATCATTGGAATCAAGTACTAATATTATATAAATAATTTGGCATCTCAGTCTTCGTTCACGCAGACACTAAAAATGATCGGCTATAATACTTTAAATAATAAACAAATTCATAATCAACCTTATTCCTGCAATAGTTATAAAGTGCTACATTGATTGTAGCGCAGTTTCTTTCTAAACCTACTAAATAAATTTTATTAACCAATTTCGGTAGAGAACTTCTGGTATGCAAAAAAAATATTCAACTTTGCAAATATATTGGTAAGCTATATAAAATATGTTTTACTACTTATGTCTACGAGATTATGTTGTTTACGAGTGTTTAGGTCATATCTACCTACTGAAAAAAATAAAAATTCAGTGAATTAATGTATGTACCTACCGTAAAAATAGGTCAAATATTTGTGTTGTCGACTGTAATTTAATTTATCAAATCAAATAGCTTCACGCCCGCTCGCGACAAATACAAACAAAATACATAGCTGCGCCTCATACTATAACGCCATTTATGTGAGCCGTTAGAAAAGCGAGTGAAAACATTAAAAAATTTTCCCTACATACACCCGGTGGTGTCGTTGCACCACTCATTCCCCCACACTTGTTCGTGAAAGCTCGCCACGCGCGGGAATCGCGGGATTATTTAAAAATAAAACATTTTTTAGAAAACCGACTTCCAGAAAGTAGGTACTAAAAAGAAAAAATAATTAACTCAAATTACGTACCTATTTATTTACTATAAATAAATAAGTTATCATTTTTAAAATCTGTGCCAGCACTGTCGATCAACTTTGTATAATTATTAAAAAGTCACAGCCAAAAGCTAGCATATAGATAATTTCCCCATTGTCTGAAGTTGGTTATCAACAACAAATAGAAGTGAAGCGACAATAATAGCCGCCGGCGGTTAGCTGTTAGTCGTTGAGTAGTTCCATCCTCCATATCCGAAGGCCAATATCGGATTTTGCAAAGTAATAAGTGCCAGTAGCAAAGTTGTCTTGAGTCATGTGTAATTTACTAACACTCGTTAAGGAGTTCCATTGTTCATTATCAAACACTGACCTAGTCCACGGTGCAGTTATTTTGCAAAGTAACAATTACTAGTAGCAAATATCTTTAATCACGGTGGAAATATCTTTAATCCGTTCAGGAGTTCTATAGTTATCTTAAGAACTCATCATCAGACCCTGACCTGGTGAGTGGTGTAGTTATTGTGCAATGTAATAATTACTCGTTGTTATTTTGAAAAGTAATAACAAATATGTTGAATCATAGTTGATTAACTGTCATTCATTAAGGAGTTCCATTGTATTTTTCGGACTTCGTCGTCAGACTCTCACCTGGTCGACAGTGTAGTTGTTTTAAAAGTAACAACTACTAGTAGCAAATATCTTTAATCATAGTTGATTCACTAATATCTGTTAAGGAAATTTATTAATAATGTTCCAAAAAAAATCCTCCTTTTTTGAATTCGGTTAAAAATAATTGATTTTCGTTGGTTGTTTGTTGGTTGGTTTTGTATAGCTGTAGTAATTTGACTGCTGTACGGAAAGACTTTGGAATTATTTTGGTGGTTGTTAAAATAAATGGTAATCTGTTCATGATGATTTGATGTTGACTGCTGTACGGAAAGACTTTGGAATTATTTTGGTGGTTGTTAAAATAAATGGTAATCTGTTCATGATGATTTGATGTTGACTGCTGTACGGAAAGACTTTGGAATTATTTTGGTGGTTGTTAAAATAAATGGTAATCTGTTCATGATGATTTGATGTTGACTGCTGTACGGAAAGACTTTGGAATTATTTTGGTGGTTGTTAAAATAAATGGTAATCTGTTCATGATGATTTGATGTTGACTGCTGTACGGAAAGACTTTGGAATTATTTTGGTGGTTGTTAAAATAAATGGTAATCTGTTCATGATGATCTACCTATGCATAATAGAGGTATATATTTATGAAGTTTTTCGGAATTTTTCCTTGCAGTTTATTAGCATTCAATCATCACAATCATGCATTGCATATAGAATTAATAATGTTTAATTCTATGTGCAATGCATGATTGGACGCCTTTATTATATATGTACACTTGTATGTTACTTTTTAAGGAATGCACTTCGAGCCCCTGTGTTTACTACACGAACGTATTTTGCTGAATACTTTTTGCAACAGCCCAGTTATAGTATCATAAAAACTTATGCAATAAAAGTAAGTGAATAAAATTGACGGTTAATATTTGTGCTACGAATTAAAAAGTCACGTCGCTACTATTTTCTTTGTATTTTATTTGGATAATTAAATTTCGTTACGAACGCAAATATTGTTACCAAATTGAATTATTCAAATAAAAATGTAGGCAAAGTAACATTTATTATATAGTTAAACATTTTATTTTCTTTTAAATTTTTCTTTTTCTGTAAGCTAAAGAAAAATTTTAGTTACAAAATGTAACCAAAGGTGGTGCCGAAATAATCTGATTTAGTTTTTCTGTAGTTTTATTTTAAGAACAAATATGTTGTATATATTAGGCGTTAATTTTGTAGAAATTCATTATTCACAATTAACTGAAACTACGTGATGTAGTATTATTTCTACTTTCTTTAAGTTCTTTACCACGACCTGGGTCTCGTATAACAAGATCTTCAGGTGGGCCTAATTGCTCACCTTTGCTAATTGCCCACCTGAAGAAAGTAGAAAAGAAAAAGAAGTTGTCACAAAACGAAACGCATGTTGTGGTAAAGAATTTTAATAAATTAGGAATGATACTACATCACGTACATTACGTATAACAAATATGTATTATTGCTGAAATCAATCCGAAACGTTTGTCAGAGAAAATAACCAAATCATTAAATAAAATGACCATATAATCAAATAATCCTTCCATTTTTGCTATGCTCTTAGATATTTTTATTTCTCCACATCTGTAAATCGCATCGATACGCTAAGGGTGGAAGGAGAAATAGCCAGGTTGATGATCGGTGGTGTGGAGTGCACGTTCCCTTTATCGATATTCGCGTCTCGTAATAAGCTTAATACAGTTTCCACACGTACTTAAATCTAGGACCAATACTTTTGGAAAATAATGCATAATTTTTATTTTTCGGGTAGCTCAAATATGGATATTAATATGAAATAATTTATATACTCTTGGAGAAAATATTAAAATAGTTCAATAGGTTCACATGTAAAATATGAATGGTTGCTATGTTTAGTTCTTCCTTTCAGAATTTATGATGGGCATGGTTGAACGTAATTTTCATCAAATCCGATGGAAATTGCTTCAGGTCATATGTTTTTTTAATTATTAAATAATTATGTTGATAACTCTTTTTTTTGGTAACGTTTTGTGTTCTTGACGTTATGTAACAGAACGAAGTCATAGTTTATTTCGTCTCCCGGGAGCACGCCCAAATGTCCTGCTGCGTTCGTCTGGTTTTCGCATACTTATATTGATTAACACAGTATTACGATAGGCATCTACTCTTGGTATGTTTTCTGTTCACTGACCACTTTAGAAATGCGATTATGGAGTTGTTATTTAGTTAGTTTTATGTTTTATTTCAATTGAGATGTGTTTTCTTTTTGTTAGATTAATTGCATGGGTTTTTTTAATGCTTACCTTAATCCTTTTCTCTTTTTTCTGGGTTGAAATATCCTCACTATACATCAGTAAGTTTCATGTACAACTACATTGCCTTTTTCCACATAAGCTTACTTTATTTTTACGATAATGGCTTGCGTCATGATCGTAAAATTTTAATACGAAATAAGGATAACCTATTTAAAAAATGTATGTGGTATAGTACCTGAACAAGGATCCTAACGCACCGATAGCTTTACCTGTTGTTGTTTTTCGTCTTTTGCACTTTTTTTAAAACTAAATATTGCCAAACATAATTCACATCAATTTATTTTGAGTATCTAGTATACTCAAAATAAATTGATGTGTCAAGGTCAGCTAACAAGTAATTTTAAGCTGCTTAATTTTGTCGTGTATAAGATTTTTTTAATAGCTCCAAAAGTAATGAAAGTAGATTACAAGTAATCTCACTTGAAAGTACTTGTTTTCGGAATATTTTACAGATTTTTACGCACTTCAATTTGGAAATAGGAGAGAGCGAAATACTATTTGAAAACGAATTCAAGTTTATTATCTAGTAAACGGGGATAAAAAATTAAAATTGGTAAATAGAATTTAAACTTCATCTTACAACACTCTTATAACGACACGGTATAATTTAATTTACAAGTTAATTTTTTAAGTAAATTGGCAGAAACTACGAGCACATGCTCGTAAATCATACAATTTTTTATATTGAGGATTTTGTGTTTAACTAGAAAACCCTAAAAAGGACATAATGGGGGACAAATAATTACTAGATATTTCAAAAGTAAATACTCGTTCCTTATATGTCACTTATTTACCCTTCAACAATAACCACTTTCTAGTAGTGACTTTGTATTACTATTTCTCGTCTCTTTGATTAGATTCAAATTGAAATGTGAGTAAACTTGGAGATCATCGACATGAAATGATAGTTGCAATAAAAAGCTTTGTGCTCCTGCAATATCTCTAGTATATAGGTTTGATATTAGTGGACTATATACATATATTAAGTAGACTTATTTTGACATGAATATATCTTTCCAACTACTTAAATCTTTGAATTTAAATAGATCGAATATATTTGCAGTTAATTTTGTAGATATTTATTTTAATTTAATTTTTCACAACTAAATGAAACTACATGATGGAGTATTATTTCTACTTTATTTAAATTTTTTACTGCGACCTAGGTTTCGTTCTGTGACAACATTTTCAGGTGGACAATTTGTAAATGTATCAGACTTTACAAAACCTAGGTCGTGGTAAAGAATAAATAAGGTAGAAATAATACTGATTCATGTAGTTTCATTTAGTTGCGAAAAATTTAATTAAATATGTAATTATTAGGGAGATTTTTATAAATTCTAATAAAAATAAATTACAATCAAATTTTCAAAATGAAAAATAGATTCAATTAAGAAAAAGTAAAATGAAATAAAAATATGACCCAAAAACAATATTTACCAATATTGACCTGGTAATATTAAGGAAAGAAGCAAAATAGAATTAAGGTAGAAGTGAAGGATTATAAGTAGCAGAGGAATTTATTTATAGAGAACGAGTTCCTGGTAACTGGATATAATTTATTCCAAAGTATTGCCATGTGGGCAGAGAAGGACTTTTTGTAGGAAGTAATTATTTTTTATTTATTTGATAACCTCAATCTACATTACATATTTTTGACTTTTCTCTATAGGAGTAGTCTCTTTCACCCAATCATAATAATAAGTTTTGAAAAATTAGATATTTTATAGATTATATGTGATGTTCAAATATAAAACAATAACAATACACTCAAAAATACAAAAAAATTAGTATACAAATATTGACTTGAATTGTGATGGAAAAATAAAACCAATATTCAAACATTATTCAGGATATTTCCCCGGTATCGGGATGGAGTTGATTCCAAAGTTTTACTGCTTTAACGGTAAAAAAATATTCGTAAGAGAGGTTAGTATGGGAATATAGAGTATGCATTCAGAGTATTACCTAAGGCCGTGACCAGATATGTCTTTAAATCTGTCAATGAACTAATTTGGACTCTGAATATATTTAAAGAGTAACATAAATACTTGAAGTTGGCGTCGATCGTAACCATTTTTTGGCATGCCCTGTATTCGTAAATGAGATCATATTTTCTGCGACCAGAACCATAAAGTTTTAAGACGTTAAATATAGAAATTTTGAAAATAATAAGTATGAGGGAGTAATATGACTGAGCAAATAAGACAGTGTGATATATTGGACAATTTGGATTTATTGGAATTATGTAAAGAAGTATAAGAATACGATAAATAAACGTTGAGAATTAATTAGGTTTCACTATTCGAGAAAAACATAGTTCTCAGCACTCCGTATCTCAAAGGGAAAAGTGAATTAAAAAATCATTAATATATCTGTCAATCATAGCGATTTTTTTAGAAACCGTTTGACGTACAAACAACTATTTTAAATATTTTTGTCACATATAAAAAAAAATAAATTATATAACATTTTTAAATGGGAATATTGATACGAATATTGGAAATATTCGAAAATAAAAGCTTTGATTTCGTTATTAATTTTTCTATATACAAATATTAACACATTTAGTTACTCACTATTGTACTAAAAAGTAATCCTACAATTAAGCAATTAATATAATAATCAAACTAAAACACAACTTAAACATATACACACATTGAAATTTCTGTATAGTCAATTTGACTTTACTTATGTAGGTATACATAACACTAACGTTGCACACCGCGTCGCCTTTATATCTACAGATATACTGCTATTAGAGCATCTCGGTGACGCGAACTCACAAGATTTGACCCATTCCAAAAGTGTCTAATGCGTATATCGTATAGTCAGGTATATATTTTGTTGTTGGTATATATGTGAATACTGTGTGTACACAGGCCGCTGTGCGTAGAGGCCGCTGTGTATATATATATATATATATATATATATATATATATATATATATATATATTTGATAGCGTGTGCGAGAAAGTCTCTATCTTGTTTATTCAAGAAAAGGATTGGATCCATGAAAGTATATAGATAATAATTCCAAAAACTGGTAATTGAGTATACTTTTCTTCTGGCAATATGATCCTATGATAGATTTGAAGTATGAATTCTCAATTACGATGTCCTACTGATTCAGTGTAAAAATAGGAATAAAACGGAAAAACCTCTCAACCACGAGTTGAACTCGCGCTAATAGGATTCCGTGCACATTTAAGCATTTTATAAACATTTATTGGTACATGATATTTCTATTAAACTGTTTAGAAAATTGTAACGTAAAATATATTACCTTTCGTTTTTACAAGCGCATAACTATGTTGAACATATAGAAATACATTATGTAACGAAATGTCCATGTAGTGACTGCCATCGAAAATTATATTTGACATTAAAAACTTTTATTAAAATTTATGGAAAAAATGAAGGGTGTAGGCAAAAAAACTTCAAATTTATCAATTTCCTATTTTTTCTTTAAACCTAGGTATATTTAAAAGTCGGCGAGTTCTCCAATTCTGTCGGTGAAGTGACTTAATTTAATTTATTTTGACAATGTACTCTAATTATGATAAACGTAATTGTGTGTGGTGATAATATTATATGAGTGCCTTAATCGTATCTGATTGCACGGATTGGTCGCATCATCATATCGAATCATTTATCATGCATCGAATCGGTCGCATCATCATATGCAACCTTATAATAAATAGAGTCTGGTTCGTTTCCAAATTTCCTTCATCATGTGCTCTACAGGATCTTAAATGCCATTGTACTTTTTTAAATTAATGAAAGAAATAGGTCTTATTCAAAGTGAATAAAAGTTCAATTTTCAGCAAGTGAAGAATATATAAATATGTACAAAGAATTAAATACTATGCAAAAACCAAGAATATATACATATATGTATATATATATATATATATATATAAATGTTAATATATTTCGCATAAATATTTAATCTCTAAGGTACGGACGGCGTTGCTTGCCTCTACAATTATATTCATTGCGCAAAATTTTTGAAATATTCTGTACATTTTTATGTAAATTCAATTCGTCTTTGCTCACTCTAAATTTTTCTCTATTTTTACAAACGCAAGAGACCGACCTTCAAACAAAAATACCGCTGCGGGCTATTGATGACCATCTTATCTACAGGGTCTCTCGGGAACAAGAGCGGTCTCGGCCGTTCTCTACCCTCTTTTATTAGCCATGTTATCGGAAAATACGGTCTGTTTTGGGAAATTTTTTTCTTTCTACTAGTTACTAGTTAATATGTAAGAAGATTAAATGTTCCTGATCAGTAATACAACTTACAGTGTCTAAAAAAGTCTAAAAAAGTGTCTAAAAAAATATTAATTTTGTTAAAAACATGGCTTTTGTTGATTTCTTCAGTTTCATTTCATTTCTTCATATGGAATTTCATCGGCATGTTGACAAGAGGTAAAAATATTTCTCACCGTAACTCCCACGGACTTAATTCTCAAATAATTATTTAATATTTTTTATTCCACAATTATAATTTCATTAATGTTTTTATATTTAATTAAAGTATACAAAATATTAATTGTAAAGCATTGGAATGTCTTATCTTTGTCCAGTACTCCAACAAAAAAGGAATTCTTCTCTTATATACACTCTCACGCACTTGATGCACTTTTATAAAGATATGATGGTCTGGACGGCGGCTTCCGAGTAACTTTGTAGATCAAGATGAGAGGTTGCCGTGTAACACTAGCTTGTCATTCCGCGCTGAGATGCGTTCCTGGTCGGTAGTGTAGGGCCATTCTAATTAAAAATATAAGCGATATATTTCTGTATTATTGGTGTAACAATAACCTGATTGGGCATTCATGTCATGGGAAAAATGTATATATATATATATATATATATATATATATATATATGTAGTGTATATTACTTTTATTTTTAAATATGTGTGTGCATGCGTGCGTACGTATGTGCGTCCGTGCGTGTGTGCATGTGCGCGCGCGCCCATGTATGTGTATGTGTGTGTGTATTTAATTACATTCTCAGACGTAATATTAAAAACATATGGCTAGGTAGTAAAATATATTTATCAGCACATAATTCAATACCTTACTATCAAAAATATTCATATGGGAATTACGTACTTATATGGGGGGGGGGGGCGAGGAAGGAGGGGATAGCCACGTGACTTTTTTTTAAATTCCATATATAGTGAGGGGTATCATTTGAAAGGACAAGGTATATGGGTAAAATGTTTTGAATAGTCATGGATATATTCTGAAAAATGTGAAAAAATAAACTGAAAATAATGCGTCCTAATTCGAAGACTACTAAACCCAAAATTACAAGAAATAGGGATTTTTAGAAGCCCGCACAAAGGCTGTAGGAAAATCAAAGAAGATATTCTAAATGTAATTTTTTTAAGAATAAACATATTTTTTTACGTGTGTGAACATGTAGTAAAATTAACAATCTACCCTCTCACCAGACTTTCTCAGAAATCGTGCGGCGTAGAAATTTTAAATTTGCATAGTAATGTATCTTATTAGGCCATAAATTTTCTTAATTGTATTAATTTTTGGAAATAAACTTTCAAAATGGAATAAACAAAGGTCTTCATTTTTCTAATGTTTAAAATATCAACACCTTAAGGGTATCATTTTCTTATGAGGCAAATGTTTAAAATTGGAATTTGAAAAATATATTCCAAAACTTTGCAAAAATTTACCAGTTTCTGAATATATTTATTTTATAAAAAATCAATATTTGCAAATAATTTAATAGAAATACTATGTACTCGTAATGTTTTACAACTGTCTAAATATATACGGAATCTTCGTAGCGCTAATTCTATGCCTGCTTGAAAGATTATTATGAATTCTACATAACACATACATAATACATGTACTTTTTATAAGTTTAAAGTGTCTCTGTTGTAGTTATTCTGGCATTATATCCATAATCAAATCAATAATCTCTCAGCCTTATTATTATCATTTCATTCCATTTATTCGACTATTTAATATATTTCACTTATTTTTCTAGTAAATTATTTTAGTAAATAAACTTTTAAGAAGTATTTGAATAATTTTATCTATCTGTTTGTCAGTTTTGATCTTAATTTCGAATAATTCCAGCGAAATGAAACGCCACGAGTCCGGTTTTTTCTTAAGTTGTTTTCTTCTAGACTACACACATTTTTAAAAGGACAAAGGAAACAAGCACGTCAGCAGCTTTAGAAAGTATTAAAGGAGTATTTTTTTTGTATTTAAATGCTTGTTCGCGAAAAAGTTTGATATTTATCACTAAATATCATATTTTTAAGTCTTGTTTTTAATTTACAGACAGAAACTAATTAGACCGACCAAAGCGCTTGTGAAGTGGTAAAAGAATAGTCGACACTAATTAGTAGTCACGAGTTATTGCTACCTTAATAAAGCCCAATGTGGAAAATAAAATTATTAAGCACAGCCATTTTATTCTGGTGGCCTGGTCAATGGCACAAATACTAATAAATACGATAATAATACTGCTGTGTTATGGTTGTATCGACATAATTTTAATAATAAAAAATATATAAAACTGGCTACCAAATAAATATAGAATACCTATTTTCTATTTAATCGCAATAAAGGTAATGCGAACAAACTATAAATTTATTGATATTACGGCTAGTAAATATCCGTTCCCGAGCAGCGGGATTTAGTAAATACGTCCTTAAAGGAAATCGATGTTGTATTAGTTTGTTGATGACTTTTGACATGAAAATAGTACGTAAATATTAATACAGTCTTAAGAAATAAGTCTGGTAAAAACGGGCAACCGTACTTTATGTGTAGGCAGCAATTTCTTTTTAGATTTGTAGAGTGGTTTGTCGTGAAATTCTAATTAAAATTTCAAGATTGATTAAAGGCAAAGGTATTTTTTTACTTATCTTCGTAACAACATTTGTAAAAAAAAATATATTTGGAAATAATTTAATTATACACAAAATTTTTATTAAAATATTTTTGGTATAAAATCAATAAAAAATTAGTACTAAAGAAAATACGAAGTAATGAAACATTTTAAGCCAACATAAATCCTCAATTTGTAATGATGACATAAAAATGTTCTTTAACTCTTTTATAGAACATCCCATAATAAACAACTTCTTAATGTTAATTTTTCAGTGTTGCTAAGGAAAGTAAGTTTATTAAAACCTGTGCTTCTTAGGAAACGCTCTATACATGAAAACTGGGGGATGGAAATATACTTTTAACAGTACTCTAATAATAATGTGGATGAATCAAGGGCCTAGAGACCATTTTCTTTTCTGAAACCATTTGCAGCTTTCTTTTCTGAAACTATTTGCCATCTGAAACTAAGGAACGGTTTTTAAGTACTCCCTAATTGCAATGCACAGATAGTTAGGTAGGGAATTTAGTAATGCTTACATTAAATAAATGTTTAAACGTGCCTAGTACATGAAAATAAGTGACTGTAAAATTTGGAAAAGCGGCGATAAAATAGACAAGCAAATAAAAGAGAGGTTATACCAAAAATATGACATTACAATTTTTATTTTAAATCAACCATTGTGAGAAGCAACAACCTTTTTCAAAGAAATAGGCTATGTGGTTCTGTAAAAATATTGGCACCAAAGGGGTAAATTTCATTCTTTTAGAAAAAGCCGCGAGTATTTATTAATTATTCTAGAGGACATTCATTGTACGAACTTAAGAAATACCCGCCCCCAAATGGTTTTGTTTTCTTGAAAAAATTTTGTGAATATTGCAGTAGCAAAAAATGCAGAAATGCGGTTGAAGTTTTAAATTTATTACACCAGGAGTTAACGGATGATAAATCTCTACAATAGGATCTATAGATCTAGGATCTTTTACAAAGTTGAAAAATATTCGATAAAATTGGTTTTTATTGAACATTTCTATTGAAATGATCCGTTGACTTTAACGAAAGTAACAAATTGTTCGAAATAGTTATCCAAATAACTTAAAGTTCAAGTTAAGGTAAAAGATATTTTAACAATATACTTTTTAGTTGGAAAATATAATTGGAAAAGAACACTATCGCACTCATTGAAAATCAACGGTAGTTTAGCCATGGGGAAAAGCTAGTGTAAAGTAATAATATAAAATATAATGAAATGATACATAAAAATGGTTGAACAAAAAGTGTCGACTATTTTTTATACCTGGGTAGTTTATTTAATTTTAACACATAAAATTTAACAGAAGGTTAATAAAATCAAACCGAATAGAAAAACTCAATAGGTTAAATTATTTATAGAACAAATATATTATAATATTAAAATTGTAAGACTTAGGTCGCCTCAATATTTCCATGCCCTATTTTTTACTCACAAATTAATTACGCTTTTTATAAAGTTATGCTGAAAAGTGATTAACAATATTTATAAATACTCGAACAATGAAATATCGTGAAACTAAAAAAATCACCACCTTCCCAAAGTGCATTATTTTGTGTCGGACTGACCATATTAATTTAGTTCTTCTTAATTTAATATTCACCAACTTTATAATGCTGGTTTCACCCTCTTATCTGTCAAAGCACTCTGTCGTGTTAAATGTAATTAAACAGCATCAAAACTTCAAAAAGTATGTACCAAATATATATAAAACCATTAAACCGTTTTTTTGTTTGAAGCTATTTTTTAGTAAATAAGTTTATCCATATATATTTAAATAAATATGCAGGCATATTTTTCAAAATATTTTATTGTAATTTTCACATAACACGAGTACAATGCATACTTATTGAAATACTAGCAAATTTGTTGATTCTAAAGAAAGAATCCTTTAAACAGCCAGTTAAAAGACAGAAGATAGATACAAACTAACGCTTAAAATATGACTCTTAAATAATTAATCCAGGCACGATGTGAAATTTAAATCTATTCAACCAAGCATATTAATCCAGCACATTATTGATAAAAACGCTTTGGACGTAAATATTTTTCCGCACAATGGGCCTAAAAACAAGAAATAAAAAATAATCAAGAAGGTACCTAGATTCTGTACATCCATAACTATTAACACATGATACTCGTACAACAATTTCTACGAAAATTGATTTTTGAAAGCATTTCTCCAGAAAATATAACAATACATAAAAATGTGCTGTACCTGAAAATAATAAACATATTTCGAACGTCTTTTAGCGATAACGCTTTCATTTCTGGTAAGTCCATTTAAGGTTTTTCAAACTGAGTGTTGCGCCACTTTATGATTAGTCCAGCTTGCTCGAAGATCATCAAAAGCTCGTCGATATGCTTTAGCATCGGTGAATACTTGGGAACGATAAAGGCAAGGCAATTGTTTTGAATACTGTCAGCGAGTACATGCAAGAATGTGCCTTGATCATCCATCTCATTTATGGCAAGATAAGTCGCCGTAGAACACTCTACGACACAAATGACCTGACGACCTTGGCATAGCCAATCGATGCAGATAGTGACATCCGGAATGAGATGAAAATGATCGTTTATTTTACGAAATATTTTGTCGGTGTCGGGAAATATAACATCAGGCGAATCTAAAATATACAACAGAAGTTCAGAATCGACAACATTTAAAGAACTATTCCCTATCAGAATAATTCCGATTGCCAATCAGACTAATTAACTGGGGGGAAACCAATGCAATAGCATGACGAGGAAAATATTGGCCATGTAACTCCAGATCCACCCCACACTATCCCAAGAAAAATTCTAATTTTCCCACATATAATTGCGGTAAAATTTATCACCATAAAATACATGGTGACAAAGGTCACAAGAAAAACGGACTGTACGTTGATGTTGAAGCCCAACAGTTCCGAACGTCGCGTGACATAGTGGAGGCCGCTACTTTCGTAAGTGTATGTCATCTCTATGTGCAGTGGCGGTGGAATCAGGAGATACACAGGGAAAAGGCAAATATTTAGTTTTCGGTTGGACATTTCTATGATTTTACGCACTATTCTATTGTAGCTAAAATTTTGTGACATTTCCTCTCTCTGAAACATGAAAGTGAAATTAAAATATTTAGAAATCGATTTCCAGACACAGGAATCATGGCCGGAAATAAATTCTAAGCCAGTTTGGTTTTTGTTTATTATTAGGAATGGCTTTACCATATTCATGAATACGCTAAGGAAATCCTTCGAAATTTTCAGTTCATATACAGATTGCTTACTACTTATGAAGAAATAATCGAAACTAATACAAGTCGGAAGAAACATGCTAACGAGTGACCAGGCTATGATATCATAATCGATGTGACACGTTGTATGCTTCATGATATCACCTCGGACCTGTCCGAATTCCTTATTCGACCAGCATCCGTGGTTAAAAGTAAGGTGGAAATCGTCGTAAGCAAAGGGAGTTATAGCGGCTTATCATTACCGTGTCAGCATTCTGTAAATAATGCATATGAATTACAATTACGTTGGAAACTGTGTGCCATCAAAACGCGAAGAACATGCCAGATGTGTCCAAATCGGTAAATCCATGCTCCAAATACACAATGATCTTCGCGTTAGGATTCCAGTCACTCAATCGCGTGAGAGAAAGAAGTGCGCAGGAGAAATGCTCAAGGTCACGCACATACAGAACGACGAGTCCGGGCAAAGCAATAGTTTTACAAGTAGCCGACGCCACTTTTCCCTGGCCCTCCTCCCTGGCATCTGTCAGCCTCAAACCACTGACATGTAACTCCATCAGTTGGCTAAACGTTTCATTTGAAATGTCTTCTCCATAGATGATAAGAGAGGTAAGATCATTTTCGGAGCCTTCATGAGATATAATACGACCCTGCAAAACAACACATACGTAATTTACATATAATTATGAAAGAATAAGCTAATTTGTTTTTTTCAAATTAATTCTAGTAACTTACGATGAACTTGTAAGATAAGTCAGGAAAATCATAGTCCAAAACGAAAGATAATTTGGCAAAAGCTGTTAGCGAGAAAAAAGTATTGTTAGTACTATAAACTACATTACGGATACGTCAGCTGAAGCATAACTGAATTCGTTTACATCTTTGGATTGGTCGGCTAACTAAGTCCACATGCACTTATTATTAACACTAAACGCGAAGAACGAATTTCATAATGCATCGGTAGAATCATCATCGTTGATGTCTATGACCCGCAACTTGATAGTTTCACTTCCTGTGTAAATGCAATACCATTAAACTCATCGACTTCAAATGACTGATTACTATCCGTTTGATATAATAATCAATATCTCTACTATAAAATATTGTAATTTCATATCGACTATTCGAATTTTAATTATTTTATCATACACGTAATTATGTAAATATACGCATTATATATATATATATATATATATATATATATATATATATATATATATGTACACGAGAGCACGCGTATTTTGTTTTCCAAACCATGCGTACTTGTTTCAAATTGTCATGGCGTCCACAAGTAGTGGCGGAAGTTTATTAACATTGATTTGTTTCTTAATCTGTTTTCAATGTCATCCAACGAGGATACGAGATTAATCGATGTAGGCAGTGCTTTGAAATAATGCTGTTTTTTCCATTCTTTCAATAAAAATTGTTAAAATTGACTACGGTAGTCCATTGTTAGATTTGACTGTAGGAACTGCATTTACAACAAGATCATCTTGTGTTATATTATTTAGTTTACCGATCTAATACGGCCAAATAGGAATCATTTTCAATATGTTCACATTGATTCTTATTATTCACAAATAAGTTAATTTTCGTTTTCATGTTTTCTTGTGGGTATATTAATTTACTCATGAGTTCAATAACAGTTAAAGGAAATTTGACATTATGTTTTCAATAAATACATTCGCAAAAAGGCAATATATAAGAATGCACTGTTCTTGAAAATGTACGTTTAAGGTAGTTTGATATTTTAACAAGTGACAGATAATAATATATAATGTCGTTCGTATAAAGTTCGGTCAGATTTGTTTCGTGTTGTATTATTTGTATGTACAAAAATAACATTGAAGTTAAAAGTAAGCTTAACAGTTGGCCTATAGAATGTGATCTCAGAGAAGAATATAAAATGAGTTCTAAATAAATTAACCAAAAGTAGTTAGGATACAGGGAATATTAAACAAATATATACTACGTTTAATAAACCGAGCCGAAAGGGGTAACTTGGCATTGATATTTATTTATTATGTTTACATCAATAGCAACTGGCAAGTTATCGTATTAATTTGTTTTGACGAAATATTTCCCATAAAGATCACCGAGTGTTAAAGTCGGAGATCTGCAGTCTTCAGAGAAATTAACACGGAAAGTTTTCAGTTTCCTTTCGCCGCCTCATTTTCCATAATTCAGGCGATGTCTCGACATTACTCGGAACCTTTTTGCTCCCTAAGGTCTCGCTTTACTCCACATCAAATTGATAAATTTGCCGGAAATAAGGCAAGGGTTATTCAGAATTAGTTATTATTCTATTGTGCGCTTTGTAACTGTGGTGTAAATACAGTAAAACCGTGGCGTTATTTTGTCAACATAATCACATAACACTTCATTGTTTTGACGAAGGGAAAGAAATTGATTTTCTCGATCATATATTTAACACATGATATTTATTTTTTTAAACTTTTTCAACATCTTTAAAAAAAATTGTTGAAATCTTTCCAGGATTGTGGAAGAAAATATATTTTATGGACATAGTTTTAAGTTGAAAAACCACAATAGAGAAAAAATTAAATCGAATAGTATTTTATGCCTTGAAAATAATATTATAATTATTGTTTTTTTTTTCCAAAATCAGCAGTAACATTTATACAAGAGTTATCAACTTAGTCTTATTTAAACTAAATGCTTTCTAAGTAAAAAATAAGTGTACGTGAAAATTATTTTAAAAGTAACTTTTTTTGATTTATCGAACTTCAAACGTCGTATCACGATTAATCAGGGGGTCAGTGGCTATCAAATATTTTTGAACGGAATAGGTATTAAACTTAATTACAGTGTAATTTTAGAACTTCAAATTAACGAATATTTGCAAAACCGAATTTCGACTTATTTATAAATATTTAACGAGAGAGATATGCATGAATAGACTAAACATTTTCTTTCTTAAAAACATACCCTATATTTTTAAATAGTTGTAAATTATATTCTATTGCGACTCATCATACCATAAATATAGTTGGACAACAATTTCAAAGCCTAATTCAATGTGCATTCCTTATGGGATATAAAAATTTATTTTGTAACAGGAATTCAAAAAATTTGTATTATTTAAAAAATACTTTTTAATGGCGACTAATTTTACAATCTATCGCTGTTAGTTTATAACTGACTCAGTCCGAGTTTCATGAGACGTGTAATAAGAAATATCATAAGTTTTATATTTATTGTCATATTTTTCGTATTTTCTGTATTATTACAATGAATGATCGAATCATTTTTAAGCAAGTATGGATTTTAGCGTTATATTTTAAAATATGTAGCACTGAAATCATACACTTATAAGGTACCTGATCATCGTGATCAGATTATTGTCTAATAAGTCGTCCAGAAATGTAATTAATCTAAATTAAAAAAAATTGTGTCACTAAATCTACCTATTAGTTTAAGATCTCAGTTTTATACGGCTAGAAGCAAAGTTATTAAATTTTAATGCATTAAAGTTAGTAATTTGCCCGTCAATCTAATTTGAAGTAAAAGTATTCGAAATATATTGGAACACGTGATTTCGGCAACCGATATTGGGCGCCAATTGGAGTGAGAATCAATGTCTTCACATTGATGGAGAGTTTCTGCGAACTTATTATTCTTTTATATATTTTCTTAAAAGAATTTTCTAGAAATTTAGGATTTTAGGAACGACATTATTTTATAAGTGGATTATGTTTTCTTTAAGCTGTAACCTATGCTGAAAGAGTTAGCTGATGATAGTTGGTATTTTATCTGGTGCAAAGTTATTTGTAGTTTTAGATATTGGTATTAGGTGCTTAGGAAATCTGTTGACATATATATACGCATATTGCAAAGTGTTTTAAATAAGATATTTATAATAATGGAAAAATAATCGCCGGCATCTTTTAGTATTCGTAGAAAGATACAGCTCACGTTCCCTTAATTTTTAGCGTTCCTTACCTCTTAATAAAAAAATAAAATTTCATGGGATTACAATCATTCGAAAAAGCTCCACCGTCACTTGATAGTGAACATAAATCATATATGTCTTCCTAAATTGAGTACTCAATGTGAAGAAATCGGTATCACTTTATAATACCGCCCGATACCGCTTATAATTTGTAAGTTACAAACGTGATCGCATTTGGACCGGTCAAAAGTCATTTGAAAAACGCTGACAGGAATTTTTTTAAAACATCATTAATTCTTCCAAAATACTTTGGATTATTCATAACTTTTTAGCTTTTATATATTTAGGTCTTTTATTTCGTTGTTTAAATAATGAATAAGATGATATGAGAGCTGAGTTACAATAAAATCCCTACGGAATAGTTTTTTATGACAGATTTGCTAAAGAAGTGATCTGAAAGTGGAAAATCCGCGATCCAGGAGAATTGTTGTTATCAGTGGAAATAAAAAACAAAAAAAAATATTTACTTTATTTAAAGTAGTACATTTAATTCTCATGCGAATATTTTTTAGCCGTCTTTTATATGAACGGAAATATAATTTTAAGTCATTTTAAATATCCATTTTGTTGGACTTACATGTTTTGTGTCGCCTATCTTATTTCATTCAATAAATAAAAGTCTTTGACTGATGGACAAACAGACAGCGTTACCGTAACAATAGAGTTGCGTTTGAACAATTGAGTATGAAACAATATATCATATTTCCAAGACAAAAAAAGTTAATTCAAAGAAAAAAATATAGAGTAGGCAGTTGAAGATTGCTTAGATAATCCATATGATCTGCCATTAATATGTCAGTGGAAGCCTTCAGTTAGGAACATCTGTTATAGATTTATTTTTGTTTACTCATAAAATAAATTGGAAACTGATTTTCTAACACAAGTAAATCAACACAATAAAATTAAAACTTGTACCCATAGACCTTTAATGGTTCGTCAAAATACTTAATGAAATAAAATTATTTGAAACTACTAGCACTTATGCTATCATATCTGCCTAATTCTGACAAAATTTATAATATAATGATAATCCTCAGTAAACTATTTGTCTTGAGACAAGTTTTATAATATAATGATAATCCTCAGTAAACTATATGTCTTTAGACAAAAAAAATTTAGACATGGCAAGGAAAAATTAATTGAAATATTAAATATCTTAACCTCAAAAATAATAAATTGTTGTCTTTACTCTTCTTGGACATGTTTACAGAATCGCTCACACTATTCCCTAAAAATATAGCTTGAGAAATAAATGAGCTTGGTGAAACGAATTAAAATAATCCATTTGTTATAATGCAGAAACGTGGATTCTTTAATATTAATTTGCGCAACCAACTTCCTAACTAGCTATATTATTCAGTTAAGGGATTAAACTGGTTTTAGTTCTGATTGTCCATCGTCAAGGGAGCGATGTGTCTAGAGTGTAATACATTAATGTTAGCTGTCTAATTATATTTTTTATAAACCTTGTGTATTCAAATGTAAGGTAAATGTGCCGGTACTTTGACCCATTGTTGTTGTAGCGAGTATTCATTTCGAACTCTTTATTTCATTTCTACACAGGTTTAGAACAAGAAAGCGGTTATTTTTTCTTCTCGTAATACAATTAAATGGTTTGAAAATGTGTAAACTTATAAAGTGTCGCCACATTGATTATATTAACTCATACAACTGCACGTATGCAATGGTATACTGCGTGACTAAACCAGTGAAACTAAGCAGTAACGATGCTCTGACGCTGAACAAGTTGAAAGCAGACAAGTCGCCCATTCCGCTGGTGTTTAAAATTTTGAGCGTATCATTAACAATTTTCCGTTCGTCTGTAAAAAATATAAAGACATTATAAATAATAAAAATAAACACATGATTTATAATTTTCCGTCGATCTGTGAAAAAATAGAGAAATTATATAATAATAAAGATACATGAAAATTAAGTGTTTGCCTGTGATTTTTGTTTAGCTTTAAACACTTTCCTCCCGTCAATCTGTCTATAGGAATTTATTTAATTGAAAAACTGCTTAAGCTATTGATACATTTTCTTAATTTTTAATTTATTTTATTTCTTCTAAGTTAGACCGGTTAATATTGAACGAGCAAATATAATAAGAATATTAACAAAACAACGATTAAAACGAATAGGATGATTACCGAAAATAAGTAGTAGCCATAAGCAATGAAGCGATGTCTGTGAAGAACTTATAGATTCACACCCAATACTGGGCCATCTTTTTAATTCAACAAGAATTTAACATCAGCAGAAGTAAAACTGCTTTCAATAATGAGACAAATGAAGTCAGCGTACGTTGGTACGTATATGCAAAATATGAAACAGTGTATACAATTACTAAATAGCAATAGACGTTTAAGTGAACATTGAAGATATTTTTGAAAATTAGAATAATATGCTATTGAAGCTTTTCTGAATTCAAAACGCATTTTTTCAGTTTTTTTGTCTATTTATACAGTCGTTCGCCTACTACACAAAAACAAACGGACCAATATAAATAGGACTTTTACAACCATATTTCTTTAAAATTAAAGCTATATTTCACGCCTTTCAAATATTTTGCAAGACATGTTTTTTTTCAGATTGTATATTTTTTGTTTACTATTATGGGTGTCTTTTTAAGCATCATATTAAAACTACCAAAGCGATTTTAATTAAATGTTTACATAAATATTACTCAGGGTACAAATTAAAAAACATAAAATACTTTTATATCAAATAGCCCCTAACAAAGTTTAAATTTGGTTGCTAATACTCAGGCAATAAGACCGAGTGCGCCGACTTAAAACAGTGACTATTAAAGTGATTAGGTTTAAAGGTTAAGCTGAAATAGAAGATACTTTTATTGTGATCAGAATTTGGATTGGATTCACAGAAAGGAGTACGATGGGCATATAAATTACCTGCATATAAAATACCTGAAAGCAATAAAATTTGTATCAGAACTAAGTAATTTTACTGCTTCGATTTCGTATTTCAAGAGGTCCTCAAGTAGCTGCCCCTCTTAACTGAAAAAATATGTTCTCAAAAAATCTAATAATATACTGAAGTTCTTATAGCACTAAATAAGTGTTGTATTAAAAACTATAATCGATATTGTAAAATTTTTAAACTTGGGAAAATTTGTCCAAAAAAAAACATTTCATATGAAGACAAAATTTTGCCGTATAGCTGTATATCATATAAGGTTAAATGGTTATTAAATTACACTGCTCAATTTAGTTCATTGTCCATATAGGACGATTTTGTAACTAAAAGTATAAGACATAATACGTATTTATTTAAAGCTGTGTCTTATCAGAGACGCACATTATACGCTCTTGGGCGGTTCATTTGCAAATTGTACATTTAAGCATGTTAATAAATCATTATAATTGATACCCGTAACGAAATTCCACGCCATATATATTATTATTTAAACTACTAACACCTACTGTTTGCGTCGACCATTTTTATTAAGCCAAAAATATTCGATAAAATTATATATAATTATAATAACTTACCCTTGTCAAAAATAAACTTTATTTTGACCAATAAGTATTTAGCGTATTGAAACTCGTCATTCGTTTGCTCATTAAACATACACATCAACGTCAACGGAATTAAGTAATGAAGTGACCAAAAAGCGGCGTAGGATTGATAAAACTTCGTAAACGTCTGAAAATTACGTTACAAAATTAATATAAAATAGGTAACAGTATATTGGTCGTAAAATGTATCGGTCCTAAATGGACAGTATAATGGTCGTAAAATAAAATATATATTGGCCAAAATCATTAAAGAATAAAGGTGGTGTAATGCTGTCATACTCCGCATTGAGGTGATTACACAATTTCATCTATAACGAGATACTTTTTATAATATTATCATAAATAAACTACGAAAATGTAAAGAGAAATTTATTTTGAATAATCAAAGGAAAACCAAGAGTGAAAATAGATTCGGACTAGACCTTAAATGACTTTAAATAAATGATGGGGTGCCACGCAAGTTTTCTTTATGTGAATCATATTGGATACATCTGTTCATTCACTTATTTTATCTTGATATTTTGCATATTTGAATCTTTAAATCGAAGAAATTTGGAACAAAATCGTTTAATATGAGATTCTCTATTTCTGTCGGTTTAGTGCCGCAACTAGCAAACAAGTTGTGCAACTAAATTAATTTGAATATTGCAACTTAAGTGAATAAAAAGTGATCGAAGTCAGTACTGTTATTAGAGTTAACAGAAACTTCATAATTTTGTGACAGAGTAGTCAAGAAGTTATAATTACGTCAATATAAAAAAGAAGCCGGAGTCGGCAACAGAATAAAAGGATTGGAGACTGAAAGAAAATTTTGTAGAGCGTTGAATCAAAATAAAAGTCTTTGAGTTTGGCAGTTTAATTGGGGAATAGAAACAATTTGATATTTCAGTTGACGAGGCACTATGGGATATTTGTGTTGGTTTCTGGTTCTCTTAATAGCAAAATAGATAACATTTTAAATAAAAGAATCGGCCAAAGTTCTTTTTCGATATGTATTAAGTAGATTTCAATTAATAGATTCAGAAAAATTAACGTAAGTTAACAAAAATAATATTGATTGAAAATTTTAATCAAATACCGAAAATCCGAAAAAAATGTTTCAGGGACTAACCCTCAATTTCATTTTATATTTTGATGTTCATTATAGAAAAATTGGAGGTGGAGGATATTGCGCATCAAATATGAAGTTAAATTTTTTGAAAATCTGAACTATGGAACTGCAATTTTATATAAAAAAAAGAACAGACTCTGTGTAACAACTTTCACTTTACATATATTTTTGATATATTAATTAAGATACGTTTATTCTACATATTTGAAAAATATCGACTCGCAAAATATTTATGAAACATATGGATTTAAAAAGTATAAAGTGTGAGGCTGTGATGGTTGGCGAAGTTATAAGATTCCTTATGTAACTTCCGTTCATTAATATAAGCTCAAGAATGAAACTCATAAGAAGTATCTACACGTCTAACATATCAACTAATTATTCAAAAGCACTGAAAGGAGTTAAATAAAAAGGTTGGTGGTTTAATTTTGTTAAAGCTTTATTCTACGATTTACCAAGCTGTACAGTAGTATAAACATACTATAATTGAAAGTAAAAGCAGTCACTTGACATAGATAACTATATGTCCCTTATCTATTTTCTATAACCTAAATGATTCCTTGTTCTTCTGGTCTACTATCAGGGCAAAAAAATTTTATAATTATAAAAAGCAATACAATTATATACCATGCCAATCCTAAACACTAGCCCATAAATATTGTTCACTGTCGTCAAAGTGAGCAATCTCTTCTAGCCAAGGTCAATGACTGAACAAAAAGAATTGAACAGAATAGACTTAAAAAGATCTGTTAAAGGTTGGCTAATAACTTACAAAATAAAGAAAAAAAAAATGTTTTTTCTATTTCATTTTCAGACAATTAAAAAAAATGAAAAATTATTTAGTTAAAATCATCAGTTGATATTATTTCTTTCCAATAGATTATGTGAAAGGGTAACTTAATTACTGTGCTTTATTTACATATTTATTTCATCTGACTAGACGGATTTCCATAGTCTTGCATAATGAACATGGCACCACTTGATTTTATCAATTTTAATACTTGTGCATATCCGCTTCGCGCATGCCATAATTCGTTCCCAATTTATTTAATAGATCTATATAGAATCATTGAAAATATTCTGTACTTACATTTTCTTTAATGGAAAATAAAACGCTGTCCAGGAATGCCAATATGGAGCTATTTGCTCCATATTGGCCATGTCACATGGACACATATCACATGGATAAAAAGGAAAAAACCTGTAAAATTAAAATATAAGAGTTAGTAACATTTTTTTAAAATTTTTTGGCATAATTATTTGAATTTTAATGACTAATTAATATAAAAAGGAGACCACGTCACAAAGAATAAAAATAAAATTTGATGAATGTACATACTATTAATTTTATTATCATTTGGACTCAGCCAAATGTAGAAAAAATATAGAAAAGTGAAATATTAAAAATATCACTTTGAAATATAACATTACATTTAAGACATTTGTTTCCTAGATTAATTACACAGGTGTTTTTCATTCGAACTAAGAAATTAACATTAAAAAAGAAGGAAAACAACAATTATGGTTCTATTGACCTAATAATATATTTCTAAAAGTACGCAAGAATATATATATATATATATATATATATATATATATGCGTGTGTGTGTGTGTGTGTGTGTATGAATGTATGTATATATATATATATATATATATATATATATATATATATATATATATATATAAATATAGAAAAACCTACCTGGACATTAAACGAACATTTTATGTATTGGTATATTTTTGATAGTTCTTCATAAAACCATACTAATTGCAAATTTCCATTTAATTCACAGGCTGATGAATCTATCCACAATATTTCTGAATAATAATAGTTTATTACAAATTTCCCAGGTGTCTTATTGCAACTCTCAAAAATTTGCTTTAAACAAATGTTTGCCAATTCTAATCTCATTCGGACGTTTAATAATAAACCGGCTAAATAACACATTTCTATATCGATTAAAAAAAACCCATGTAGGTATAAAAATACCTTAAGATAAAATTTACACCTGTAAAGTAACAGTCTACAATCAAGAAATAACACTGTAATAAAATAACTATAATGAGGAACGTATTAGAAAAAAATTTGGATTTTAAGAACATATGTTGCCTGACACTGAATTCAATGTGACGATCCATGTTACGTAGTTTCGTAAAAATGTGAACGTGTAAATTTTTGTTCCAAACAATGTCAATAAGCACTAGATAAGATAAACTTAAAACCACTACTATATGATAAATCACTTCTATAAAATGGTTTATTATATCCATGGCGTTGTATTTCAACGTTAAATTGAAAAGTAATCCCGCCGAAATAAAATATATCAAAAAGATGATACTGAATCCTTTGCGGAGCCATGTCTTAGAAAATTTTTTTACGGTCTTCGTATCAGATCGACAGAGTCCAAAACTAGTTTCCACTAAAATATTTCCTTTGAAGGAAACTTCTGCATCTAATATAACGTCTTCCTTTTCCATAATTAATATACCGTAACAGCTGCCGATACACGTTTGAAGTGAATCCCGCAGTCTATTACAACGAAAAATTAATTGGTTAATATATTCGTAGGCTCTATAGTACTCTGTATATGGACACGATGACGCATGTTGTGGTCGAAACGTAATTACGTGGCCATTAATATTTTAGTAAATACCACTCAGTCGATATTATTTTAATCATATCAAGTTGTTAATGCTCATGTAATATTTAATAGTACATGAAACATAGGTAGTAACATCATAATCGTAACATCCATATATATCTTCATATTTTAAAAACACGAATTGACCAATTTAGTTTATTTAAATTGTATTTTTTCGGTATAATTAGTTTTTGGCAATTTCAAGTTCACAATGTTGATAAAGATTAACATCCCAAGAACTTTCCAAAGTTTCTTGTACCGTCAATGATATTTCTTGGTTATATCGCTCGAATTACTAATCCTACTAGACGAGGTAAAACTTACTTTTGTGGAATATTAAATGGCCTACATTTTTTACGGAATTATTTCCGTGTAATCTACTGGTTATAAATTATATCATATTTAAATTGGAAAAAAATATTTTTGTCCAATTAAAAAAGATGGTACCGTGCATTACAAAAAATTAAGTAATAAATATTTCAATATTCTACAATATTTGCTCTTATAACATTACATGCGGCGTTTCGTTTCACTATAATTGAAATATTTCTGCAAATATAGAAAATTTGTCGTAATTTCCCAGACAACGCTAACTTAACAAATAACTAGAAAGCAATCGTGAAACGGCACTGTCTAAAGAATTTGCTTAATGTAACCAAACATTACGAAATTATAGTTTTGAATAGTTTTACCAAACTACTTCGCTGGCTTATTGTAGATCTAATTAACTATTTATTACTTGTCGACTACTTTTGTTCGCTCAGAGAATTAAAATTTTGAAATTCTTTATATTAGTAGTTGATTTGTCGCTGATGTACAAGTCTCCTGAACGAAAATTAACGTATTCTCTGGAGACAGTCTCCACCGTCTGCTCGAAATTGAATTTTTTCCCTAAGGATTCATCAGATTCCGAGACAAAAGAAATAATCTCAAGCCTAGCAAGTATGGCAGTAGTAATATCTTTATAACCCAAGAACGGTGTGTGGGCGCGAGGATTAGGGGAGAAGAAAAAATAATGATTATTAATTTATGGCGAATTTTTCTTGGTTGCAGTTCTTAGTAATACTTATTTACAATAAATTTGAGGTTCTAAATTTACACAACGCTGTAATGGTCAACATCGACACTTCATAATGACGTTGCATAATGAGTAAGAATAGGTTGGAAGTTCTGCTAAATACTATTCGATTTGATGATGCAGAAACTAGAGAGCAACGACGTGAACTAGATATGTCTGCTCCAATTTCAGAACTTTTTCAGTCTTTTATACAAAATTGTCAAAGAGTGTACACGATTGGAACTTGTGCTTGTGTAGATGAGATGCTTGTAGCTTTTCGCAGTGGCGGCACATTTAAAATGTATATGCCAAAAAAAACAGCTAAATATGGTCTTAAAATTATGTGCCTTACAGATGCAAGAAACGGTTACCTCCTAAATGCTTACATATACCTCGGCAAAGATTCTGATGGACAAAATTTGACACAAGAGCAGAAGCGTTAATCAAAACCAACTCAAGCGGTTCTAAGTCTTATCGCACCGATTGAAAATTCTAATAGAAACGTGACCGCTGACAACTGGTTTTATTCGATAGAACTAGTCAATATTTCGAAAGAGAAGCACCTCAGTGTACACTCAAAAAGAACAAACGTGAAATACCGCCTGAGTTCAAACCATCTAGAAATCGGCAAATCGAGTCCTCAATCTTTGGTTTTACCAAAAGTATCATTTTATCGTCTTACGTACCAAAAAAAAAATAAAGCTGTGGTTATGATTTCAAGTATGCACCATACTGCTAGTGTTGACGAAAGTAGCAAGAAACCGTAAATGATCTTATTACAACCAAACAAAAATAGGCGTCGATTTACAGGATCAAAGATGTTCAAATTACTCTACTTCTCGTCGAACGCGAAGATGGCCTCTAACTATATTTTACAGAATTTTGGACATCATCAGCCTCAGCAACCAAGCACAGAAGACTAGAAGTTGATTTAAATTTCTAAAACAGCTAGCACAACAGCTTACAAGGCCGCATGTGGAACGTCGCGAAAAAAATTATCACATTCAGAGAAATCTTAAGAACTCTATTCGCCGTATTCTAGAGATCGGGGACGATAAACCAAGCACTTCTGAAGTCGAAAAACTTGAAGTTCGTAAAACATATTTTACATGTAATCCAAAAAAGAAACGAAAGACTGCTTACTTATGTTTTATGTGTAAGGTACCAATTTGCTTGGAGTGTTCGAAAAAAATGTGCTTTAACTGCCGCGAAAAAATATAAATGTTTAGGCTTTGCAGTTTTATTTATTTTTCGAAATAACGTTTATTTTTGTTGTTTTTTTTCAAGTTTGTATATTTAATTTATAAGAATGAATATCAATAAGTTAAAAATTTAAGTTTCTAATGCTGTAGATTTCATTTTCTTAGAGTAGTAATTTTTTGTGCCATTGATAAAATCTCTATAAAGTAACAATTACTTTACGGAGATTTTACCAATATCTCGAGATTTTTATGTGATTGTTAGTAATTGTATGTCTAATATAAAGCTTTTAAATATAAATAAGTATTTTATTCAATCAGATGTTTCATTATTACCACCAAAATAAAATTATAGGGAATATCATATTAGAGTCTCTGAGTCCGAACGTAGGTAGTTAAGGGACAAAAATGTGTGGTAGATGGCTAAGGGTTAATGCTACATGTCAAAAATAACAATTGACATAGAAATTTAGTTGGTAGACTGCGAAATATTTTAAATGTAAATTGTTTATAGTACATTAGAGGGAAAAAAATACATAAGTATACATAAGAAATACAAACTATTGACATGATTTGGGATGGCAATGACAGGAAATGACAAAAGCATAAAGGAAAATATTTCAGGAGAGGTAGGACTTTTTCACTCCTTCTTCGAAAATATTTAGGAACGTGATATGTTCAGTGTCAGGATCCAGGTGATTCCAAATTTTTACTGCTTGGAGAGTGAAAGATTTTTCGTAAGAGATTGAGGTATGTTTCGGAATAAGTGAGGTAAGTGAACTTTCACGTCGTGGTCCAAGGCCGTGAGCAGAGAAATTTTTAAATTTGCCAGTAGATAATTTGTGCTCTGAGGATTTTTAATTTATTAAAAAGAAGTGTAAGTATGTGAAATTGGCGTAGCTCACGGATCTTCAGCCACTTAAGAAATGATATGTATTCAGAAATATGGTAAAATTTTCTGAGGTCGAAGAAGTACTGAATGCATAAATTTTAAAAAAGGTTCCAACTTGCGCAAATATTCTTTATTAAGATCAAAATAGTACACATCTCCATTAGTGGTAATGGGAGTGTTTGACAAAGTTAGATTTTCGTTTTAGTCGGTAGAAAATTTTGAAACGTTTCAAAGTGTATATCCTGTGGAAAACACGACGAGTAGTATCATTTACTTGAGGGCGCTAAGATTATGATCGATCAATAGCAATAAAAACCTGGTTTTTAACAGTTTACCTATATAGCATTATTGTACTATTCAGCACTAATTTCTGAAAACTAGGTAGGTTCAGTACTGAAATCACTTTTGACTACAGATGATGATAGCTTGTAACTTGCTTGGGTTAACCAAAAGACCCATTTCATAAGCCCACTGACCAATTGAACGAGATCTCGATTAAGGAAGTCGATGGTTTTTGATAAGTAATAGAGGTCTGAATGCGCATAGATTTGTAGGTCATCGGCATAGAGATTACATTTGGTACTGATATTATTAACAACATAATCTTGAGGTACACCAGTTGTAAAATCAGATCAGAATACAGACCGATTAGTTTAAGAGCATTAATGCTTAAAAATGGATTTGGATTTTATCGCAAGAAGATTATCTTTAACTTCGGACTCACAGGTATCCAATGTTCACCAGAAACATATGAATGCGAGTTACCGTTCATAGTTGTAAAATTAACAGCTGGGTCAAGTACCATGGGTGGCGTAGAAAAGTGTGACTTTAATTGGTCGATATCCAATTGTCAGTTTTCCAAAGTGATAGAAGATTTTTCAAGGCCTAAAGCACTCAGAAAATTTTAAATATTATTAGGAATATAATCTCCTAATGATGTAGAAATATAGCATTTTTGGTATTTCTGCACATTTGCCAACATTTATTTCTAGGCACTCTAAACTTATCCCAGCGATTTGGACTGGAAAACAGTCCTATACTTCGCTTTGACATGATCAAGTTTGGCCATTATTTTTCTAATAGAATCGTTTAGCCAAGGAGCAGCCCTCCGCTTAATTTTGATAAGTTTTAGGGGAACAAATTTATCGAGCAGTTTAGTGACACGAATGTTGAAAACAGTGAGCTTGTTATCAACAGAGTGATTGATCTGAATTGTATCCCAGTTATTGAATCTAGCATTCTCAAGAAAATATGATAGGTCAATACGATTAAAGGTTATAACGTATTGTTTTTCGACCTTCGTTATTGTCTATGTACTGACCCCTATTGTGGACAGCCTGCAATCCTTTAGCAATAGCTTTATTGTGGCGGCTAGTATTCGATTTGTTCGAATATTCCAAGCTTGGTCAGAAGTTGGCAGAAGTTATAGGGGATGGGCAATCATAGTTTCAATTTTCCATAAAGTAGCAACAAGTAATTTTGACAATTTATAATAAATGCACTTCATGTATCGCTCAATTCATCTCATATTTATTTATTTACTTTATTGTATATAATTAATACATATGGCAGACTTATTGCTACGAAAACAATCTATTACAGTCAACCATAAACCAAGTCCTGTCCCGTTCGACGAACGGTCGAGAATCGAACCGGGGTCCCCACGGTGCGCCACATCGTCAAGGGCCACATGCCTTGTGATCAACCCAGCACACCACGGTGACGACATTTTCAATTGGTAATCAACACGACTTTTGGTTAATCACTAATTCAGTCGGCTATATTTACGTAGATGTGACGAAATATATGTTAATAATATTTTGATGATAACAGCTAATTCTAATCTTAGCTGTAATTTAATTGATCCGCTTCTACTGTTTTCCTTATTCCCTTGAATATATTGTTATTAATTTTAGTTTTTTTAAATTTATACTGTAATTTCCAGTCTTAAAAACAACGACCATGAGCATTTTTTTAAAAATTAACTGCGCTATAACCTTTAGATGATAGATTACATTTAGATATTTTTTAAACTATTTACTTAACGTTCTGTCAAAATTTCTTGCCATTTTTGTTGTACCATCAAGTCTAAAGATTTGGTCTAAATAAATATTGTAATGAAGTCTCTATAACTATGACATAACTAACGGCCGATTAAATCTGTCCTTTTCAGAATACAATGATGGAGCCGGTATGAGTATACTTATCGAGTATGGTCATGTTTCCTTGTTTTGATATAAAGAATAATAAAACAAAGCAAAAAGGTAGAGAAAGTAGGCACGAAGAACTGAGTTATTGATTTGTGGGTAATAGAGTAAGTGCAGGTATAAACAAAAGCTTAAACTGACTAAATATTAGTACGTAGGTAGGCAGGTAAATAAGTATAGAACTGTAAGTTATATAAAGGCTTGAATCACCGTCTACTGTGGGGCCAAAAGAGGGAATGCGATATATTTTCCATATGTATTTATGTGTGTATATACAGATGCATATAGGAGTATAGCACCTATCTGTCTATTTGGGTGGGCACGTGCTAGAGACAGGTGAAAAACGTTAACTTCGCAGCGATTACAAAAATCTCCAGCAGTAGTAATATTTTGCCAATTTTTATAAGCACGTTTTATAGCAAGAGATATTTTCATTACTATATACTCTTCATTGCGCTTTTTTCTGCTTATTATTTTAAGTCAGTTCAATTTGTTGTAAAAATGTTTTATTTTCTAAATTAAATTGATCATTACCTTCACATATACCGTTAATTTATCGACTTTTAAAGTAAAATGGACAAACACGCGAACTCATGATAATCACCATTTACCGTCTAATCAGTAGCTTCGCGACGTTAGACATAATTGAAAATAACAAGTTTTTACCACTTAAGGCCCACCGTTTATTTGAAAATAATCGGCACAAACGATAGATTCCAACGCAAAGGTTTTTTACACCGAGATGGATTAGAAATCAGTCTATTCTTCGGTTAGAAATGTATAATAACTTAACTGCTTATTTAGAATTGAACCCGAATAGTACTTTAAATATTAGAAGAATAGTTTTTTTGCCATCTTAGTTAATGGTATTTAAACAAAATTATAACACGTATCAAAATTATAAGAACGCAATATGCAATTAGTACACTGTTTCAGGAAAACTTTATTCATCACAATAACTTAGATTCTTAATTAGCTGGAAATTGTTTACAATATTAAGCTAAAAAGTTATAAAAAATTATTGATATTAATAAAGTCGTATGTGCAGAAATTCCAGATATTCGAACACAATATAAAATAAATGAATATGTCGTAAAAAATTATAATGCAAGGACCGTGTGGTGCTCTTCCCGAAATAATTTAAAGATATTAAAACTTATAATGGAAATGTTAACAACATATTTATTGAAGCGTGACACGTTCGTGGTATTGCTATGAATAACAAAGACTGGCGTAAATATTGAAATGAAGCAAAATAATTCAATTCCCTCAAAACTAACGCGTCAATTGTTTGCTTTTATTTGTACATTGAATATGCCAGCAAATATATTAGTGTTGTGTCTTGCAATTAAAATATTTTTTTTGCAAAGATTTCTCAAAGGATTTTAATGAAAAAAATAATTCAAACATATTACTATTATAATTTGAAGAAATTGAAAATGTAAATAATTTGACATGACAATCACTTGAAATACCTGTTTCAACGTTAATGCCAGAATTTTTAGAAGCAGATATTGCTGATACAATCAAGCAGAGTTACAATTTAATGAACATTACGAAAAAGGTATCTTAGAACAGCGTTCTATACTTCATCGCGTTATTTATGAAGTTCGGTATCATGATTCGAGCTTAACTATGTTTTATTTAACTGTTCATGCAGTTTATGTTATTTGTTAGCCAACGAATGAGAGAGAACTAGCACTGAGCTTCAAATGGCTCTTTTTATCCTAGCATAATTTCTATTTCTCCTAAAGAAGATAAATAAAAAAAAAATTGTTGTTGGCCACTAAGTTTAATTTTACCTACCACCATATTTAATATAACTTAGCTGGATTATTCAATCTTATCAAAATATTTCTACTTTTGAAAACAAATTATATTTTTCATGCAAATTGCTTATATGTGTTCTGCTTTATGTTTTCAAGATAACTGTTATCGTAGTTTCAATTGCTTACCATTGTGGACAATATCACTAGTTACACATTGACCTTAAATTAAATACCATGTAGCATGTCTTCTTCTTTTTGTGAGAGCTATGAAACACAATTATTTATTTGTCAATAATCGGACTTTATTTTTTAAACTCTATTTAATAAAATGTCAAATTTGTTCTTTTAAAGATAACCTCCGTTGTGCAGGATAACCTCTGTTCTTTTCCCAGATTATTTTCGCCAAAGTCAACCGCATCACTAGATTTATTCTTCATTTAAAATTAGCACTCCAACCTTGATTAAAATCCAACATCTATTTTGCACTTAATCTTTGAATTATCCATTTTAACTTAAAACTCTCTCTATTTAATTGAAGTATAATATCTTCTGAGAGATAATGGAATGGGTATCTTAATACAATTTTATTGTTGATACTTGTAATTGTTGTCGCTTTCTTCCAAAAAAACTGCTTATGGGATGTGTACGTGTTTATCCAATCAATCAAATTGAATCTTTGAATTGTAAGACGACCAACGTTTCCTTGGAAACTATTATATACTTTCCATGTATTTCCACAAATTATGTATGAACTAATGTTAGTAAAGCTTGTAAAATAAGTATACATATGTTATATATTCCATTATGATCTTATAATATAGGTTACGCTTATTATTACATATTTGATTTTGTTTTAAAATAAGTATTTCATTACATAGTTTTCAAGCACTAATTTTTTTTGAAATTTTAAGGAAATAAAATAAAAACTGGAAAAAAAATTTTAAATTTCACATATAATATGGGCTATTAAGTGAAATACCTTATTAAAGAAATTTCAATTTTTTCGGTAATCTTAGACGGTATATGATCAAAGTATCCTACATACATGGAAATAATATCCATTCGCATTTTTTACGAATATTGAATCTGTAATTATGAAAAAACAAAGTTTTATTAATCCTGTACATAGGTTGTAGGAAAATTATGACAATGATTACAGATAATATAGTTTTGTGATAATGTATGCATGCCCCATCTCTTCATTATATCAGCTATTTCTAAATATTTATTGTATTAGTAGGTTCATATTAGTGATGGCTTGTAATAAATAAAGCAACTGCATTTCAACCAGGGCACTGAATCCTGGATACACTTGGCAAATTTTTCCTTGTTCGTTCTACTTTTCACTTTTATAGCTTCTCATATTTTCTGCATGTTCATGTAAACAACTGTTTTGTTTATACCTAAATTTAATTACAAATACGCTCAGGTTCATTAAAACGTAGGTTAATTGCCATGAACTACTCTTTTCACCCACAATATAAAATGGGCAGGCGTTGTCAGTTTGAGGGGTTTCTGTGTTTTTGAAGCTTCTTATCTCAATAACAGATGATCCTATTTGATCCTATTTTTATTTAAAAATATATGCTATCAAAAAGGCTTTTAGCATTGTCTAATCAAAATTATTTGGCTATTTCTGAAAATTTAATGTTTTGAAAAATTTTAAATATAAATAAAACCAAATACAAATAATAATCAGCGATTTTAATAGTTACATTATCCGACTTTGACTTCAAATGTTTAGATTATTAATACCGCTCCAAACCGTAGCAGTCACAGGGATATTAATTGGTTTTAGCCGTGTTAATAGCTGCAAAACTAAGATTTTTATTTTAGTCAATTATAACGACTGACAATGGCAATGCTCATTTTTTCAGTGGTACTTTACATAATTTTCTTTGGTCTAGTTTACATATGGTCATATTTTTTGAGTTAACTAAGCCCCGAAGTAGTAATTAAAGGAAAAAAACATACACAACAAAAACACACACACCAAGTGCAAAGACACTTGACAGTCAAACTAAACAAAATATCGAATTTTTATTTTATTCAACTTATTATTTAATTAATAATTTCTCTCTGTGACAGGGTTATTTCAAACTTATATTATAATTAATTTAAAAATATTTTCAATGTATCCTTACTGGTTGCTCCCATTCTCCATTCAGCTGCTCAAAAATAAAACACTAATAAATTCCATCAACATTGTGAGTACCTTTTACATGTTTTATAACCAGTTAAGTAAGATAGTCTTCTTAAGAGTTTAAAAAAATTATTGCCTTTGCATATTTCACTCAAATTACTTCGCGGTGCATAAATCGTCGAAACTAAAACCACAATCATAAATCCTAAGATTTACGATCAATGAATGATTTAAAGTAAACCTCCAATGTAATTTTGTACTTGACGTACAAGTTTTTTGACTTTGTACACAAAGCACCAAGAAATAATACCAATAAAAACTGAAAGGTTGAAAGTATGCGGGACAATTGCGACTCACTTGTTACGAATTCACAGTGGTAACTGTGAATTCGTACAAACTGAGTGAATTCCTAACAACTGAATCGCAAATTTTCTCGTAGAATAGAAGTTACAGCATAAATTTCAATTAAATTTAGCAGTAATAGTCGGCAATAATTTTGTACAGTTACAATTGTACTTTTGTAAACATCACAGCCATATAAGTCCATACAGTTCATTGAATTTTTGTAATACTGAAAGTTCATTACAATCGGACTATGAAATTTATGTAATAAATTAAATTGATCTGTAAATATTACTTTTGGCAATATAACCACTCAAAATGTGGCTTATCTTCGTGTAATGTACTTCAAAAGTTATCACCTCTAATATCGGGGAATATATACTTCTTCGCCATACTTCAATATTCTATTAATACGCAAGTTTGGGCCTTAGAACTTTTGATCCAGACTATATCGAAAATGAGTTTTCTATATAAGAAATAATTGTTTTACCCACTGAGAAAAGTGTTTTAATTTTCATAAATCAGAGTCTTATAGGCCTGTCCTGATGTAATACTGGTGCTTTAAACACCATATTACTGTTGTAAAACTCGAGCGAAAATTTGCTGTGCGATTGTTATTTGTACAAGGAGAATGGCAAGATGTAATTAAATTTTCCCTGCGGTTTTATGTACGAACCTAGTTTACTAGTTTCATCTTTATAAGCTTAATGCATCTGATCCTCACGAATCGAATAAAGAACTACTAATTTGTATTAAGAAAAAAGTAAATTTACCAATGGGTTGATACAATCTATTTTCCGTGCACTGAATTCATTTCATCATAACAAGACTTTGTTTTCAAAAATAATTTAGGCGTTAACCGACACCGGAAACTGGTTAGCTCCTCACGACACACTAGCCGTCTACGTCTTCAGGAACGATACTGGACACCAAATAATATCGATGCTTAAAAATGACAATTCTTAGTCGTTATAACTGTATTGAAATATAAATCTTAGCTATTAAAATGGCTGAAAACGGTTAACCTACATGGCTGAAACCAGTTTATATTGAAATTGTCCATTTCTAATAACAAATATAAAAAATTTAAGTTCTTGAAAATAATCAAATAACTTTGTTCAGGCATGGGTTAAAGCCCTTTTGATAGCATATTTTTTTAAATAAAAAAGGGAATCAAATCGGATCATCCGTTGTTGAGATATAACAATTTAGACGCAAAGGTAACCCTAAAACTTAGAACGCCTGCTTTTTTGTGTTGTGGGTTAAAATAAGAAGTTCATGAAAATTAATCTGCCTTTTAATTAACACGAGCGTGTTTGTAACAAACATTGAGTATTACTAATAACGGAAACGTTGCTATCATTTATAATGGCAATATTATTAGTGTCACCGTTTTCTTAATACGATCGCGAAACTATTTAAAAAAAAGGGAATCTCAAAATAACGCAATAACCTCAGTAATCTTGCTATACTAGCATTTGAGATAATAATTTAGGACTATATAAAGATATAGCCCAAAGTTATCATATGTAAAATATGGATGGTAACATGCTATAACTTGAAATTCCAGCGATATGTCAATTGCATATAATATGATAATTGTAGACCAAATTTCACAGTTTATATTTATGAAATTAATTATTAATTGACTGTGCGAGAGTATTGTAGAATGTTAATTAATACTTCTTTTTTCAATTATTAACGCAAAGTATGTTTTATTTATGAATATTAAATAAATATCAATAAACATTGCATAATGTATTATTTATGTAATAGGCCTAAGCGTAATATTACATCAATTCAATCAAATAATATTTACAAAAGCGTAGTATAATATTACATCAATTATAATCAAATGACATTTAACTCTTTCAATATATTAAAAATATCACGCGAAATTGATGAACTGAATCACTACAATAGCATAAGTCAGAGTTAAGCCTAAGAAACTAATTAGGAGAGACATCCGTATGTTGTACATATTGAATACAGTGAATTTTCCTATTTTGTTCCAAACAAAGAGTTCCTGTACTAGTTCCAGTTGTCTCCTGCTTTTAGGGGCTGAAAAATAATAAAAAAAATTAGTTCACGTTGCTAACAAAGAATTATTTAATTAATTGTATTCTATGTAGGCAATTATTTTATATTATTTCTTTAATAATGAATTACAAATAAATAATTAGAATAACGATTGACGGTAAATAAATTTCCTATGCCGTTAGTTTACTTGTGTTTTAGTGCACAACGATTAGCTCGCCTGCGTTAATTTATTTATTTGTCCCAGTTGTTAGAAATGTGTGCGCGCGTGTGTGTGCGCGCGTGTGTGTGCGCGTGTGTATGTGTGTATAGTAAATGTTATAAACTTAACATGCAAGAATTAAATAAACATAACTGTAATAATTTTGTTTATTAAATACTTACGAAGATGATTCCCAATTGCACATTCTGTGAAATATGATTTCAATTTTTTCACTTTTGTGTAAAGTTTCTCGCCAATAACGCATAATCCAATCACCGACGCCACAAAGTGGGAAAACCAAAAAAATGGACCAAATATGAGAAAACTTTCAAATCCCTGAAATTAAAATAGATGCAAAATGAATTCGGCAAATTATGAACTATTTTATTAGACCTTTAGAATTAAATGATCCGCGTAATGTAATTATGTGCTTTATAGGACTTTATAGGTATCTGTTTTACCGTAATGTATTTTACTAAAAATTACGCATGTTTCTTTACTTACATTTTTTTTCATATTCTCGAGAATATTTTGGAGGGCTAACAATATGCTTAAAAACGTCAAAAATGTGTTTAGAAGCAGCTGAAATGAAATTTAACTATTTCTTTACAATATTGTAAATAACAAAAAATAGATATATCATAAAATAATTTCATAAATACTTCATACCTGAATCTCGAACATGCGATTCATAAATTGCAACAGATCCATAATCCGGATGAATAAATCTGACAAATGGAAAATGGTTTTTCCTTTAAGGGGCAAAACAAAAAGTCGAGAATTGGGATCCTCCTTTTGAGAATTAGAATTTATTGAAAATCTGTTTAATGAAGCGAATTCGGACTGATGATTCTCTTTAATAAAATACGAATTAACTAAATCCACACGTGCGTTTATGCTGTTAACAAGTGTGAAAAATAACAACATTTCTAAATCAAAATGCGTATTATAAGAACTAATATGAAAAATATGTAGAAAGTATAAAATATCTCGGTTGTCAGTATAATAATAGAAATAAAGGAACATCGCAGTCGAATGGTAGGTAACAATGATAAAAATTAAAATAATATTTCTCAACTTTTCATGTTTGAACAAATTTTTAAGATGAGGAGCCTCAAATCGATCATCCACTTCCCTAATTTGACGTACGAGCTTTTCATAGACATTCCTCATCCACAACACGTCTGAGCCCATCAAATACATACCGTAACCGATAGTTACGAAATTGTATAACGATTGTAAGTTTAAATATTTACAATACATTATACTATAGATTGTTGCGACAATTAATGCAATACAAATCCTAATGCAGCACAGTATCCTGAATGAAATATTTTTGTTTTTTCCAGCACCGAGCCAATATTTGGAGAACATTATGAAGCGGAAGGTATTTTCAAAATTATTATCATTGGTTTTCATATCAACTACTTTTGTCGATGGCATTGCTGATTGTCGTAGGCGTATTCAAGTGAGGAACAGTCCGGAAGCGAGTGAGCCTAGAGAGCAACTGAATAATTTACATACAATCGATTGTAATTAAATTAGCTGCGATAAATTATGTATCTAAAAGCTATCACCATCCTTAATCAATCATACAAGGTTTGCTTGTATTCAAACATGCTATGCACAATATTTTTAAGTTATGTACATAATTTACTTCGAAAAGCAAAATGGTTTTAAAACATTTATAAAATTTATTATATCTGTATAGATGAATTAAACCTCTTGATTTCCATTGACTTGTCCTAGCTTTAGAAATAAACAGTGACACGTTGCCGAGCTTTCTAACGCAGCCCAAACATCAAAGGTGTGAGAAAGTAACTCTCGAATGTGAATCCATCAACACTGAAATACCATAAACGGACTTAACAAAAACAATGTACGACGTAAGTCGAAGAGAAATAATAAAATATTTTGCGTTTAGATAATCAGATTTAGAACCGAACTTGAAAATTATTTCACTTATACAAACATATATCAGGTGAACTGCTTGCTGCGTGAGCAACATCTTATTTATCTACTTTAATGTATCTAATTGGTACATATGGCGGACTTATTGCTACGAGAGCAATCTCTTACAGCCAACCACACCAGTCCAGCCCTGTTCGACTAACGACCGGGAATCGAACCCGGGTCGCCGCGGTGCGCCGCATCGTTAAAGGCCGTTCCATTGTGATCAACCCAACACACCACGGCAACGACGCCTTCTACTCACATCTAACATCATCTGTTAAATAAAAAAGGTATGTGTTAAAAACTTATTATTTCGAAAGACGTCAGTAAACTGTTAGTGAGGAATTGTAAATTCATTAATTTTCACATAAAATTTAAATGGCGACATCATATAACAGAATGATAGGGTAGGACAAAATAGAAGAAGAAGATATAGAGTGATACTATGAAATCAAGAAAAGACAAAATTTTGCCTAACAATTTTTGAAATTACAAAATTTTTCCACCTTTGTAACATAAAACAACGATTCAAAATATTATTTCATGATGTATGTACTATAGGTAACGGTCGCCGCATAATTGAGGGCATCGGCAGTCTGCTTGTATTTCTGGACATCTAAGTTATATTATAAACTACATTCGAACTGTAATTCACATAAGGATCACTTATGGATTATAAAAAAATACTAAACAAAGAAAGTCGTGCAGAATTCTGAATGGAAATATTGATTTTGTGTATACTTATAACATTGTTTACACCGTTCAAAAAATAATGAATTCTGGTCAATTTCCTGAAAAATATTAATAGTAAATAAATTAAAATCAACCAATATGAAAATCTCAAGGACAGCACACGTGTTGGTAATAAAGATAAACTTGATGAAGGCAATTCTCGGGGAAAAAGGATTACTAAAAAATTTTAAGCGTGATATTTTACTCCCAGGTTTTTAATTACAAATGGATAAATATATTTTTTTATATAAACATTTTTACGGTTTTTTCTATATAAACATTTTTATAGAACCTAGATACCTAGATACCTTCAATTGGAATTTTGCAAGCTCAGGGATTATTTGTCAAATTTTTAAAAATGCACTATCATGTTTAAAATTAGGTTTTTCGTTAAACTTACAATATCAAATTTTGTCACTTATTCGAAGAAACGTCAAATGTATACAGAACAATTAGGTTAGATGTTATGATATTTAAAAGAATTATTAGGAATATCGTAAAGTATGGAATCCGCCAATAAAACGATTAAGACGTGTGTTCTGACTACGTCTATTGCTACGAATTATAGAAAGTTAAGTAAAGTGGTATATTTAGCAGTCGGGAGTTAGCCATATCTACACATTTTAACCACATATAAATAACAAATGTTTAATTCACCTATTTATTTTTATACATTTACATACCATGAACTATTAAAACGATTTGCAGAAAAAACATCTGGTGATGCGATATAGTTTAAATAGAAACCAATTTTATTAATATTTTCTTTTAATTTAGAAACGCGATACTTTACACTATTTACAACATTTGCACCGCCTTCTATTGAACTGAAATAGACATCAATGAACAGCGACACATTACATAACCAAACCGAGGGCGAAGCCGTCACAAGGTAGTGTGATTTATAGGACACGACATACTTTTTGCTGCAGCATATAAAATAAAACGTCTATATGTTTTAAGTCCTACGTCTCACTTCAATCTCGTCGCCGTGGTGTGTTGGATTGATCACAAGGTATACGGCCTTTGATGATGCGACGCACCGCGGCGACAAGGGTTCGATTCCCGGCCGTTCGTCGAACGGGGCTGGACTGGTGTTGTAGTTGGCTGTAAGAGATTGCTCTTGTAGGAATAAGTCCGCCATATGTATCAATTAGATACATTAAAGTAGATAAATAAATATATATATATATAGTGACATAAGTAAGTGGAGTTTTAATGAAGTGTAACTTCTGTTCCTTACTTTAATAATTATCTGAGATAATATGACTTTCTGTCATAGCTAATTATTTTGTTCCGTAACAGTAAGTTAGATGGCAAAGATACGACATTTCATTAATGTACATCAGGTAAATGGACCAGGGGCAGTAAAACAGGTCAAACAGATTTGTCAATGCGATTATGTAAAGTAATAGTAAATCGATTCGTTATAATGTGTAGTCCACGTCCATACCACCATGAAGTTATAATTATGTAGAAGAAAGTATCACTCCTCTTAGTCGATTAGATACGGCTTTCCTTATATTATGTCATAGTTAAAGAATTATTGACTGATAATTAAAAATCAATTTCAAATAAATCAGCTACTCATTCTGCCACTTGTTTTACAATTTTATGTAATTTTTTATTCACCACCCTGCATTAAAAAAAATTGTAAACTAAATTTCCCCAATTTATATGAAATATTGAATCTACAATATATTAACTATTCAAAATATTTTTAATCCATTTTTTCAGTGTGTTACACCTTTAACCTCATAATTGTCACAAGAGCAAAATCTTACAATTTTTAGGATCTGTAGCCGATTAGCAAAAGCAGTAATCTTGTAATTTCGTTAGGTTCATCTGTTCATACGTTTTTCTGTACATTATAGTATTTATAGCTTTCTAATTGAATATGGATTAGGATTAAATTTTATATGAAGGTGTAGTTAAATTACATACGCGGACGCCTAGATAAAAGGAAAACTTTTTGAATTACCTCCTGATACATCAAACTTGGGGACAAAATATTTTTTTTCACACCCCATAGGATAGAGTGTTATTAAAAAGGTCTTTTACAATTCAATCTGAAACGTGTAGAAGTCTTTTCTTATGCGGCGCAGTGTCTATGACGAAATAGGAGTCTCCAAAGTGATTTGTAGTTTGTGATCTCGTCCCCCTCGCCACTATTTAGATATTTGTTTATTTATTTATTCATATATCTATTTATTTCTTGGAAATCCAATGCCAACTAATAGCATTACACAAAGCGCTGGACATGTGGAAGAACATATGAATAGTTATAAAACAATGAAGGTTAGGACAATACACTAACAGAATATTTCATACAACTGAAATTGTTTTTCAATTGTTTTTGTATACAGAAAATTGGATAAATATCATCTGGTAATCAGTCGTGAACCACCATGCATCTCTATGACCACATTTCTGAAGTGGTCAATGGAGCAAAAAAAAATGTCTAGACTGGGTGCATCCCGTATTATATACAAAAGATAAGTGAACGCTGTTGAATATTCAGGTAAAACAAACTACGACATTACTAACTATGTCATATTTATTCAGGTAAAACAAACTATGATACCGCCCTCTCATATAGCAACCATTAGCATAAAGGGCCACTAAACTCATCACCGTGGATTTATCAACATAATGAATTAATAATTAAAAAAAATGCATGATCAAAAACAGTTGTGCTCGGATTTGAAAGGACTTATATCCGATCAAGCCCAATATGAAATCTGATGAAAATGAGTAAGGAAAATACCCATACATTTTATAAAACAAAAACATATTAAACTTTGTTAATATTTTATCCAGCATGAGGATATAAGTTGCTTCATAGGGAGGATTGTATTCGTTTAAAGTATACTATGGACTAAAAAATTAAATAAGGTGATAATACATTCGGTATTTTGGAAATTGTGGGAATCGCTTATCACAAATCCTAGTGCTTCGTAGGCTTTCTGACAGATTTCATGATATGACTGTGAAGTGTAAGATGATTGTTCATAATTACATCGATACCTCGCATAGTTGAAACTCTTCTGAGTTTAGTTCAGGCCAGCTCATAACTATGCACAAGGTTAACAGGTAAGCGGGAGTAAGTCATCATAGCACATTTGTTCACATTAAAATGTAGCTGGTTGCTCAGAGTCCAACGGAATACTGAGTCAATATTATGTTAGAACAGCTCACTGTCAATAGGCTACTAATATCTAAGAAGAATTTTAAATCATCGGCAAAGAGAAGACAAGGAGCAATGCTGATAACTGAAGGCAAGTCATTTATCATAATCAGAAAGAGAAGTGGACCTAAATTACTACCTTGATTGACTCCAGATTGAGAAACATAAGGCCGAGACTCGAAATTTTCATGTCAGATGTACTGTTTAGTTATGCTAGAAATCTAAGTATCTTAAATTGCAACATATAGAATTTCGATGCAAAATTGCAATAAAAAACTGAGAAGATGTGAGCAACTGAAACGTCTTATGCCCAAGAATGATATACTCATTGATATATTTTTATACTTACCCCTATATGGGAGTGCAAGTGTTTTGTTATGCACTTAGATACACCTTTTGTGAATATCTAAGTGCATAGCAAAACACTTGCACTGCGGGTTATATTCGTAGTTAATAGGTTTATTCCCACAATATATTATTCTATTTCTTTAGAGACGGGAAAAATTATATCGTGCAGAAAAATTAAATTTTGTGATTTCCTCCTATTATATTGCCTTGAGAAATAGAGTATGGGTAAAGATTTTAAATAATTTTTCTGAATTTTTATCTGAAACAAATTTTAAACGTGTAACTAAATTTTATATCTTCATTTTTCTTAAAGTGGAGTAACACTTTAATTTAAAATTCTACAGATACGGTTGAAAACACAATAAAGCTAATTTATTTGAGTCTTTAAAATTATCACTAAAATTTTTTTTAGTTTAGGTTCCTTATTACGTATAAAATGTGAAAATTTGTTTCAAACAACCGTAAAAAGCCACTGGATCGAAATACTTTATTTAATGTCAACTCATCCGAGAGTCCTCGTTTTGCTCATAATAATAATATTAATAACTAAAAACATTATTTTTCATCATAATAATTTTGTCATAATAATACTCCAAACGAATCATCCGTCTAACATCTATTTGCTACTAGACAAGGACAATGGATTCGTACTTGATGATGAAATGTATTAAAGTATTAGTAATGAGGGCATTAGCGACAGTAAAGGATCTTCCCCGAATGATTTCACCGTCGTTACATAGTAAATAGATAGTAGTTTGCGTTAAGATGTGATTCATTTAATCGAATTTCATGGCTTTTAAAGTATCATAAAATTGGTGATCAAAGCAAACTATACCCTATAATATAAAAGGCTATTTTATTTCAATTAGCATTTGTATAAGCCTTTCCTTTTTGTTTAAACGAATTGTTTTAAGGGAGACAGTTTGCATATCAGGTTGAGCAGCCGATTCTATTACTATTTCTAAACCTTCATTGGTTACGGTGTCTTCATCGTAATATTCATCACTTTCGTCTCTTTCTGTCAGTACTACTTCTTTCTGAGCTTTATTTTTGTACAAAACGTCTATCACAGCTAACTGTATGCTATGTGCATAGTATAATAAGACAATAAGACAAGAGCTTACCAGCTTTCACCATAAAGCTTGCGCCATCAGTAATGAAACCTATGAAGTCGTTTTCAAAGTTTAAGTAAAATTTCTTCAACCGTTCTGACACTAATCCAATGCAATGTTCAACAGCACAGGATCCGTAAATTCTGACAAGGCCAAGAATAAAATGAGTCTTCTTAAATTGTATCTCAAACTCTTCACGGATATTGATGATGAGAACATGGAATCGATAAAACACTTGTCATCAGTATACGATCAGTAAAATTTATTAATTTATCAGGTCCAGGATAAACGTTTAATTATTTTGTGCATATTTGTCTACGTCTCTGGAGAATTTAAACATAAAACTATAAATTTTACAGATTTTTAGTTACATAATTTTTCAGTGCTAATTATAGCGAATAGGAGTTTCTTTAAATGACGGGATTGTTTAGATAATATTATTTTAAAGTTTATCAAAAGAAAATTTTATAAAGTGCTATATTATCATTCTTTTAGGAGTCTTACAGTAATCTCATTCTCTTTCCAAGTATGTAAACATGTAGTTAACGCTTAATATTTTTTTACCAATTAAATATTCTATTGACCATTTATATAAAATTAGTGTTCGATCGATTTTGTATTTTTTTCTGGTCAAAAACGATAGCGTGGAATTTAAAATTGAATGTGACAGAAGTGCATGATAATTTAATAGAATTTCCTTGGCTGCGTATGCGCCTTACTATCAAAAAGCTTTTCCATTTTTTAAAGTTTATTTCAACTGTAAAATACCAATCAAAAACACTGTTCATTTTAAGGTAGGTGTAAATGTAGGTGCAGAATTTATTTGAAGAACCATAAAGAATTAAAAATTGATTTGAAAAGTTCTATTGCTGCCCAATTAATGTCACTAAGTGACCAATTACCACTAATTCGTGATCTATTAGACGGTATTCTTTTATATTTTTTTCCGTCTTAGATAACTTACCGCCTCGGTAAGTTATAGTTTTACTACAAATTCAGAAGGCTGTTTGCCAACCTCACACAGTAAACACACTCAATTTGTTAACTGAAATTAACATCATACTTAAAGAAATAAATAAAATTCTTACGAATATACGGTCAGCGGGATCCCGCTGCACAGCTTGGACGAGGTCGTTGATTTGGGAGTAAGATTTGATTCACGATTGACATTTCGTAGGAAAATGGCGGAGGTAGCAAACAATTTTTATCGGAAACTTGGATTTATATTGCATACTTCAAAAGATTTTCAGTTCGTGTCATCAATTTGCCTCATGCACATTTCACTAGTGCAAAGTCAATTAGAACCTGGCTCCATTATATGTAGCTTACACAAAGCCAAATATAGCTCGACCAACCGAAAAGAGGAGGCTGACCAAACTATGACTAGGTAACTGACACATTTCGACTTTAGCGGAGAAAACTCATTTTTCGAGATATTTTCATTTTTCGAGAAAATTTGTAAAAATTACTACTCTGGGTTGATTTTTTGGGTGTCATGGCTACAAATTGATTCTAATGTTGAATTTTTTAATTGTTCAGCATAGTTGGATGATAAGGCTTTTGAATGAATTAAACATTTTACGGCAACTGATACGGTTCCATTAAAAAAAAGATCAAAAATGCTCCTTTTATGATTTAATAACTTTCGTCAACCAAATTTGAATGTTTATGGTAAAAAAAATGTACTACCTAGAATTGGCAAATTCCACGTTAACATTTTGAAAATTGGCTCAAAAAATGTTCATGTAAATGTAGCTTTTTTCATGGGAACTTTTAATTACTCATTGCAAACAATAAAAGTAATTTAATTTTAAGAAAACATAACAATTTCTTCAAAGAAATTATTTATATTACTTTGTAACTAACGTTCAAACTGCTTGCAATTCACAGTTTTAATCTGATGTACTGATGAAGTAAATAGCTGAATAATAGTAAAATACACAAGTATATTGAAGCAATTTATATTTGCCTATTAAGTTAATACAACAAACGCTCGAAACTTCTCCTAGCAACTCTTATACATGTTTTATATCTTCTAATGTAGTTTTATACTAAGTTTCTTAGAGCACGGTTGTTATTTGTAATCTAATTTGTTGAGGCATTTAATTTCTGACATAGTTCCTCTTTGCTTTCTTCGCCTCTCGAATTTCTTTCTCATACACCATTACTTTAAAACAATCCAACAAGAAATAATAAACGGGGTTGAGATATGGTGAACGGATGCTCCCTCCTCATCCAATCCATTGATTTGTGTATGTGTCATTTAAATAATTTCTTACAGCTTGTGTGCCTATTACATGCAGGAGAATCCTAAAACGTACATTTCCGATTTTTTTAATCGAACCGTACTAGTTGTCATAAGATGTTTTAATTGATTCAAAAACCTTATGATTCAATAACACTTAATAAGAAAAAAAATTAAAAACCAGACTAAATTTGTAGCCGTGACACCTAAAAGATCGACCCAGTGTAGTGATTTTTACATTGTCAAGTGTCTATGTCTCGGAAAATAAAATGTTTCTGCTACGATCAAAATTTGTCAGTTACCTAGTTACAGCCTACCTCCCTCTTCAAGTGGTCTATGACTTACGTGACAATTGTATACATGTGTGCGTACGTGCGTATGCCCGCTCGTGTATACGTGAACGGGCGTGCGTGTGTGCATGCGTGTGTGAATACGTGCGTGTGTGTGTGTGTGTGTGTGCGCGCGCATGTGTGTCTGCGTTTATTGCCTAACACTCGCGACTTCATTCGCGAGAGAGTTTAAAGGTTCTTATCATGACAGTGAAACTTGGAAATGGATGCAGTTGAAATTCTCAGTAAGCGCAGCCATCCTTCAATGTGTGATGTGTACCCGTTTGGGTGGACGTAGCAAAGTGCACGCCCTCCCCGCGTTTCACCGCACGTCCATTACATTGTCCCCATGTACATGACCCCGTTTAGATAAACATAGGTTTAGAGTTAGGTCAACTTTGCTGTTAGCGTATTATTGAAGTAAGGAATTTCATAGAATATTATTTATTTATATATGTGTATTGATGCTTTATAAAAAATACATATTATTAATTGCTACTTTTCAAAAAATTGCTCCTTTACAAAATCCTTTCATATGATAATCCCCAATATAAAATAATTTGACTTTTTGGAACATTCGTCATTTAGGATAACATTATATCCTCCCTCGCATTTTACGTTTTGTGTTCATAAAATTTTATCTAAATCAGGTCATTATTTCAACCGTCTATTTCACTACCAAACAGGGAAACAAACTCGTTTCCGTACTTGTAACATTATTAGATGCAGAAGTTATCGAACATGGTTTCGTTTACCAATAAAGCCATTTACATCGAATCGTAAATTACAATATGCTGGCTGCATATTGTAATAAGAGATAAAAATTTACCATTGAGCACATCAAGTTAATGGTAATCGTCAATCGACCAATATTAAGTCATTACATTTGTATAGGAAGTAAAATCACCAGATCGCGTTTTATTGATATCATTTTTGATCAACACTTTGTAAAATTGGTTCATCACGTTTAGTTCGTAGTTATGAGAATAAATGGACGTCGTTAGCCAACAGAGCCAAAAGTTTATATGAGCTACTCAAATTTATAGTTGACATCGCCACGATGTGGAGTAGACTGCATACGATACATTGTTTCTGGATAGCGACTCTTGCCGAATGGTCTTTGGACTTAGACCACGATTTTTTTGACTTAACTAACAAGTTTATTGTAAGTTATATTTAACTTTATACGCAATTAAAAACTGATTCAATGTTTCATAATTATATGCTATTTTCTAGGGTGTGTGTTATTTTCTAGGGAAATATTGTAACTCGTGAAGTCTACCATAATGACCTTACCTCTATTATGGTTTATGGAGAACCTATTCCAAGCAAAATATTCAGTGAACTGACGGAGCTACGCGTCAGCGTTTTGAGACTGGTAGATGAGGGCCAGGGAAAAACGGCGTCGGCTACTTGTAAATCTGTTGCTTTACCCGGCCTCGTGGTGCTCTACGTGCGTGATGTTCAAGATTTTTCCCGCGCACTTCTTTCTCTTACACGATCGAGTGACTGGAATCCTCACGCAAAAGTCGTCGTGCATTTGGAGAATAGAGCTACAGACTTGGACATATCTCATATGTTCTTCGCTTTCTGGTGGCATACAGTCCTCAACGTTATAATAATTCAGGTGACAGGTTTACAGAATACCAAAACGATTACGATAAATCGCTATACTCCCTTTGCCTACGACGGTTTCCATCTTGATTTTAACTACGGCTGTTGGTCAGATAAGGAATTTGGACAAGTTAGAGATGATATTGTAAAGCGAACAACGTGTCAGGTCAGTTGTGAAATAATTGCACGACCGCACAAAAAAATGTTTCTTTCAACTTGTATTAGTTTTGAACGTTTTTTAATGGGTACCAATCAATCGGTAAAGAAAGTGGAACTCTTTCCCGACAGAGCGCGTGATTTCAAGGGATTTCCATTCAGTACATTCATGAATACATTAACACCTTTCACAAAAATCAACAAAAATAAAAGCGGATTAGACTTTATTACTGGCCGTGAACCCTCCATTTGGAAATCGATCTCCGAGTATTTAAATTTTACTATGATTTTCCAGAGGGAAGAAATGCTACATAATTTCAGCTACAATCAAGCCGTGCGTAAAGTCATTGAAATGTCTAACCGAAAACTGGATATATGCGTGTTCCCCGTTTACCGGCTTATTCCACCACCGCTGCACATTGAGATGACATACACTTATGAAAGTAGCGGCCTCTGCTACGTTGCGCGACGTTCGGAGCTTTTGGGTTTCCATATTAATGTGCAATCCGCAATTCTTTTGAGCATATTAATTTCATATTCCATGATAATGGTAACTTTTTTATCGATTATATGCACTCAAAATCAAACTTTTTCATGGGACGCAGTAGGAAGAAGCTGGAGTTACACCAATCATATCTTCCTTGCCATGCCATTAAAATGGTTGCCCCAAGGTTCCCTTGTCAGATTGGCAGTTGGAATCATTCTAGCAGGTATTTTTTTATTGAATTTTACAACGCAAAGCGTTTTAACGTCATCATTAGCAGTGAAAAAACGACCAAATGACATGAATACTTTTATAAATGTCGCCGATTATGGACTTTTTGTTTACGGCTTAGACTCTCCTGATGTTATGCTTCCTGAAACAGACGAGGTATTTCATAAAATAAATAATAATTTTCGTCCCATCCCAGACGTCACTACGTGCATAGATTGGCTACGCACAGGTCATCGCGTCATTTGCGTAGTCGACTGCTCCATGGCGACTTACCTTGCCATGAATGAGATGGATGATCGAGGTACATTTTTGCACGTGCTCGCTGACAGGATCCACAATGATTTCCTGGCCTTCATCGTGCCCAAATATTCGCCGATGTTGAAGCATATCGATAAGCTTTTAATGATCTTTCAACAAGCGGGAATAATTACTAAGTGGCGCAATGTTCAGTTTGATAAACCACAACTGGACGTACCAGAAATGAAACCATTGAGCCTAAAGGACCTTCGAAATGTATTCATTGTTTTTGGATGTAGTACATTATTATGTATTATTATGTTTTTCGGAGAAGTGCTTTTAAAAATCAGCAGTCGCAGATTTTTTTCTACTAATACAATGCGTTAATAGTGATATAAATATTGAAGATAGATCTATTTAGTACATTTGTTATATCATTTAAGCAGTTTTTAGCACCAGAATGTTTACTTTGGAATATTTTCATCACAGACGGATTTAGCTGTGCATATGTATACATATATATATATGTATATATATATGTATATATATATATATATATATATATATATATATATCATATATCGTAGATAATATACATATGTATATCATGAATGTTGTAATGATTCTTATGTTTATTATGTTTTATTACTTATTTAGCTGATCGCAAAGATATAAGTTTGACGACTTTCGAAATGTTGAACTTTCTGCTTTGACAGTCTACAAAACTAAATTTTTAAAAGATACTTGGATGAAACTAAATGTTTCCGCCCTTGAGTTATGAAATCCCATATTTAGACACGGAGAATATAATTTTAACACCAATTCTTAATTGAAGTGAATGAGTTTTTGCATAACTTTGAAGCACATTTTTTGAAAAAGTACTTGAAAAGCTTGTAAAGAAATATGCAACATTTTTTTTAATGATCAATTAAGCAAATTTACACATAATATCAGGTCCAGGAAAATATTGAAATGAGGCATTACATTAATTAAAATAATTGTGGCTCGTTAGAAATTTGAGTACGGGTCCTCCCCACTCTATGCAAAAATCTCAGATTTAATCGTAGACTAATAAGCTGCTCAAACAATACGACCAGTTTATTAACGGCGATATTTGAACCCATTGTTCTCATTGATCCCTGCATTTTGACGATTTAATTTGTTGTTGCGAGCAGTAAAGATACAGACACGATACTTTTAGCGTGACATCACATTATGAGCCTATATTGCATATTTAAGTCAATCCTTTCAGTATAAAATCTGTGTCAGATTTCGGGATAAAAGTTGTTTAGATGTAATATATATCCGTTATAAAACGTAGATACAATTATTATATGGAAAATATGTCTTACTCGTATTTTATCAACCAATTTCCAAATTCAAGATCATTTAATGGCTCATTATCTTATCTTTAACGACCTTTCTTGATATTTTTTATATAAGTAAATTTGATACCAAGTAAAAAAAAGTAAAGAAAATAAAATTACGTTTATTTTGCAAAAGTATTGATTTAAATGATATTAAAATAGGTAATGTTATAGTTAATTACAATAAAAAACCATTCAACCCACGGTATTATTTAATAAAATAAACAAATAATATAAATTTAAAATTAAGACAAAAAAGAAGTTAATAAACTATATAAAGTGTTTACAGCTATAACCATAGAAAAATATAGCAAATCAATTGCATTGTGTAAGAACTTATAAAGAAATATCCAGTCAGTATTCAGAGCTAATGGAAATCATTTTTGACAAAGGTTACAGAATTTTTAAAATATTGATACACTTTTTAGTCAACACATTGTTCGCCGAAAATTCTGAGTAAAATTTATTTTCATACTTTAGAGCATTTTATTATCAAGTTTAGCTAGTTGCAATTTGCTATTGAAGGGACAAAAGGCTATTTACTCGGTCTCTGATATCTTCAACATCAGTCTGATATCATTACCGATATGATTAAAAATAGGCACACTTAGCATTTTGTTTTCTATTGCTCTTTACGTAAATTCGAAATAGTTTAAAATAACTTTTATGTTAGGAGCATCCACGTTTCGCGATCGTATGTCATTTTGCTGTAATAGAGTGAAGAACATCACAGAACAGTTATCTTCTGTTGAATTTCCGAACTCGGAAACATATCGTTTTGTGCATCCCTCCGGGCACTTTGTAATAAAAAATTGGGTAGTCAATCGGTCACTCCATTCAGATTTTGTAAGCCTTTGAACGAGCATATACGTACTTACGTATATGTATTTACAAGTGAATATATTACGTACACGAGGTGTACATATTCCAATACGGAAAATGTATCCCCTAGTCCTAAGTCTATTTTACTTTAGAAAGCAAAAATTATAACTTCTACTTTCGACTTAAATATTCCCATCTTTGTTTAAATACTGGTATCAAAGTAAAGAGTACGTAAATTTTCTGACGTTTTGTGAGTTAATTTACATGTATATATATATATATATATATATATATATACATATATATATATATACATACATATATATATATATATATATATATATATATATATATATATATATATATATATATATATTATAACGATTCCAATGTTTATTGATCTCAAGCAACCGTATTTTGGAAATATTGTTAAGTACATCGACTCCTGATATTGTTATAAGACTGGTTCTTATCTAAATAAAAAGTCTTTTCGCATTGAGTAATCATTTAAATTTTTTTTACAGTATTATTCCAGAATATATGTAAATGTTAGCGAAGAGCAAAGCAAAGACTATCGTTGAATTTTAATTTTTTACTGAATGAAATGTCAGAGATAATATGAAGGTCACAATTTTTGTTTCATTTAGAGTTAGACTCCAATGTCTATCAATTTTGCAGTGTTTTTGTACAATACTTTTAAAAATAATATAGAAACCAACGATTTTGAAGGGTTCTTTTTGGAAAAGTTTTGAAAAAATTCAGGTGAAATAAAATTAGATACTTTGAATTTGGGATTCATCTAGCCTTCATTTCAAAATTCATTCAGTAATCTTACCACTTTATCCCCCTTAATCACCTCCAAAATTAAAAATTTCTGAAAAAGTAATTTTATTTACATGCCAAATTTTAACGACAAATAATTACTGAAATATATACATGTGACAGACGGACAGACAGATAGACACTAAAGTAATTCCATAAGAGTTCTGTTTTGACCAATTTTTGTATGAATCACTATTAAAAGATTTAGTTGCGAAATATTGAATTACCGAGTACTTATTAAGATTTTTGTTCGATAGCCACCGATTATGAGATAGTTATATCTTATGCTATTTGATTCAATATATTGTTTTAAAAGCATTTTCATCGTATGATTATATTAATGCCTATCACATAATATACATACATCCGGCAGTGAATGACACTCAATTCTCTCTGAGTACTTAATATATTTGTCAAGTTCATCAATGCATAACACATCCGCCGGCCAGTACTATAACCCTTGGCGCGCCGCCCATTGAACGCAGGGGAACAAATTAAACGTTTCGCTAAGCACAAAACCGTTTTCGCGAAAACTGCTCGTCTGCATATTCCACATGGATAAATATGTACATTGTTATAGAAATTTTATATATCAATGTAATCGAATACGTTATCAGATTTTTTTCTTTCCCTTTCCATATTCTTTCATTCTACTAGCCGAATATATTGTACGCTACTAATGTGTTTATGCAGAAATAAAAAGGCTCTGCTAAATTTTATACTTTCATAATTTGTTTGATTTCCAATTGCCACTATGAATGTATGAAAATTGCCGTGGATACATTGCAAAAAATAGGAAATTGGTAAGGATATTGTGCTTGAAGCATGTTTAGTGCAAGTAATGCTCTAAAGCTTAATGTTTAAGGGCCACGCGACTAACATCTGAATAGATTTTAGCTTTATCTTGATATTCAATTGAAAATCCAAAAATTACTTCATTTCTTTTATTATATTTTAATTTTAAACCGTTTCCTGAAGAAACTTCACTTTATAATTATATTAATTTTAAATTCTTTTGAATATGTGATATAACGTTAACAAATAAAAATTTCAGTATTAAAGTAACTATTATAACTATTTAAGAATATACAAAATGTCCAACATTTCCCTTTTTGTATATTTAAGATTTCCATAGACGATTCAGTTCCCAAACATACGATTTTCACAAATTATCTGTGTTTAAGCAAGTATTTGATCCAATGAATAAGGTGACTTGATTAAATCTCAAGATATGAATGTATGTACCAATAATTAAAAATAAAACGCCAAATTTTAATAAAGTTTTATGTTTATTTTAATCAAGCGATTAAGGTGATCAGTCATTTATTTGATTACTTTCTATGTTCCTCACAACGTATGTCTAAATAAGAAGAAAAGAAAAATTAAATTCTAAACCATCTCAAAATAACTATTATCTTTTTAATTTGCTCCGCCTTCGTCGGCGATTAATAAATTAAATTAACAACTAATTAGATAAACAATTTATTAGTTCTAGATATATATTACCTCCAATAAAATTTTATATAAATTTTGGGTAATTACTACTTAAAAAATGTTAATTTGTTAGCGAGTTTACAAGCCGAACCAGACTCTACACATGACAATGGCAATATAAAGAGCTAGCAATATAAAATACCAACAATTTTTCGAATGTATATGTGATTATATGTGTTTGTGCAGGATAGTAGTTGCCTAATTGAATATATTTATGAGGTGGTTAGATCATCACGTATGAGGAATGAAACTGTAAATGACGCAGCCGAAAGCTTAACACTTACCAAGATATTTTTAGTGTTTCGTACCATAAAGTGCAAACGGTATACTTATAAGACCACTCACGTGTCTGTCCAAATATACGTCACATACATTTTTTTCAAAAATTGCCGGACGCGCAGTCTCAAAATTTGGCGCTATAATAAAACATATTCACCAGCTTAATTAATGTACTTTTCTTGTTATTTAATTGTCTTTTTTATAAAAAAAGTGTCTTCTGTGCCTTCAATAGCAAATTGCAACTAGCTAAACTTGATAATAAAATGCTCTAAAATAAATTTTATTCAGAATTTTCGGCGAACAAAGTGTTGACTAAAAGTGTATCTATATTTTAAAAATTCTGTAACCTTTGTCAAAAATGATTTCCATTAGCTCTGAATACTGACTGGATATTTCGTTATAAGTTCTTACGCAATGCAATTGATTTGCTATATTTTTCTATGGTTATAGCTGTAAACACTTCATTTGGTTTATTAACTTCATTTCTTTTGTCTTAATTATAAATTTGTATTATTAGTTTATTTTATTAAATAATACCGTCGGTTGAAAGGTTTTTTATTATAATTAACAATAACATTACCTATTTTAAGATTATTGAAATCGATACTTTTGCAAAATAGACGTAATTTTATTTTCATTATTTTTTTTATATTTGGTATCAAATTTACTTATTTAAACAATATCAAGAGAGGTCGTTAAAGGTAAGATAATGAACCATTAAATGATCTTGAATTTGGAAATTGGTTGATAAAATACGAGGCAGACATATTTTCCATATAATAATTGTATCTACGTTTTATAACGGATATATATTAAATCTAAACAACTTTTATCCCGAAATCTGACACAGATTTTATACTGAAAGGATTGACTTAAATATGCAATATGGACTCATAATATGATGTCACGCTAAAAGTATCGTGTCTGTATCTTTACTGCTCGCAACAAGAAATTAAATAGTCAAAATGCAGGGATCAATGAGAATAGTGGGTTCAAATATCGCGGTTAATAAACTGGTCGTATTGTTTGGGCAGCTTATTAGTCTACGATTAAATCTGAGATTTTTGCATAGAGTGGGGAGGACCCGTATTACAATTATTTTCATTAATGTAATGCCTCATTTCAATATTTTCCTGGACCTGATATTATGTTTAAATTTGCTTAATTGATCATGAAAATGTATGAAAATTGCCGTGGATACATTGCAAAAAATAGGAAATTAGTAAGGATATTGTGCTTGAAGCATGTTTAGTGCAAGTAATGCTCTAAAGCTTAATGTTTAAGGGCCACGCGACTAACATCTGAATAGATTTTAGCTTTATCTTGATATTCAATTGAAAATCCAAAAATTGCTTCATTTCTCTTATTATATTTTAATTTTAAACCGTTTCCTGAAGAAACTTCACTTTATAATTATATTAATTTTAAATTCTTTTAGATATGTGATATAATGTTAAGAAATAAAAATTTCAGTATTAAAGTAAACAACTATTTAAGAATATACAAAATGTCCAACATTTCCCTTTTTGTATATTTAAGAATATACAAAAAGGGAAATGTTGGAACCGACCTTCATGTTTAAGACTCGATAGTGGCGAAACGATCTTGGTACTGGACAGTTTCATTAATGTTCTAATATGAAATTTTAAAAAATATATTATTCTTTGAACAATAGTTTGGTTCTTTTGAATGAATATAACAAATTTTGTAAAGGAGTGGACTTTACAAAATTTTACAAAGATTTACATTGATACACTCATTGGAAAAAAATGAAGAAGCGCCTGAAAAGAAATATTCTGTGAAGTACCTTTACTGATATCCAGATAAATGGGACATAGTGAACTTGTAATCTTGAACTATATAGCTGAGATAAAGAAACCGATGTACACAATGACAAGAAAGATTTTTTTCATATCAAAGAAACCCAATGACAAGAATTGATTTCATATATGCTTTTATTCATTCAAATTAGGTATCCGGCTCATTTGAATTCATTGTATACCGTATGTATACAATGAATTCAAATGAGCCGGATACCTAATTTGGATGAATAAAAGCAGATATGAAATAAAAATCTTTCTGAGAACTGAGACATACTCTAGACTTGAAGGAAGATATACACTAGGGTACATTGGCTATTTTGAACAGAAGTGTTCCAATTTCGGCTGTTGGCGGCTTACGCGTGTCCAACCATTTGACATTGAGGATAAAAATTTGGTATAATATTAAAATTTATTAACCCACACACATCTCAATAGATGATGCTGATATATAGTGCGAGGTGTCGTTTGAAAGGGTTAATAAAAAGCTAAAAAAATATATTTTTTATGATTCAAGTGAGTGTATTTTTAGAGGTGTACTGATAAATACACAACAAATGTGTAATTCCACCACATATTCACGTCAGTCCTCATTTATACGTCAGGAAAAAAAGAGTTTGTGAAAGCCTATGCGACGGTTGTAGGTGAACTACATCAATTATTCTAAATGTCAGAATATTTAAATATGCACTAAGTTTTTACGTGTGTTAAAAATATAGTAGGTGATATATTTACGGTGTGAAAAATTAACAATTTTAAATAGCTTAATACAAATACTACATTCCTTTAAATATTTATAAATGCCTAAGTGTTACCTAAGTGTGCTAACTGTGCTAGCTGTGTGTTAACTGTTTTTTAGATAAAATGTTGTTCCATTAAAGGGTAGAAATGTGGATTATCAAGTAGATTCATGAGTGTATGTATAACACGAAATAAAAAAAAAATTAATTTATCCTTATCAAGCTTCAATAATTTTATAACTATCGATAATAACGATGTTTGAAGGCTTAAATGTTACAACATCGCTAACATACATACCGATCAAAGAAGATGTTACTCTAGATTGAAATAAATCGCCATTTGATCGTCTTTCAATGGCAAGATTAAATCGTTAATAAAACGTGTAGCAAGTACAGAAAATATCAAAATGAATTATGGGCGTCAGGAAAACGACGCACGTAAAGTAGTGGCTTTTATGAGTTCAAGTACAATGTGCTGATTATTTTGTTTTCGTGAATACAAGCGTACATAAATATAAATATACGGATACGAAAACAAATTCAACTTGATATCTACCCCAAAAAAGGGTTTGAGTAGTCAGACGGACGGATGGATGGGCCGACAACCAAGTGATCCTATGAGGGTTCCGTTCTTTTTTCTTTTCAAGTTATGGAACCCTAAACCACTGATATATTTTGAACAAACAAAATTATCGAATATATCATGTACGTTCACGGACCATTGCTTAGCTTTGAAAATCTACTCGTCTTTTTCCAAATATACAGGCAATTTAATGAAAATTTAATCCTGGCAACGAGAACTCTCCCTCTATAACTAATTTGAAAAGCTATCTGAAAAGTCCTTCGTCTTGAAATTATCTTGCTCTACGTTCTCCAACCACGCCGTGTTAAGGTTCATAAGTAATTTTTGTCAATTTATGTAGTCTTATTATTTATACTTTTATTTGTGTGGTGTTTTTCTGTCTTATTAAATGGCATATATTTTGATTTTTTAATCCTATAATAAAGTTACTTCATACACATTTTAAGCATTGGCTGAAAGAGATGACTCGTGCAGCATTAAGTCCATCGAATATTTATTCGAATATGGACATTAGCGGTTGAAATAAATGGATAAACTTTATACACATATCGTCCGTAAGTATAGTCGTCGACGTAAATTGAATGTTTGCCGCTTATAATTATTACGAGGTAGTAAAAAAATAATACTTGTGTTATTCCGCGTGCGAGTCTCAGTGTTTTTTTAGACTTATGATAATCTTCATTATCTGATCTTAATATTTGAAAAATGATTTTGTATTTTGGCAGTTTTCACGTTTTAATATCAGTTCGTCTGCGTTATTTACATAACATTTTGTAACTTATTCCACACAAGTGATCTCAATCATGAGGACATCCCCCCGTGATCGAGATCTTCCAATGCACGCGACCTTTTATATGTTAATAAATATTGTTATTTTCATATTTACTTTCCACATTATGCTTATGAAAATATCTCGATGAACTTGTCCGATTTAATTTTAAGATTCGTGGGAAAATTCCTCCGTCTCCTTCGCAATTTTGAAATATACATATTACTAAGTTTTGAGATACATCTAGAAGTTTGTGCAGTAACGTTACAAACAAATTTCATCGCTGTTACGTGAATTCGACTACTATAGTGTATTTTCAGTAATGTATTGCTACGCAACTTATATAATGGTTGATTCAATGAAAAGACATTTTTTGTTCTGACTTTTTCAATATCCATTTTAAATCCTTTTGAGGATTCAAGTCACTAATATTTTTATAGTAGGTTTACTGTTAGATTTACGGTGAAAAGGTGAGTATTTCAAAGAGTGAGTATCTCACTGACTGAAAAGAAGTGTTTCGATTTTACTGCCTACCTGGTTTATGGAGGAAATGACATAAAAGTTAAAATACTATAATGAACCTGATTATACAAAGTTATAATATCAATAATATTTTATATATCTATTAACGATTCTTACCTGGCGTTGCTCGAGTTTATTGCAGGTTAGCGTTAGTAATTCAAAGCATATGTAATAATTACCTCAGCAACATCTCAACGGCTGAAAGTAGGTATAAATATGTTTATGTCGTTTCTCTAGAAAATTGCTTATTATTGAAAAAATCCTTACTTTTCCTAATTATTCCATCCACTAATGTAATGATCATTGTAAGCTTTTTGGAACAGTGAGATCCTATAAACTCTTTTTGTTACTAAAATAATTATTTCAAAAATTATTTTGAAAATATTTAACGTCTTAAAATGTACGGTTAAAATGGTAAAAGCAGGAAATTCAGTTTAATTTGCAGTTTTATTTTATTTTGAGTATTTCGTACCTCAAAAGGAAAAACGGCATCTTTATAAGTACACTCGCGTGTTTGTCCTTCTGTATGTTACAACTGTTTTTTTTGGAAACAACCTAACATAGAAACTTGAAATTCAGCATAAAAATAAAGCATATTAACTAACACTGAGTATCTAATATTAAAAATATTAATAGAAACATTTTAGGAGGGACATGGTATGTACTCACATTTCTCTTTTTTAGTTTTATATGGAACATAAGATATCGTAGGAACAGGCTTTTTATAAGGGTCTCATAAAAATTTCATAATTTTAGGTAGTATAATTAAAAATGTGCAAAGAATAAGCCCTATTTCCTTATTTTAAAATGTATTTAATCTAAAAATCTAAAAAAGGGGTGTTTAGAAGCCTACGTAAAGATGACAGAAAAAGTGTCGCGGTGATGCTATATGTTATGGTTTTTAATAATATTATTAAATATTTACGATAACAATATTACTAAATACTTGTTGCACAGCGAATAATTTATTACCGATGACTTACAACAATTAACATAGTTTAACTTCAAACGAGGTACGAAACCCTCGAGGCGCGTGCTAGATTCACACATGATTAGTTATTCCGCTGTGTTCAACTTTTTTTAGATGTAATGAAGTAATGTATAGCCTATAGCGCTTTAAAATGACTAATGTACATATTATTGGAAATTTCAAAAAACAGTCAGTTCTCTTACAGTTCCGATATCATTTTATGATTGTAATATATAAACGCGTTTCAAAATTATTAACAGGTAAGTTTATAACAATGGGGCAGGTAGAATGATTTTAATACGAATTAAACTGGGCGAGCTCCTTGGAATCTTTTTATAAACAAAATATGGAAACTAAGATTGGAAATGCGAATATGAATTAACATGTAATAAAAGAGTTTATTAATCCTTTAAGGATCGCCATTTAAAGTAAAATGGTGGCTGAAACCTTATTTTATATAAATTGTGAATATTAATAGTTTAAATGAAGAAAAAAGAATGTTTCATTAATGGGCAATATTTCATACATTCGATTAGAAATGTTTTGACAGATTTAAAACGCTTTTCTTTTTCAGAGGCTAAAAATAAGAAACAATTAGAAGAATTAGGTCAAAGCATATTAAACCAACATTGTAATATTTGCTATTTATATATATATATATGTATATTTATTTATATATATATATTTATTTATATAGCGAATTTAGATATTAACAATTTAGTACGTTTTCATACTTTTTAACTACGTCAAATTAAAAATTTCTGCATAAATATTTCTACGTACCGATTATTCACGAATATATATGGTCGAAAATGCTTTGCAACTGTACCAAACTTCAGTTTCCTACGCCAAATGGTTTCTGAGAAAAATATTTTGACACACGGGCCGACGAACGCAAAAGAGAGTGACCTTATAAGTGTCCCGTTTTCTCTCCGTAGGTACGGAACGTTGGTTATATTTAAATCTCAAGAAATATTTTAAAAAGCAATCTTTCATATGGTATAAAATGTGTTCACAAATTTGATTAAGCAACAACAAGCGATGACCACTTAAAAAAACACGATTTATACAAGTAACGCTGCCTATCCCTTTTTTCATAAATTTAGAGATACAAAAAACTTCATTGAATATACAGAAGCATTGAATATACAGATATAAGGTGAAGTTATAGTTATTAGTGCGGGAGGCAGTAAAGGTATAAGATTATATCATTGTTGAAAGTAATGTGTAATGTGGTTTATACCTAAATTAATCATAAAAAGAAGAACATAGGTAGTACGGATTTCCTTTTAAATAAATTTTAAAAAAGTCCTCTTTTATATAATATTATAATATCTGCCCTTCATTTCCTTCCGTAAAGGTACCAATTTTACAGGAGGTAGGCATCAATATATCTGCATTTTTTATTATAATAATTACAAACATGCAAAAAAGATTCCACGAAATCATTCCATCGTCTTTCGTTTTGATTGTTTTGTCTCAAGGAGAGTTTTTTAAATGATAAATTGGCAAACATGTAAATTTCTGATTTGTTAAATTATTTTTAGAGCGCAAAGAAGAAAAAACTGTTTTAATATATATAATCGTGTCTGCTCTTCATTCTCATTATTAAAGGCATTACAAAAATGCCAAATATACCGAAGGAAAATGAATTTTTTATAATTTTTAAATTATAACACTCATGACGCGCTAAACGAGAATAAAGTGCTCTCTCTAATATCTGCATCTCTCGATAATCTGCATGACGATTTAGCCGGTTTTTATATATCTTAATAATTATAAAACAAATTATTCCCAAACGCAGCAGGACAAATGTTCGCCACTTGCATTTAACTTATCTTAGACATCAGGCGGTTGATTAAGACAACAGACAGACACGATTTTATTGTTTAGGTTACTTGTTTTTTTAACAAATTTTTACGAAATTGTGTATAATAAAGATACATACTTGTAAGGTAAGTTACTTGACATTATCTGGGCGTAAACTGGTGTCATTAGTTCCAGTTGTCCACGAGATTAGCCCCATATTCCTTGACTTTATAATCAATGAGTGTTTCAAAGTATTATAAATCATAATTTTTTAATCTGTTTTTATTAATTATTTTCGAAACTGATTTTACAATAAAAATATTTTTGGGGAGTACACGTTTTAAGTAAAGTATTACAAGATAAATTTGAAGTTAATCAAATCTTTTATATATTTGATTAATAAATTTCAAATGATTAATTTAAAATCTTTAATTGGAAAAGCTCTTGAATGTGTATTAAATACTCAAATATTTAGAGACAGTTTCCAAATATCCAAAAGGCTAAGCAATATCCGAGTCGAAAATAGCATTCTTCTAGTAAAATTATTGGAGAATGGCGTATTTTCCGCAGAATATTTTGAGCTCGAAAACAATTTGCCCAGTTCGTAGAATTCAGTCCGTGCGAATACCAATCAATGTTGCCAGCTAATATAATCTTATACTACGAAGGTGTTGAAAAAAATATTATTTAAAAAATTGAGTAACAGAAGAAAAATTCATGTACGTAATCAGATATACTTTTTAGTACTCATTGCATTGTAAAATAGGAAGATTATATTTTTCTCATTTGCAGTTGGTTTTATCAGAGTACAAATACATAATTTTACTACTTAAGCAATTCATTTATTTTGTAGTTTTTAACTATCAAACCCTCTAACATTATTTAATCATAGTCCAGTTAAACTTTTGTGCATATTCAGCTAATGTCGTATGGATGAAAATTTACTGAACACGATAACATAGAGTACAATAATAAATACTCACTCGAACATAATATTCCATTCTCTAGGTAAAATGATTTATTTACGTTATTTAAAAAGAACACATTTACATGATTTGCAAAAATTATTTTGTTTTCATTTTATGTAATGTTTTAAATAAATATTTAATACACGCTGCCACACAGCTGCAATATCTTTTTCATATTTAAAAGACAAATTAAGGTACAACAATAATTTTATGATATAATATAACATTTTTCATAATATTTTGTTTTACGTTTCTTACTGAAAGCTCCACTGTCGCGATAGTACCCGTAACAAGCCAGACTGCTGTGTATACTCCTTTAAAGAGCATAAATCAACTGAATAACTTGTGAGACTCTATAAGGATTATTAGCAAATTTTGGATGCTTTCGTCAGGTTGTCGTGACTCGACACCGCGCCGGAATTAATCACTACGGGACACTTAATTCCATACAATTCCCAAAAGAAGTTTTTTTAAATTTTGAACTACTACTCTACTGAACACGTTTTATTGCAGTAAATGAATTAATTTGAAATCACATATTTTGTAAAATAATTAATCCATATTTATTGTAATCTTTTATTTTTGACTTTAGAAAATTTTAGAAACTTCGAGCCCAATATAAATAGCGACACCTCCGTTGGTGTGACTCAGTCTGTTTCAATATAGAATGACATATACTCTGTGTATATATATATATATATATATGTATGTATATATATATATATATATGTATATACATATATATAAATATATATATATATATATATATATATATATGGTAAAAATACATTTACTTGTACTTACTTACTTGTGGACTTAACACTAGATCATTTTGAGACAAAAGATGTAGCGGATCAGGGATTGTGACATAGTGCCACTTTCCATCATTACTCAGAAGAACAAGTAAAAGCGTTTTGATAAAGTTGAAGTTAAGTTTGTGTTTCGGTAAAGGTGAAGGTTAGTTTTAATTGGTAGAGAGTTTGGAAGTTGCTATGCGACGTACAAATAGGTTTTAGTTATGAAACATATTTTACTTAATAATTTAGTACACAATTCAGATACCGAGTATTAAATAGAAAAGTAAATTCGATTTTTACCTACTCCGTAGATCTCTGATTAAATATAAGTACATAGACCGATAAATATTTCGTTTTATAAAAATAAGTATGAGCAGTGTACGTGTATATTTCATTATAAAATGTTAACAATTCGAAAAAGAGTTAAAAATTAACTTGATAAAGAAATTATAATTAGGAATGAAAAATAACTAAAATATTTCTATTTACGAACGTGAATAAACTTTATTGTCTTCTTCGTAATTAGTGACAAGGAATCAAACGAAAAATAACCAGTGAAACAACACTTTCAAAGTAATTTTGTTTTACAATTTTCAATTAGGTTTACATTAACGAAGCTCTCCTTTGCTCTCCGCGTCATCAGCAGCAGGCGAGGGAGATTAATCTCCTTCCTAATTGTATATTTTTTGAAGCTTAATCGAAAAACTGATTGGTACTATATTTTGGCTTAATTATATTTTAAAACGATTAATAAAATTACATGGAAAGTGAAGTGACTTTCAGTTAAAAGTTTGTTAGTTGAAAGTAAACAGTATAATTTTTGTCGATCTATCTATCTATCCCATTACCATATTACCTTCTAACAGAACGCCATTTATCGTTAATTCATCATCGAAAGTACTACCGGATATTTCCGAATGGAACTTATACTAGAGGGTTTCGTACATATTTAGGTATATTTAAAATGTTAAGGGTCGTTAATATCCCCTAAATGAAATATAATAGAAACATTGTAAATTTATTTCTGACGTGTTTGTTTGCATATAATGTTGCATTAGCTTATTTGGCGTTATTATAACTGATATTACATCGCATCAGTTTTTTAAGAAATGTTCTTTTGCATAGTTTATCCCAGTGCCCCGTATACCCAGATCCCGGAAAGATTTTGGCGGTATTCCAGTTCCGGTATTGATAACGGATACAAGTACTACCAGTACTAAACAATACTACTATTTTGGACTATTTACACTATTTTATCTGTTTGCAACCAAAACATAGATGCAAAAAAAATTATTTAAGAAAAATTTTGTTCTCAATAATAAATACTTTTTCTAATAATTGCAAACTTTCATACAATACAAAATATACATTTTCCTTATTTGCCTATCCGTAAATTTAACTTTTATACATCCTTGAAAGCAATGGTTTCATTAATTGTTACTAAATATTGAACACTTACAGACCGCGCTTCTGAATAAAATATCAAATAAAATTATCCCGTAAAACGTAAAGAGTAACATCAGCAAGTATTTGGAATTATAAAATATCTTCTTATCCATAGCTGATATTGCTAGACATCTGCGTATTCCGATAAAAAAATTAAAATAACTTAATATATTCTGTTTGAGAATGAATTTTTCAAAACAGAATAAATATAAATAAAATCACACCCATATTTTTCAATAAGCTATATTTTAAGAATTTTATTAAAATTTTCAATCGTGGCACCTTTTATTTGTTAAAAAGTAAGTAAGTTTAATGTTTCCAAGTAACAAACAATAAACGAATTTGCAAATTTGCGTTGTTTTATCAAAAATATAAATTTTATAAGCAACAATTTTTACGGGTATTCTTTATGAATCGTTTTGTAGTATTAGCTATTAAATGTTTTATTCAATAATTTTTTAATTATTCCATTCGCAAGGACAACTGGAATGATTTAATTTCACTGTGTACCAGTAAGTCTACATCATTAATTCTAAGCATTCATATTTTCATTATTAAAAAGGAATATCATACTTTCATTCATAATTTGCTATTAGTAGTTTACGTAATATTTCAACGTCAGTATCTGTCGTTGGAATAATCATATTAATTATAATATTTTTCAGTAGAACTTTTCTAGTACAATTAAATAAATTTTAATACGATTCTTTGATGGAAAATTTTAGTTGTTATGTTTGCAATGTGTGATATTTACAATTATAGGAAAATTACAAAAATACAGAAAAACATAAACTACGTAATATATTAAGTATTGTTGTTACCGAATACGAATTCAAAAAAATATTTGCTTTTCAACGAAGCATCAATTAAGTAAATACTTTTCGAAATAAGGCGGTAAACTCAGGATTGATTGAATTTTAACATATTATATATATATATATATATATATATATATATATATATATATATATATATACCTTGTTGGTAAAAATGTAACTTTAAATTTAATGTTCTCCATTCAACTGTGCTCAATTTAATATCATTATAATATCGACATCAAATATTTACTAACATTTGTTCGCATTGAACCTGGAATTGATGGTTTCATATGTAACACAGTGTTATCGGTGAAACGCAAACAGCAATAAAAGTTTTACGAACATTTATATGACTCTCATCAAATGTACGAGCTATGTCCCATAACTTCAATTATGCATGATAAAGCCCTGAAACAATTGTTTTAATATTGCGTTTCCGATAACAAAATAAAACAAGCAAAGATTGTGTTAAGGCAGGATTTACATACAGGTTTTGGACTTTCAAGACATTTAACACAGATATAACATATACGTCATCCTACCTATTGCCATGTGTGAAGTTCAAGATATTTCACTAGCGAGTAAAAACGCCAGGTGTTTTTAATCAGGAATTATTTTGTTCGTTGAATCAAAAAGTAGTTTATATCTTAAATTGATCCATTTGCATATTTAGGTATGATTGAGTCAGAAACCACGAAACCTCTTTTCCAGATTTTTATATTCCAAATTATGAGACTACAGAGGAAAGCACGTTAATTCTACATAGCCCCGTGTTGGTGCTATTTAACTGCATAATTTTGGTAAACTTTGTTTCTTATGTACAAGAGGTAAGGTGGACCAACCCCATCTGACAAGTAGGTAACACAGCACTCTGATAAGATGAAGACAACGAATTAGTAGCTGTTTCAATCAAGAAAAGACAAGAAGAAGCAGCGCATAGAACAGGCCACAAAACAACCTTTATACCAGCCTAAAATAAATAGGTCACAAAAATAAGTGACTAAATCAAATATACTGATCATCCGACCAAAGGACAAGTCAAAGTATGCAAAAATTCTTACACGGGTCAAGAAGGGCCTGCCTGACGACCAGGGCCGTTTCACAGTTTTTAAGATCCGCAAGGCAACTGCCGAAGACTTACTGGCAGAACACCGATGGAGGCCAAGGGCTGCAAAAAACTATTGCAAGTCTCCTCAAATATGAAACCAAGGTCATCAGTAAGGGGTCTCAAGAAGACCTTGAAATACGAGACATCAAGACACTATGGAGTCCTCGCAGCCTTAAAAAAGAGGCTGGAGAGGAGTGTCAAATCACGAAGGAAGCAATAAAATCATTTCGCAAGTCCCATAGAGGTACTCAGACTGCCTTAGCGACACTGGCAGTACCAAGAGTAGAGGAAATACTCGGCGAATACGGCAAGGTTAGGATCAGCTAAGTCAATTGGCGAATAAGATAAATGGAGAGACTAATTAAGTGTTTCAAGTGCTGGCTATAGGGCCATCTCTCCAGTTAGTGTAAAAGTAAAGTAGACCGATCCAAACAATGCATTAAGTGTGGAGAAGGAAGGCACGAAGAAACCAAGTGTCAGAAAGAGGCCCGATGTATTCTGTGCGTTGAAGAAGGCAACACGGAGACCTTTGCTCACGGTGCTGGTACCAGTCTACCAAGAGGCACTTCAGGAGATAAAAAGCAAAAGGAAATTAAGGAATTATAATTTAACTATCTATTTTTTGTCGCGCACGATCTGCTCACGTAGACCTTGCAAGAACTGAACCTAAATCTGACACTGATATCGGATCCGTACGGACACCTAAATTACTCAACTCTAGGAAGCAGATAGCACTATCAAAGCCGTAATCTGGCAAAGGTGAACGGTATCCACTTCTACATCTGCTACGCTCCGCCTAGCCTTCCACTAGCTGACTTCATGGATTTCCTTCATCATCTGTCCGAGAATGCGAAACAGCATTTACTCATAGCAATCAATGGTGACTTTAAATCCTGGGTAGTTGATTGGGAAAGTACAGAAACTATTGCACGAGGGGAAGTGCTGCTCGATCCCATGGCTACATTAGACGTGGTTCTACTCAACAGCGGCAATAAAGCAACTTTCATCAGAGGAGAGGCGAGCTTCATTGTGGATCTCACTTTTGTTAGTAGCTACCTTAATAAAGGAAGCTACTCCTGGGAGGTAATGGATACCTATAAGCTCAGTGACTACTGCGTGATTATATGAACAGTAGCTATTGGCTATAATGTTGAATTAAAAACACCGACTAAGTAACGCAATTATTTAGAAGGCAAGTTCTTTAAATAAGACCGCGTTTATGATAGCCCTGGATAAGGATCCAAACAGTTGTGGAAGTGCCGAAGGGAAGGCAGAAATCCTGATGAAGAGGAATCTGAAAGCTTGCGATGCTAATATGTCTCAAAAACGTGGCACTAACCACCATCCATCGGTGCTTTGGTGGAGTGAAGATATCAGCGCCTTCCGCAAAGATTGCCTCAGAACAAGAAGGGCAACGCAGCAAGGCCGGAGGAGACTGAACTCTGTAGAACTGGTGCCAGAGTACAAGAAAGCACGTGAAAGGCTGAATGCAGCGAAAAGGGACATTAAGCAGAAATGCTGGAATGAGTTGATCAATGAAGTGGAGAAGGACTTGTGCAGTGGAAAGGCTCGCGGCTTGATCGAAATCCCAAACGTCAGTTTGAAGGCAGCCATCAACCGAAGCGGTGCTTACAACCAATAGAAAGCAGGTGGAAAACATCACACTAAGAGTTGGACAGTATAAAATCACGCCACAACCATTTCTTTGGTATTTGGAAGTGATGATTTATGCCCAATTCAATTTTAAGCATCAGGCAGACCATGTTTGTTCCAAAGCATCGGTATTAAGAGCATCCTTATCACGACTTATGCCCAACATAGGAAGCCCGAATAGCACCAGTACATGGGCTGAGTGCTATGAGAGTTACAAGTGTTTTTTTCATGTTCATAGTGTCCAATGAAGCGATGCTGTCCATCGAATGAAGCAATGTTGTCCATACTAGCTGAGGAACGACAAGCCCTTTACCGGCGTAAAGGATCAGCTACTTTGACCCTGTGGAGCTCAGAAGAACGGCAAAATAGTCTAAATTGATGGCAATTGCTGTGGGTTGCCACAACAAAGAGCAGGTGGGCGTATTGCATTATACAACGAATAAATGATTGACTACACCATAATCACAACGCGGTCAACAGCTACCTGACCCAGATGTTTTCAGGATATGGATGCTTTCGAGAATATGTTCATCGATTTAAACATGAATCGTCTCCGGAGTACCGATCCTGCCCCCGAATCGATGAGAATGCGGAGTACGTGTTTTTTCGTACGCCCATTTCAACTCATTACTCAATAATCTGAAAACTATTCTTGAACAGGAAATCCGAACAGAGACCTTAGTTAAAGCGATGCTTTCATCGAAGGTAGCCTGGGTAACAACCAACTTATTAGTGACAGAGATCCTCTAGGATCTCTATTGAATAGAAAGGCAGCGAGCAAGAAATAACGGTTAGATGGAAAGAAGCAGTAACTTCAACTATATGAAGGAAGAGCTATAGCTAGATCAGCCATCCGTGAAGTAATGCCTAATGGCGGTTTTGTGGAGGAAAAAGAGACCGAAGGCAGTAGAAGTTTTAATCGGTATGGAAACATCCGAATTCATCGTACCAGGCGGAACATAAAAAAACACGCACACTTGCGCGCGTGCATGTGACGCACATACATAAACATTTTTCATCTTTATTACAGAACCCTTGAGTATCTCATCGTGTTTAATATAGAAGACATTTATAAATTCATTTGTTTCTTAAACCGAAAGTGGAAATGTATCTAAAAGTGTACAGAAATGGTATATGTAAATAAAAATTTAAAAACGAAATTCTCGTCAGGAGGATGTTAATTGATCGCCAGTACAGCACTGTTCTAGTATCCACTGACCATAGCTTATTCAGACATTGTGATCACAAGGTAATAGTGTATAGACTTTTCTGTATTTAAACAGTTGCTGACGATCTTTATTTTATGGGCCTGCTTTCTGTGTACTTGTCATCGGATCACGCCTAAAATCTTCTAAAAGTTGTTCTTCAACACGTGCTGAAACTAGACGTGCTGGTACCTTCAGCATGTTGTCCCTTTATCTTATAGCCATCGCCGGACTGCGCCGATTCTGGCATCACGCAGCTACCGGTCTTTTAGGCAATATGACCTACGACACACAGCTAATGCTCTTGACACATTTCTACCATGTTCACCATATAGTAATACCATTTGCGTGTACTCTTGAGCGGTAAACATTTGACGTGGGTGAAGCATATTTACGCTACAAAATAATAACACTATATATTAAAAACTTATCGACACAACACGATTGAACACAAAGAGATTTCGCCATCGAATAAATGAATAATTTACCTTGACCACGGAAATTCTCGCATACTATATATATATATATATATATATATATATATATATATATGCTTATTCTTTTACTACCATGTTCATTTATCAACTTTACACATATGTGCTAACGTATGTAAGAAAGCAAGCAAGTCGACTTTCACCTACTCAAAATCGTCAGTCATTTGAAACTTTGCAACTTTACGCAATTCTGTGGACAATAAAATAATATGAGCAGATCCATACCTGTCTGAAAACTATATGGAATTAATCTATAGAATATACTATTACATGGAGATACTCGTAATAAACTCATGTAATGAAGAAAAGTATTCATGGGAACTTTTCAATGGATAACATCACTGTTTTATCAAGTTTGAACTCGATTATCGCAATGGGTCCTTTGTTTACCAAACCATATATTTTAGTTTTTCTCATTATATTGTTTTTATTTTATTAAAATGTTAGTTAATCCAAAAATCTGAGCTGATAGTGTACATATAAATTTCCCAGTATGATATTTCATAGTCTATAACTTCATAATTTCACATACATTTACAACCTATTCCACTGGAATGTGCAGATCCATTGTAAAAAGTAGGATCACCTTTTATAAGTAAAATACAAGTCTAATATGTTTTATTGAATACCTTTTTTACTTAATTAGTAGTAATTGCGTATATATTTCATCTCATTACGTAAAAAAGTATACTGCAAACGCTCTTACGTGGACATTTCAAGTATTTCTTAATGCGTGTGCAGACCTTACGCTTTCACAGTGGTACGTGTGTATGCTCGTTTAAAGTCATAAAATTTTTACACGCAATAAATATTTTGAGATATTTTGGAATTGTAGTATATTCTAAACAATAATTATTTCCATATTCTATATATGGAAAGCTAGGTCATGTATATAAAGGTTAAGTACATTTTAAAAATGTGATTTATAAAAAGTCAAATAAACCGGTATGAAGGTTTTGAATATGCGACTCATGATAATGAATCCTGCGTTTGATAAATGAATCCGACTAAGAAACTTTATTATTAATACCTAATAATATTAAATAGGACTTATATATCTCTTTGAATATCTGAAAAATTACGACTTCTAGAGCCATTATTGCATTTTTCCCACAATATACGAAAAACCATATTTTTCCTAATAATAACCAGGTTCAGTAGATTGGAAAATAAGGGGAAGAGGAAGAATAAGCTACTTTTCCATATTATTCAATATGGCGCTGTAGATATCTTATTTAAAATTATGAAAAAACTGTTTTTGAGACTTTTCTAATTACTTTGACATATATATTTTTTTTTGACCTTACTTTGACATTACTTTGACATATTAAATAATATATTACAAAAAAAAACATTAATTATTAGCTAAGATTACATACAAAATGAGGACAGGTGATAATCAAATATTTAGTTTGTAGAATTGCACACATCAAATCACATATTTGTTTCTTTTTTAAAAGATTAGATTCACAATTTGTTAATGAATAAAATATTTTACGCAATGTAATAAATGATAAGTATATATTCGTAGTTACATATTATTGATTTAAAAATTACTATTCTCAGTAGTAATTGCATATAAATATGTACTAACTAATATTTAATTAAAATTAATAGAGAATAAATAATTATTATAGAATTTTAATATCTCGGTAGTTAATACATTCAGCTACTTTTCAAACTTCAATAGGTTTTTACCTCGTACACATTTTCCCATTCAATTCTTCTATTTAAACAATTCTCTTCCGTATTCCTTCCCTTTATACATAATTTTGTCACTAATACGTTACTTAACACTAGAAAGACCAACGCTGTCAATTTGACGGCACGGCGATTTCATTCTTAAATATTTTACAAACTATGTTTTTGTTTCTTTTCATATTTTATTACTTTTTCTAATTTGTTATTGTTAACTTAAATCCATATAAAAAACTATTAATATATATGTGGTATATGAGATTCCTTTACAAATACCTACTAAGACACACAGTCAATGTGACGGCAGCGATAAGAATAGTAAACAAAGATTTCTACGAACTAATGAGGGTACTTTTGTTTTATTTCGAATTTGAATTCTGAGTAAGTTGTTATTGTCTGGCTTGTTTACATTACAATTAGTAGACGTTGGTTTGGTTTAGTGGGCAGTCGTGATTTGTTATAAAAATGTGTCGCCGTCTCAATACTTCCCAAATAGAACAAGAACTGTCGATATATCGTGACATACAACAAAATGTGTCAGGTGATGAAAGTGGTGACGATTTATCAGACAATATTTGTAAAAACCGTGATGTAGAATTTCAGCCGGAGCAGATTGCTTCTTCATCTGAAGACTCCGAAGTAGATTCTCCTGCTACACATAACAGTATTATTGTAAATTTGTGCAGAGGACGCGGGGTATCTCGTAGATCAATTAGCGGCGGACGAACAGGGCGCGGTGGACGTTCAGCTAGGACATCGTTGGTGCCGGAAGTCGGTATGTTACAGGTAGCATGTGACGGCACAGAATGGACTTGTATTTCTGCAGACGCTAGTGAAGTAGGAGTCGAAGTCAGCAAAATATACTTAGAGATGATAAATTTGATGATGATTTCGGACATATGGAACAAATTTTAAGATAATAGTCAAATGTGTTATATTCCCGGAGAAAATTTGATAGTCGATGAGCAGTTGTTTCCATAAAAAAGTCGCTGTCCGTTTTTACAATATATTGCAAACAAACCCGATAAATTTGGCATAAAGTTTTGGCTGCGGGTGGATGTCAAGAGTAAGTACCTATGTGGAGGATTTCTGTATCTAGGAAAAGATGAGAACCGTTCCAACGATATTTCATTACCCGAATACGTGGTTTTGAAATTGGTACAATCCTATTTCAAAAAGGGCCGAAACGTTACAACTGATAACTTTTTTACGTCGATAAATTTGACTAAAAAACTAATGGTCGAAAAGACTAATATTGTTGGAACAATGCAGCGTGTAAGACGAGAAGTACAGCCACTTTGTAGAGCTATTTGTACTACAAGATATAAAACGTTTATAATGAAAACAGAGACCAATATAACCCTTACTGTCTATCAAGGAAAACCAGGAAAAAATGGTATTATTTTGAATACTTTACACTCCAACGTGAGCATAGGTATTGATCAAAAAAATCTTCCCGAAAAAGTTAAATTTTACAATGAAACGAAATTTGGAGTGGACATCATCGATCAAATGGCACGAAAGTACACCGTAAGAGCTGGAAGCCGGAGATGGCCTGTTCATGTTTTTTACAACATACTTTATTTAACAGCTATAAACTCATGGATTCTGTACCGAAAATTCACAGGAATAAATATTTCTCGGCATGATTTTATCCTTCAACTAGTGAACTACCTACGTGTAGAGTATGTGAAAAAATAACTACTTCAGCTGAGACTTAAGGACAAGAAAGTAATTCTGAAACAAGTGAACGATGTATTACAAACAATAAGAGGTGGAAATGTCAAGTCGATCGTAATTGTAAAAAAAATAGAACGTGTGAAAACTGCATAATCTGTAAAAAAGCTGTTTGTGGAAAATGTACAAAAGATTTTAAAAAAAACTATTATTTGTCACAAATGTTACTCAGTTGAAGTGCTAACATTGTTAATTATTAATAAAAATGAAGTGAAATTATTTTTGTTTAATTTTAAAGCGAAATACGCTATAATTTCATGAGTATTCCGATTGAATCTCTAGTACCGTCAAATTGACGGCTGCGGTCTTTAAAGATATAGTATGAATCCCGACTCTTCTAGTATTAAACAAGCACGGCAATGTTTGTTTTATTTTATGTAACCAAATAACTAAAAATGCAGATATATCTTTATAATAATATCGCTAATCTCTATTCCATTTATCAATTTACATATATTATTTTCAACAATCACACAAAGTATATATTATAGTATTAAGAAAGATTCCAAATATTCTATAGACTTTTTCAGAGTATACTTTCACGATAATTCACCAACATAATAAAAAATAATGTGAATACCCTGTACATATATTGGAAGTGAAAATTCTTCGCGAATTAATATAAACACGAAGAGTTTTATAACGCCGAATTTGTATAATTATCTTATATGATCTTGTGTGATAAATGTTAAATGTTGTGAAAATTAGTTATTTTTGATTTTTATAGATAATAACCGTACAGAATTTATTAGTAAATATTTTACGGATTTGCTGCCAGACGCTTCGATTCACACTAGACGATATAGAAATTTCGTTGCCGTTGACACGCCATCACGAAATTATTATCTTGTTTTTCATTTAAAATGCGCCTTTCAGAGAAAATAGCGTTTTTATAGACAACGAAAGAATAATTTCCTTGCAAAGGGGAATCTATTATCACTGTATAAGTTAAGGCACGTGCGCATATTACTTTGATACATTTTTATAATCGCGATAATAATATTGCTCTATAACGTGTATATATTACTTATTTCATAACGTATTATTTAAAAGCATAACTTGTTACATAATAAATATTCATATTAGACTTTGCTTGCTCCATCACCTGAGCATTAATCTATACTTACGTTGCTTGTTTAGTGAAGAAATATCTTCCACGAGAACTTTGAAAATTTATACTCACTAGCACCAAAGAAATAAGTTTCTATATTTGTTTTATTTTTTTTTGTAATATGATTATTTTTATGGATTACAGAAATTGATTTCTGAATCGAATAAAATTTGATATACCTGATGAAGAGCGTAAAAATGCTACCACTCTCCACCACATATTTCCTTCATCGTCAAGCCTCACGAAAAATTTGATGAAAATAAAGGATTAATTTTGAGTAGTCAAACTAACGTAAACTCTACGGGTTTATCTTATGACCATTGGAGAAGTTCTCATAACTACTTCCCTCCTCCATCAGCAAATCTTATCGTTTATTACATGTGTTTATGTATGTTAGAAATTGAAAATTCCCTCCTTCACTATATTATTACATCAGCGGTATTTCAATATTGCATTGTTTTCAGAATTGCATTAATCTTCAAAATTTCAAATCGATATGAAAATTACAATTTAGTTTAAATATCAACTTAGGATATTTGTTTGTATATAGGTACACAACTACGTACAAGTGACGAAAATAATTGCATGTTAAAAAGAGGTTGAGGTCCAACCATTAACTTGACTACTGACATTTCGTAACAAATATTCAAAATACTTCATAGAACTTAAATATTTGATTAGCGATTTCATTATCAAAACAATATAATAGAATTTTAAAGTTAAAGTAACTTTTTCCAATAAATCTAAGAACTCGTCATTTTATGGTTCTCTTTAAATTGCTTCGATTTCAAATCAAGCTAATGGGAATAAAACCATATAAAATTCAATCAAAATGTAGATTGGCAATTTTATTAAAAACTTTAAGTAGATTATAACTTATCTCGCATAGTTATATATATATATATATATATATATATATATATATATGTATATATGTATAAATACATGTATATATATATATATATATATTAGAATTTTTAAATTGAATTTTACTATGACTTCACATAATTTTATTTGATTTTAGAACTGCCATTTGTAATAATGGTTATAAAAAATAATAGAGGGTAACTAGATATACCTTCACGAATCGGAAACGAAGATATGGTTTGCGCGGTGAATATTTTCTTCCAAAAAGGATCATCATTTCATCGGTTTTCATCTTTTATTTAGTACTTCTTCGCTTGGTAGGTGAAGAAGTGCCGTATAAAAGATGGCACCTCATTCTACATACAGGCCTTTACCATAGAGTTATGAAAAATAAAATAGTGTAGTATTGTAAATTGCAAAATAGTGTAGTAGAAATTGTTTAACTATTGTTTTAAAAAGTTCAAGAGTAAAGTCCTTCCAGTAGAATCGTCTTACAAACTCAGCAAGACGAAGGAGCAAATTTCAGACTACGTCGTACGTAGTATGTATGAGTCATATGGCAACGATCTCGTACCATGTGATTTCTATTTATTTTCACTTCCTGAAGAGACGGTGACTGCTATCTCGCTGAAGAGACGGTGACTGCTATCGAAAAGGCCGTTAAAGCGACCTCCAAGGAAGAGTGAACAAACTGCTTCTCTAGGTGTTTCAATCCAATGAAACGATGCATAGAATGGTATGGAGTCTATTTTGAAAAACAAGAATAAATTACAAACTTGCCAGTAACTTGGTTACACAACCGAAGAGATATTTACAAATAGAATTTGTATGGAACCTTTAAGAAAAAAGGAAATGTGGCCCTTTCAAACGGACTCAGTGGCAGACTGCACTAGTGAAACGGAAAAGCATCGGTACGACCTGGAGCCCTTCTTGATGCGTAGGGCGATCAGCGCTTTGGAGCATTGTAAATGCACTTTACTCCATCCAGGGATGTAGAACATGAAGACATACATAATTTAAATTCCTAATTCTACTACGAATGCCCTCAGTAATTTTATTCAGTTTAATTGCTTATACGCTCAATACAATCATCAAGTGTAGAAAATATTTAATATATAGTTATAAAATTGAATAATTAAAGATTTCTAAAAAAAATTATCAATTCCTCAGCTCAGAGATATTGCAACACTCTTTTTTTCCTCAGGTAAAATTACGGATATCTGTATATGATTAAATTTATAGCACAAATACTGACGACTTTATGTTTAAAAAAATGTGAAAGGAGTAAAAATTTGAGACCTATTTTATCTTATACTTCTGAAGTTACTGGTAAGAAGAAGACATATTTTGTCTTGTACTTCTGAAATTACTGGTAAAAAAATATAAAATAATTCGTGTTCAAATACACGTCGTTATACATATAAAAGTACGGAGATTGAGGAAACATTTTTGTTTTATTACGAAACTATTTGAACAAGGCACATTGTATTCAATAAAGACCATTTTTCACAATATAAATGATGAGATTTAAAAACGGTATATGTTTATATATATATATATATATATATATATATATATACATATATATATATATATATATATATATATATATATATATATATATATATATATATATATTTGTACATATATATATATATATATATACATATATATACATATATATATATATATATATATATATATATATATATATATATATATATATATATTGGTTATAAATATCACATTCAATTAAAGGTATGCTTCGTGATCGGACGAAGTAACTTTATACTGATGTAATTTTTAACTTTTGTTTCGTTTATGAAAAACTATTATATTTTAAGTTTAGTTGGAACAAAGATAAAACCAATTGAATAATTTTTAAAATTATCATTAATTGTATGTAATGACTGTGCATTTTGGATGTCAATTATCAATGAATTATATACTTCACATTTGGGAGTTTTTGAAAGCTTACAAAACGTAAGCAGCGTCTATGATCGCCTAACGCAATAGATCTGAAGCTTAGATACATTCATTTATGTATTTCTTTATTGCGGTGCGCCGCGCCATCAAATGCCGTATGCTTTATGATCGATCCAGCAATTCACGGCGACGATGTATAATAACGAGATATAATGAACCGCTAGATTATTTAATAGATTAAAGGGCAGTGGAACAGAACATGAAGAATATATTTAAACTAATTTATAACAATATTGCTTCAAAAGACAAAATATTTTATACCTGAAATTTTTTTGTGATTTAAAAAGTATACTGCTAGTTTATTCGCGCACTTCGTGACGTTGATATTATAAAAAACCTTACCACAATATATGTAAATTAAAATGATAGTTTCTATATTGTACTTAACCAAAGCAAAAATGTAATTAGTTTTAATGAATGTCTTATTACAAATATATATAATTAGGAAATCTAATGAAGGTTGGAGAGATTGTTCTTACAATAGTTTTCCTAGTCTCAAATGACAAATATAGGCATCCCTTCTGTCGCATATTGTGATCACGTGATTATTTATTCAGTTATTTATTATTTTTAAGGACAAATTTCCATTTGATCTGATAAATAAAGAAGTATAGAGTAGAGCATTGCCAGTGTAACGTGATGATTCATTTTTTTAAACTAACCCAAAATATAAGAGTTTGTACTGCACATTTTTTGGATGATGACTTTGTTCAAAAACAGGTTGAACAAAAACGGGTTTACGTAAGAACAAAGTAATTCCTCACCAATATATGCCCAATTTTAAAATAAATGCTTAATATTTCTAAGCGATATGGTAAGAAATATTATTTGTAATGCTTTAGGAGCTGAAAAAAATTTTGTATATATTAAAAATAGGTTAAGAACTAATGGATGTTGACATAAGCGACCTGCAGTCTATATTTGATTCACCGAGGAAGGTAATTAGTCATTAGTGGATATTATAAAAGAATTGGGGGAAAAAATATATAACAATAGAAATTGAGGCCGCTCTTGGCGTAAATGTTGAAATAGCAGATTTACAGATGGCAAATTTAAAAAAAATAAATTTCACCAAACCACCGAAAAACAACAAATATGATTATTGTTTTTTATAGAAATTTTCTATGTCATTAAACTTTTATTCGCGATTAGCTTATAAATTCATTCCGCGAAAGTTTGTTTGCTGTCTTCCTCATCCGAGAGCCATGGTGAAGTGATAAGTTTACTTGAAATCATACTTAATTGTTCTCTAATTTTATAGTTGACATTTCATAAATTTATTAAACTGGAAGGAAAGTGAAGTCTTTGAGGTAATAATTGTTTTTTAAATTATCGGGGACTTACACAAGTTCTTTGTTTTAGGTATTCCCCCATTATCGCTGAATCTGGCTTTACCGAGAAGCCTTCCAAATTCTAAAAATGAAACGGGAGAATATGTCGGAAAACATAGAATGTGCCCAAATTTTTGCTGAGGTTTGTTCAAGTCAAATTGTGCCAAGGCGAAAGAAATGTTGGACACGTGGACACGGATAACGGAAATATTGACAAAAAAAGCCACTAAAGTGTTTATTTTAATGCTTGTTTATTTTTCGGAAAATTGGAAAATACAATTACGATATTTTCTAGTTCACCAGTGAGCAAATAGCAAATACTATCAATATTTGTGTTATAAAATTGCATTCTGTTGGTGTGAATGTGGAAGCTTCGACTTTTGATGGTGTCCTACGAATGATAAGTTGCAAATATTTTGGGTTGTAATTTAAGTAATAACGGTGAATTAAAAACCACATTTCTGCTTCCACTCACAAAGACTATATTGTAGTTTTTATGGATGCCTGTCATATTTTAAAATTAGTAAGAATATGTTTGAAAATGAGAAAGTCATTTTTAATTGTCAGGGACAACGAATAAAATGAAAATGTTTAACACATTTACTTAAACTTCAAAAGGAACCATTACTTACATTTTGCTAATAAACTCACACGTAGACAAATTTTTTTCGAAAACAGATCATGAAAGTTAAATTAGCTTGTCAGTTGTTAAGCAGAATGTGGCCAATGCATTAAAATTTTGTGACGAAGTATTGCGTTTATAATAATTTACTAATAACTGCTCTACGGTTCAATTTATTTCACTTTTTAACCATGTTTTCCATATTTTAAATTCCCGGAAATTTAACCAATCTGATCTAAAGAGGCCCATTTCCAAGGATAATAAATAAAAAAGCTTCGATTTCATTGACAAAGCTATTGAATATATCAAAGGTCTTCAAGTTTTTTATAAACTAAGAAGAACAATTAAGAAAAAGAATAAACAGCCAAGAATAATCATGGCCACAACTAAGAAACGAATTTTAAATTAAAAAAGTAAAACGGGATTTTTAGGACTAACCGTAGTTTAAAAGAGTTTAAAAATACTCTATTGCAAACTAGTTGAGACAGATTTTAAATTGCATATTAACATACCATTGATTACAGCAGCACCTAGAACTATGATTTAGTTTAATTCATAAACACAGGGACACTGTGACAAGCCCAATATTGTACTATTGAAACGGGCGTATAGGAGTTACTTAAATAATTTATCGCAAAGTTTGTAATGAAAGTGGTTACAGGTATCTGTATTCCATTGGACAATTTTCCAATCTCAACAGTATCGTCTTATAAGACCATAAACTCAACCAACGGCCTCATTCACAATGAAAGTGAAGACGATCTCGGTGAAACAGGTCAAATAGAAGATGATGCAATTTACTCGAACAATTGTAATTATTTAACGCGAACTCTGGACAGTCGGTCAACGAAAAATGTCTTTCAGCATCTTACCGAAGGTATTGAATTGATTGTTGGTTATAATGCTGGATGGGTAAGGAAATCCTTGTCCGAACAATTAAAATGTGAAATTTACGTAAATAGTATGTTAAGTAAAGAAAAGTTGGCATCTAATAAACTAATAATACAACGGAACCTGGGCGGTTTGTGTTTTCCGTATTTTAATGTATTTGTAGTTTATACAGAGGCAGAAAAACATTAGATGTTTTAAAGAACCGCATTTTATGCAAAGTAATGACTTTTAAATATCTAGCCATAAAGACTTTACAAAATTTCGTCGGAAAGAGGACCTTTTCTATTTAATCATATATTACATTTAATGAGAACAATAATAATAAAATATATAAATGTCAGAATGCGTTACGAATCTAACGTGGAGAACATGGAAAGGGTATCTAAACGACAAAAGTTAAAAGAAATGTTTTATTTAAAGGGCAATAATTGATTACTTTGTATTAAGTGATTTTATATCTTTCAACAAATTATTTAACTACTATATTTTACCTACAATTAATCAATATATATATATATATATATATATATATATATATATATATATATATATATATATATATATACAAATATATGTATGTGTGTATATTTCCTTGTACAACAATTATAGTATTTTTTCATAATCTACCTGTGTTTAGGTTAAATAAAAAATATTTATAAATCGACAACGGAACTACATTTCGATCACTAGTAAGTATTATAAAGTAGTCATATAGTGATTAAAACTAAAATAACAGAATATAGAATATACAGTTCGGTCAGTATAACAGGATTACGCCTATCATCAGCGCAGACCCTATATTGTAGTTGTATGTTGTCTGTTGAAAAAACAATTTTGATAAACATTATACAATTTTGTTTAGAATTACTGTTACGACATTAACAGGAAATACGAAAATATGTAATGGGGGTATGTTTTTGTCTAAGTTTATGTAAAGTAATCATGATATATCAGATTTATTTATGCCAAACTGTACACACAACTTTTTCAAGTAAAATATCAAATACATTATACCGCATTACAACACTTGTACACAAAGATCTTGTTAGCTAAAGAATTGTTCGTCAGTTCGTATTATAGTCAATAGATGGTGTTGATTAGCCATATGAAAATTACCTTTAGAGAAATGTTCGTGAGGTCGGAAAGTATGCATATAGGTATAGATATGTATATATATATATATATATATATATATATATATATATATATATATATATATTAACATTGTTTATCAACAAAGGATTAATAGACTTTTCCTCAATATTTGAACCACAAACTGCATACTATATTATACGAGTGCATTAAATATAGTAAAATATTCCCGCAAATAATTTGGATATTGTTCCACGTTTATCGTCCAAATATCATCGGTAAATACAATTTCGTAATAAATAAGAAACAATTTTAAAAAATATCGATTTTCTCCAGTGGGAGCATCACTGTTCAACAAGTTACAATATCAATCACAAAGATTGTTACGCTCACCGGAAGGACATAAATCAACTGAGTAACTTAGACATTCCATAGGAATATTAGCAAAGTTTTGAGGCGTCGTCACGTCGTCACGACCCAATGGCGGGCCTTGATTGATTACTCCGGAGCGACTTCATTATGGCGGTTCCTTCATTTTGCGTCACTATCGAGAGAGCTTCTAATTTCAAAGGGTACTACCAAAATTAAAATATTAAATCACAAACTGTATTAAAATAATAATTTAATTCCTGAAGGCATGAAAAAGTTAATAGATGTGGATAAATTATATTTCGATAATTACTTATAAATATCATGGTTTAATCCACCCAAGAATATTTAAAAATATGTTTTTAATTATTATATTTGTCAATGATGTAGATAATAAACCTTGAGAAAGATAAACATTCGTACGAGTATTAGTACTCACTATGTCGAAGTAATAGTTGCGTTTTATTATTCTCGATTTTCCTATGTGAAACGATACATCTTTTTCCTTTATCATATTAAGATAGGTGGTGACGTAAATAAACACATTTTTCACACGTTATTGGTTGCGCTTGAGTTTTAATGAAAATGATGTGGTATGGTTATAGGAAATGGTGGCATGGTTGTAAGAAATTTAGCAAAACTAAATAAGTGAATTAAACATTTTTCTAAGAAATTTTAAATAAACAAAACATTTACAGCGGCAAAGCAGCATATGTTGTGCAACTTTTAGTGTAGAATTATGTCACTATTCATTCGATTTCTCCCGGTTCAAAAATTATTTTGAAACAACGAATGACGTTAACAACATACAAATGGCGTTAACTACATACAAACTAAATACGAATATCACCACATACTCATTTATCTGTCTGTCACGACTGTTTTTTTGTGAAACCGCCTGACATAGAAATTCAAAGACAAATTTGGTATATGAATAAAGGATACGAACGCGCACGTATCTCAGGAGCTAATTACTAAAAAATATTCATATGGATTTTCGAGGGGAGGCAATTTAAATATTCCAAATTTGTTTCTAAATATCATTAATAGTGTAGGATATTATTTTTAAAGACTGGTTATAGATGGTATAGATAGATAATTTGTTTATAATTCGATCTAATGACACATGATACCAGCAAAAATGTCCAATTTCTTGCTGTTGTGGTCCAGCATTACCCTCATCAGGTAAGGGGGAGTTATTTTTATTTGAGAAAAATGTGGTAATATGTTTGTTCCTTATTTATTTCTCTTAGAACTTAAACATGTTGAAGATACTTGAACATGTTGAAGATATATATGAACTTAATACAGTTCGTTGAAAATATGCGTATGACAAGATGGAGGAATTTATTTAACGTTCAAAGCTCTGAAACTAACTTTAAATTACCATAAGTAATGATACAAAATGTCACCTGACAAAAAAAATTACTAACATTTGCATTAATTTTCTCATACGTTATCTCGCGAGAACTATTTTCTTAGTCAGTTCTTACTTCTTCATTACATTTTGTAATACTATTGTAATCAAGAATTAAAAATCAGAGCGTTGTAATCTTTATAACAACTTAGACTGAGCAAATTCGACAAGTATCGCTGTTACGAGATGACGTAAGACTGTACATTTTAAAGTTTGGTTTCAAGCTTTTCCAACGATATTCATTACACCTCAAGAGGAAAATGGTATAAAAGTTTATAAAAGCACAACAGTTTTTGTCTGCGAATGAAGCCGCAGGCGCGTAATTTTAGGAAAATGCAGGACGTTGCTTGGCAGTGCCGGCCCTGCGTCATATTTTTAACAAATCCCCTTCATTCGTTCTTCACCTCATGTACACGTGTAAAAGCTTCATTTGCTAAAATTCTCCGCCAGGCCGAAATATGTAGAATACGGAATAATAAAAGATTAACCACTGAACAATAAATGATAAGTTCATAGTGTCAATGGAACTTTTGTAATAAAATATATTTTCTTGCCAGCAGTGAAATTGACGGTAATAGGACGCTATTAACTAAATACGTAAAATAATTTCTGTCCCCTAAGTCATGGACCAGCCAAATGGGGAAAACAGGCCAAGCTATGACTAGGTTACTACTAAATTTCATCTTTATAAAAATATCTTAGTTTTCGATATATAGACACTTTCAAATTTGTAATATGTACTATTTTTATACTACAAATTAAGTCTGTTTATTTTTTTGTACTTAAGTATAACTGTATACTATCTCTCTTCTATTAATCAAAACTTTTTATTATAACTGATACAGTTATTTTAAAAAAATCAATAATTAACTTTTTAGGGTTTCGTAATTTTCGTCACCCAAATTTGACTGTTTATGCTGAAAAGAAATGTACTATTCAGATCGGGCAAATCGTTTTAAAAATTGACGTATATAATGCAAAAAATAAGGTAAAAATAATCTTAGGAAGATTAAGACCTGAACACGGACCGAGAGAGTCTTTGCTTTTTAGACATTGACTGAAAATCTTATTCTGATATTTCCTTTGATAGTTTATCGAGATAAATACATAAGAAGAGGATTGCGAATTACTACATACTATGCATTTCTTGTGATTTTTAGATGGCAATATTTTTCCTATTACTTGGTAAATAAACTGGATCGAGGCAATGTAATGAACTTATAAAATAGTTAATTTAGCATCGCTGAAACTGTGCCATAAGTTTTGGCTTGTAAATTTGTGACAAAAAAAAAACCAATAGTTTAATCTCAAAATTATGAACCTTTTAAGAAATATTTTTATTAATACATTTCGTTTTATAATATTATAAATTATTAATAAGTAAAACCGAAAAAAGAAATATTACGATATAATTTATTTAGCCATTAGTCCTTAACGCAAATTTTGTACATATGGCTGACTTCTTGGTACAAGAGCAATCTCTTTTAGTCAGTCACACCTAAGGACTGCAATTAATTAGTTTAAAGGTAAGCTGCAGAAGATGATATTATATTTTAGACAAAAACCCTTTTCAAACAAAATAAAAACTGAATTGTTTACTATAATTATAACTTAGCGTGAACAGCTCATAAGAGGAATTGTGTTCAAGAAGGATAATTTGGACAATTTCGTGAATCTGGTTGCGAGGTAAGAAGTAAAAATTTTTTCAAAATGTTTGTTTATTTAACACTAGCCGTGAAAAAAATTATGAAATTTTCAACGTATATCGTTACTTTGTCAAGATAAAATACAGTGCTGCTTTTACGTTTCAACCTTTTAAGTTTTCCCACTTTATTTTTCTGGCATAAATAATATATTCTTTGGCATAAGTGTAAGATGTTTCTCCATATTTTAATACTAGTATAATCCAAATAACCTTAGAACTCATGTTTGTTCATTACATTGTATTCTCGCTAAGCCTATTAATTTCTTTCTTCTGTTATTCAGAGATATTCCGCAAACGATGTTAAATATTTTCATTTTTAGGGAATTCAATATATTTTCGCCCATTTTCACAGTCACTACAATTAATTTCTCCAGGTATTTTATGTAAATCATAACCTTTTTCAGACTAAAAATTCGCACGTAGAATATTTTTTTCTAACCAGTACCTGAAAAGTTTGACTTTCATTTGAGGAATGATTCAATATTAATCATCTTTTTTCGTCACAAATTTTTAAAGGTTGAATGGATTTTGTTGAAAAGTAGGAAAATTCTACTTAAATAATGTAAATAATTTTTATCTCATCAACAAATGACGTAATTATGTTTGATTATACTCACACTTAAATTTTGAAAACCAGATCCTTACGGTGGATTGTTATTTTTACAGTGCATAATGAAATAAAATATATGTACAAAATATATCTTTTATAATTTTTCTAACATAAACAAAATAAAAATGAAGGAATATAGTGTCATTTGGACGATTTACACAATTATGAAATATATTAACTTTGGACATTTTGCTTTAAATTATGCGGGTACATTATGGGACCCTTTTTGACTTGAATAATTTCATACATGAGTTACGAAGAATAGACTATTCCATCTCGCAACAAAAAAAAATCATAATGTATTCCATCCCTTTTCTGTTAATACATGAATAAATTTACTATATTTAGATATGTAAATATATAGTGTCAGAAAATTTCTAGCAAACTAAAGCTATGTAAAGTCTGATATTTCTATTGGCGATCTCATGAAAGCTTTATTGTGTTTATTCCTGTTCGGAAATAACGACCAAATGAAAATAAAATGTTAAGAAACCAATGTTGGTTTGATAAATGAATTCTGTGATTCAAAGGAATTTGTCGATTTGAAAAATTACTAAAATTTGAAGGAGACATTAATTTGATACGCATTTACCAATGTAATGAACATAGCAAACATGTCATTTAAAAAAAAAAAAATTCTGTTAATGAAATTTTAAAGAGCACGTATATTTCTATAACCAAAGATGTTAAAATTTAATAGGCAAAAAATATTTGCACAGATGAACTTAAATTGACAAAAGTTTTTAAAGCTATTCTAGACAATGTATCAAGGCCGACTTTATTGACTACGGCTGCTTATTTAAATTATAGACTTATTAACTAGTCCAGGTCTTTTAAGTAAGAGCTGAGAATTCCCTTTTTGTTGGAAAATAACTAAAGTAAAACGATGGAAAAATTTTAAGCAAAACTTTTGACTTGCGATAATTACGACTTCTAAAAAATGTCTTGCACATAACACTGCATATAAGTTGCATCTACACCGATGCATTCATTATACATTTAAAACAAAAGTAAAAGCGAAGAATAACACGCATTAAATAGACCACCGAATATTCATATTAATTTTATAAATTGTACTCTCTCATATGTTCAAATATACCATTAACCAGATTAGAGTAACAAAATAAAAAAAAAACGCTGAGCTTTTTTATGAGACATGTAGCTTGTAAAATACATCAAACATAAACAGACAGGGTACGGTTTCACTGAGTTGCTGCAAGCTATCAGGAACATAAATTTAAATGTTTCCACATAAACTTGGACCGACCCCTGAATATAATGACGGTTTGTATAAGCCCATAAACTAACGTACATTACGATGCTTACCCGCTTTAGGGTTAACTACTGCGATTAATTTTCCACGTAGTTAATTTACAGTTATTCTATCTATATTGATGGGAAGTTATATTGGTGAAGTATTTTTCATTAAACCAATATAGTAGCGTATGTGTTTTTTTAAATATTTCTCAATATATCACACTTGGTTATGGAAAATGTTTTATTCAGACTCCATGGAGTGGAATTTCAGGGAAGAGTTTTATTAAAATGCAACCATAAATGTCTAATAATAGCTTTTTTAAAACCTTTAAACCAAAATTTTTCTAATCTCGAAAAAAATCAGAATAATTTTAATGTGTCAATATAACCTTAAGTTGCCTATTTTCATGTGCCCGTGAAAGGATTTTATTCGGAAACATTTCTTTCACAACTAGCAAAGACTCGTATAATTTACGACAAATAATTCCAACTTATTACATCTAAGGGTTTCAAATTAAAGCCTGAAAAATTTTCTTAACTGTGATACCAGAAGCTCCCGCCATGTTTTTATATAGGTAAATTATCCGTATAGTTTATGGTAACAGCTGGAAAGTGAGAATCTTCAAAAACATTAGGGCCATTGTTTCCTCGAGTTTAAATTGGTGCCAGTGCCGTAACTTTTAGAGAATAAAGAGTCTTCTGATATTTAGCCAAGGTTACTTCATTATTGTAAAGTCTATGCACTCCTGTAATGAGATAAATTCACAGAAAGAAAGAATTATTTTAAGGCTGTTGAAAAAACGTCTATAAATTTGAGTTACTAGTCCGTAATCTCTACACCGATTGAATTTTGTGCAACAATTCTAAATCGATGTAATTTCGGTAATTTCTACAACGAATCTATTATTTAGCTTCAGGGAAAAGACAGACCTACTTTTAAAAATAATTTGAAAATTCATAAAAAATAACTAAATTTTAAAGCGTTCTGTTCCGTCATTTTGCTGTCAGGCTGCTCTTCAGCAATCCATTCATCATAGATAGCTTCGACCTATATGTAAATATAAACGTTTCCTAAAAACCGATTCTCTTGACAGTTCTTATTCATTCTCTTGTCACGTGCTTTACACTCTCGAACGCGAACACGAGCATTCAGTGATGTACGCAATGATCGATTCATTTTTTCCAGTGTATATTTCCATTCAACATTAGTATTAATATGATTTATATAAATATAGTTCATTTGATATCGAATTCCACGTATTATGTCGTGCATAATGCTTGGAATTATATCTATATTTTATTACAAACAAAAAAGTTCCTCGCAATGTTCCATTGTAATAAAAGTTAATCCATGGTTAGTATTCCATTATAATTTAAGTATTCCATGTTAGAATCATTCACTGTAGCTCAAATAATAAATTTAATTCCTAAAATTGAATCGCCATATCCATTGTAGTATCCATCTTATATATACAGTAGATTATATATGATTCGAAATATATGATCATGTTTATGAGTTTATTTCATTACTTAAATGGTTTCAGATACTAATGTGGAATAAATATAACAATATTATTTTTTTCTTTAACAAGTTAAATAATCATCGCTGTTCTTATATATTTATATCGATTGTCGATGTCTACAAAGTAATAAATATTCTATGTTGAATAAAGTAAAGTTAGGGGATTAGAAATTGGTCCTGACAAATACTCAATAGCCATATTCATAACTCTTCTAACCTTAATCATGATTTAGATATTAGCACCAGCTTGTAACTTTGTTGAATTGGAGTAACGAATTTGGATGTAGAACAGTTCAACGTACAGTTAGCCTCTTATAATGCTGTCTCTGAAATACTCTTCCCTCCTCTCGGTTGGGTTCCGGCCCATTAGTTTCTTATTCAACAAATTAGTTCGCATTAATATGAAATCACTATGTATTAAATAGAATCCTCGCAAAGAAAATAATGTGTTATATTTATAAGGGTTCAAAACCAGTTTTCAGGTACTCATGTAGAAGACAATATGGTTACTTTTCTTTAAGTCCTTGAATTACAATGCGATGTAACATTATACATATTCATATTTAAACTGTGGCGATGAAAATCTTCTTTTACGTGCTGTTATATCAGATATCTTTGACCTCATATGTAAATGAGAACCCGTGAATACAAATTGTCCGTCGTATCTCCGTCCTGAATCTACCTGTACCTTCGCATGGCCCTGTGTCGTAATATGCATCATGTAAACTTTCTCCTTACGAGCATCGAATTTGTTACAATTTTTGTTACATGCTTTGTTTCATAAATTGTCACGTAATTTCCTACATACTTGAATTGTTACATTTGTAGTGAATAAAAATGTATTTAAGTCTCATCGTACCAAATTCTTGTTATTTCTTTAAATTCCTTGTTGCGTTATTTTGTTGTTTTTATCATTGCAAAATGAGAAATGGTAAACTATCGATCAACGTATAAATTAATAGCGTAAGGTGCACATACTTAGCTGCTCCTAGTCTATGATTATTTTTCGATGTCTTTTTAATTCATAAAAGTAAAACTTGTTTCTGTAAATAAAGGTAGGAGTTTTAAATATCCGACGTCACGTTGGAGAATCTTCGGATGTATTAATTCAATGGATAAAAACAAGAGTTGTTTTTACAATGATACCCTTCCGGATTCTTCTCCTTTACTTTAAATAACATATATGTCAATGTATATCTGCACATCTACACATCTGTGAATAAAAATTGAAGTTGTTACTATTCGAATCACTCTGTAATAAGGAATTATGAAAATAAGTAACAATTTTTTCCACATTTCAGTTGCTTTAATTGAAACAGAGTGAATATTGGTGTTTGCATAAAAAAATAAATAACATTATATTAACATATAGAACATATTGAATAATTTGTTGTTAATTTTGTAGAAATTCATTATTTACAACTAAATGAAACTACGTGATGTAATATTATTTCTACTTTATTTAAATCCTTTACCGCGAACTAGGTTTCGTTGTATTACAACATCTTCAAGTGGGAAATAACTTTAGGTTTCGCGAATTCATTAAGAAATGTGATATTATAATTATTATAACTATAATGTTGTTTTTATCTGGCAACACTATAATTATCCTAGACCAAAGTGAATATAAAATTAAAATGCACGATTTACTTAAACCAGAAGATTTCATAAATCTACAAAAGGACCCCACAACAACATTTACAGACAACGTAAAACAAATAATCAAAACTCGTAATATCATATTTCGTAATGAATTCGCTAAACCTGAATTTATTGCCCACTTGCAAACGTTGTCATACAACGAAACCTAGGGCGTGGTAAAAGATTTAAATAAGGTAGAAATAAATAATGTGGAAGTACATCACGTAGTTCCATTTAGTTGTGGTTTATGGCACATTTAGTCGTCATTCTAAATTGTTATATAAAACTGGAAGACTAGAGATTTAAAAGTATTTTTATCTACTGTGCTACAAAAATGTACAAGGTCTTGTATAGTATAAGAATTTGTTTTTTTAATCGTAATACTGTACCGGCCACATTGGAACGGAAACAAAAAACTCTAAATCATTAAAAATACAGATATATTTAAGCAACAGAATAATTCACAATTAAATGAAACTACGTGATGTAGTATTATTTCTTTACCACGACCTAGGCAGCAAAGATCTTTGCTAATAGCCCACCTGAAGATGTTGTAATACAACGAAACCTAGGTAGTGGTAAAGAAAGTAGAAATAATACTATATCACGTAGTTTCATTTAATTGTGAATAATGAATTTCTACAAAATTAACGCCAAATATATTCAACAGAATAACTATTAGAGATGGTCGTTTTGTAGAAAACATTAAACTAATATTTTAAGAGGATTCATCACCGACAGAAGATTTATTACATGGTACTGAAATAGATGACTACGTATATGTAAGTAAGTTAAAAAATTGGGTTTGTGTACTGTAACTGTACATGAAAATTTAACCACATTTTTCTTAAAATTATAATTTGAAAGCCTGTAACTACTACATTCCTTCTAACTCCTTTATCAGTATTATGAAATGTATACAGTGCTTTTGTTGTATATAAAAAAGTGATTTAATTTGAAAAGAAAGGAGCGTTTTCCTTTAAAATGTCTATTTAATTTGCAATGTCCACCATTTTGTTATTATTATTTATTGAGATAATTCCCAGCTGTCTTCTAATATGCGTGTATGTATGTATGTTTGCGCGTATGTTCACGCGTTTGAAGACTTATAAAAGCTGATGGGAGCGTCCGATCAAGTAAGGATTTTTTTCTTAAATAATGTTCCGCGACCTAATAAAATGGCAGATTGTCATTAAGCTCAGTAACCCATCCTCCCTTGACTTAGACCACCGAAACTTTTAAACTCATATCTCATAAACTTGAAGAAAATTGTTGGATTGGAACTGGACAATTGCAAGGCATTAATATTTTATACCAATCATAAACACTTAAAAATCCTTAGTTTGAGTTTTTAAAAAAATCCGTCTTTTTCTTTTTATTAAATAATTTACCATAAATTTAGATTCGAACTGTTACTAAGTGTCTTTGAACGAAATCTCTGGCTTTATTACAAACCGCTTCCTTATAACGTCCCAATAGAACAAGTGCGTTTATTTCTTCCCACGCACACTAAAGTACCTACACTAGTTTAACTGGCCATTGAGGGGTAATTTTAACATTTTATTGTTCAATAAATATCGATACCTAAACCTGCACAGCGAACTGTAGAGTAATTTTATAAAAACAAATGTATGTAATTTTTTCTAATTATGTAATTATTGTGTGGCCGTATTGAACAACTTCACTTATCTTCAGTGTGAATTTTAAATACAATAGACAGCAAAATTAAAATATTAGTGTCGGTAAACTCACAAATTAATCTCAAAATAAGTGACATAAAAATTTAAAATTAATAAAAAAAATTTAACATAATATCATTGCTGCAGAATACGCCGCGTATATATTATGCATAATATAATATGCAAAAACCATGTTTACCTATGTGGAAAGGTATATTCAACACATTTGATGTACTTACATACATTTTCAAAATTTCATGCAGGTAGATCTAAAGATATAGAAATTGTCGAACACGATGGGGGTTTGTGAGGGACAGACAGATGGACATGACGATATTATAAGGATTCTTTAATTCACTACGTAACTCTTAAAAATGTTCATACTATATTTTTAAAATATGGCTTTATTTCACTCTTCTATAACATATGTCATTTTAATTTTTTTCAAACCTTGTCTATTAAAAGTATAAAATCTCTAAAATTAGTTCAAACTTTGAAATCAAAATATTATTCTCATATAAACAAATAGATTGCTTTTATTTTTTAACGAAAAACGTACCAAAATCAATACAGAAGATTAACATTTCAAAACATTAACGGAATACTAATATTTCAAGCATCCTTTACGGCAACCTTAATAGCAAAATCAAATTATATTTTTCCTACTGGCGTTACGAATCAACGTACATTTAAAACATAAGGCATTTTTTAAGTTTCTTTAAATATAAGTGTGATGAATCTATTGAAATAATGTTACCGCATAATGCAGTACAGAATTAAGAACAGAAGAAAAATATTTGTCATTTTTTGTGACTTCTATACATCTAACAAAATTGCAAAAGTAGTTGATTTAACATACCGAATGGTACTAGAAACCAGGAAACTTTTTTCAGAATTTTTGTATTTCTGTCTGTATGTTAATTTGAACGAGTATAACACAAAATCTACTAGACGGATTTTGATAAAATCTGGTATGGTAATAGCCTATACCACGAAGCAACAAATATACCTAAGGGGAAAAAACGAAAAATGTTGTTTCCGACTCGTAATTACACGCGAAGGAAGTCGTGGGGACAGCTAGTGTACATTAAAATTATAAGATCTTATATCAAGGGTGGTACGGACGCCTTATCTATTTAATAGATATTAGCTTGCCATGAAAATATGGAAACAGTTTGAAAACCAGGGTGTGCTAAGTTATATAAATTAGGAATTTTGAAAATGGCTAACCGTTTTAAGGTAGATTGGATATAGCAGATTGCGATCAAATAAATATTAAATATGGACAATTTATTTTGAATTTATTGCGAGAAAAAAATATTAACGAGATATTTTGCTTTGTGAGATGAATTGATAATATTGTAAAAATATTTATGCCAAGATTCCTTGAAAGATAACGAATCTACCTCGCTTTTACGTTATTCAGTCAAACTAGGTTTTGGGATGATCAAATATCAACTAGACAGGATTTGAGTAATTGTTTAATTAATGTAACAATTTAAACGGCTTGCGAGAGATTTGCTTAGAAGTATGAATAATGAAATATTTTCATTTCCCTACATTAATATTAATAAATACCTATCTTCCTACATATTATAATACTTGTATACATTGAGTCGCAACCAAATAGTTTAAGAGGAAGAAAATATGGTCTAAACAAAATGTATTTATCGTAATTATTCGTATGATATCACAAAGTATGAAGTAGAGTTTTCCTTTTCTGGACAGGCTCCCGGTTATTTCCGGCAAATTAATTAATTTCACGTCGAGGACGAAGAGCACATCACGTTCTTGATGGACATGTGAAGAACTGACACGGAGTAGAATCCCGTGTCGTAACAGAGCATCCCTTGAGTAATGGAAGGCAAGACGGAGGTAGTGGAGATAAAAAAAAGGTTTCGTAATGTCACTGAGGCCCGGTGCCATTTTGTGAAATATCGTTTTGTTTGAAGTTGGAGAAGAGTCGGCTTTGTTCATCACAACTGAATTGAGGCGATTCCTTTTAATTGTTATGTATTTAGGTTTACTGATTCGGATATAAATGAGTTAAATATTTATTTAATGTTTTAATATACATTTCTATATTAAAATGTTCTGAATAAATAGATAATAATAGATTTACTATTCACGCAATGCATGCTTTGCATGAATGACTTTTATATATTCGGAAAAAGATACTGTAATAATATAATTAAAAATATATGTCACATAATTGACTGAATTAACAAGTTCACGTTTATATGGTAATTTAATGATATCATTTCCAATGTAATTTTAGCAATCTTACTAGTGTAATACAATTGCACCGTTTAATTGTCAGAATTAGTAGAAGTATTCAATTATTCCAGAAAAACAACATCTATATTGGTAAGGCTTAGTGGAAAGTACTTGAAAGTTTACGACACAAAATCTAAATATTACTTAGTCTGTTTATTTATTTAGCCCTTATTTTTTATTATTCAGCTATCACCGCATTCCTTTTCAAATGTAATATATCACTGCAAAAACTTCTTCACGGCCCACAAGCCCCTGCTAGGTTAAAGAAGTTGCAGTTATATGGGCTTTTGAAGCTATCCAAAAATAACGCATTTTTGTCTAAAATACCAAATGATTGTATGAGTAATTTTATAAAGGTTCCATTTTATCCTTTATAGAAAAGAAAATGTAAAAAGTATGTAATTTTACAGTTTTCACTCTGCGTTGCGCGATCTGAAACAAACAAATACGTGTTAATACCCATATAAACTAAGTACCCATTTTGTAAATAATATTAATATGAATATGTAGTTACATATTTAGAAGTAGAAAATAAAAGTATTGTTGCAAAGTCCATTCAAAGTAATTTTTATCCGCTTATTTAAAGGAATCGGGAATATTTATTTTTCATAGTTTTTTTCAGGAACAAGCTTAATGCATGTCGTATTCAATTTAAATAAAATTATAACGACGTACGAATTACTACCAACACAGTTTTAGACAAAGAGCGTGTAAATATTTTCAATAATATATGGATTTAATATTTTCATTAATGTTAAACTTTAAATTAAAGCTACGCTGGACATTAATGACACATCAGAATAAAAGTCGGTCATAGGAGACTGGGAAGTACAGTCGAGATTTGTCAGCTACGGGCGGTATAAGATTAACCTTTAGTAGAGTTGGAAAGTTGGTTTCACTTTCACATTTCCTAGTTGCAAACTTTGTTTGTACGCGGTTTAAGCTACTTAGTAATGAACGTGTGCCACTGTACACTGCTATAGTCGACAAAGTTGCGTTTCTAAAAGAATTTCCGTTTTCCTTTCCAAGTCATCTTGTAAATAATTGTAGGAACAGAAATACCAAATGTATAAATATGACTTGGCATATTGAATTAAAAATTAAATATTTCGAAATAATTCTACTTTGACATGGGAAAAAATACTTTCAAAAGTATAAAAGTGGAAATGAGGTTTGTGTCCAATAAACATAAAAATATTTTGGAAAATTAAAAAATTTAATGACTGAACCTAAATTTACAAATTTTGAAGTAGATGATTTACGAAAGAAAGAGAAAAATCAGTATAATCGACTATGTGCAAGTGCAGGTTATACAGGCACGGTTTTAACCAAAGACGTAGTCAGTATGTTTAAAGTTTTATAGATATTTTCACTGACGCATATTGTTAGAATATTTTTTACTGTCGAATTAAATAACTAGAAACATTGGTGTCACAAAAATTTCTTCACTACAATTTCTGTTTAAAATAATAGAGTCCTCAATTTATTAAAGTTATTGTAACATTTTGAAACTTATTCGATACTTCATTTATTTATTTTCAAATAAATGTATGAAATTAAGGATTCAAGTGAAGATCTTTAGTTTTTGAAGAAATTAGTTTTACTGTGGTATATATGGAAAACATTTTAAATTACTTTAATTTTAGAGACAATTAAAACTAGAAGAAACATTAGAAACACTTTTGTATATTTTCATTTGGTATCAAACTTAGCAGGTATGTTTACATATTGTTAAATTTGGTTCTTAAAAAATTTTAATATAATTTAATAATTTTTTTCATTTATTATCCCACGGTTATATAAAGAAATTATACTTCACTTCCATTAAATAAAATGTCGTGTTTTCTACATTAAATGGTTCAAAAACAATAAGTGAAACACGGATATTGTTTTATTTAATAAATATTTAATTTTTCAGAATATCGAGAAGGATTAAGTTTAATAGTACATCAGAGAAAAAAATACCAAAAAAAGAGGTAGAAAAAAGTTTATGAGGTACCTCTATATTTGGCAGAGGTTACTAAAATTTTCCAGTTGCGTGGTGCCACTCTACGTTGAAACATAAAAAGCAAGTTAAAAATGATTTATTTTTCAATGGATATAATTAAATTTTTAAACATATTTTGTTAATTACTCCATCAATCCATTTTTATCTTTATTTTTGTATTTCTGAGATATCTTCAAAATCTATACGGGTAAGAGAACACAATAAAATGAAAAAAAAGTTCTATCTGAGTAATTTTAAGCTTTATAAACACGATTAAAAACAGACATAGGGCTGCCATTATAATCTCGTTTTAAAGAATAAGGACGAAAGTTTGTTCCAGCACTACTCCGATATTGCAAATTCGACATGTGTCAATATACGGATTCAAATTTCAGAAACAAAATATCCATTCCGAGTAAACCAAGTATTTGCCCAAATATATTTATAACCACGTGTAAAATTAGAAACAAATGAATTTTGATTTCAATAAATATAAGTTACAAATGACAAAAAAAAATTTTATTTAATTGCATTATACTCTGCACGATGAGCGTGACACGAAATAACTCTGGCAGTGATATTGCAATTCCTGTTTTTATACTTTACAGTATAAATCACTGTTTTACAAATTATTCAGTTTTAACGAGTGGTCTGAAGTAAAACCCGACCAAAATGCCATCAAATTAAGACAGTGCGAGCATTAAATCAATAACATTATAACTTAGTTACAATTAAGTAAATAATAAATCAATCTGGTGTTACGTTCAAAAGGTGGTTTGACAATATCGCATTAAGAATATCGAACTTTCTAAGTTTGGAACTATAAGAGAATAACCTCAAGAAACTGAGTTGTTAAATAGTTGCAACCGTAGCAACATTATTAATGCAAAAATAGTGCCCGACCGGGCAGTGACTTTCTGGTATACGAAAAAAAAACTCAAAAACTGCTCTACTGACTTTAACCAGAAACCATAATTATCGCCCAATTAGTCTTTTTTACCTTTTGTAAAAATGTTTGATGACATAACTAAAGGTTGTTCAGATTAACCTCTGAACACCCTTAATTTATGTTAACCTGAAAAACTACAAAAGAGACAAAAAATATATAAATGAAGTTTAGAAATATGAAAAAAAACAGTAAGGAAAAACGTATATCAATGAATGCTTTAACCCATTTTCGTTATCTATATGAACATAAAATACACATTTATTGAAACAAAATAAGTTTATTTTCCCATTTACAATGAACTGAAGTACATATAAGATTGCCTTTCATACAAAAAAGTAAGTGATTCGCATGTTTCATTCCTTTTTTAAAATTAAAGCTTAGCGTAGAGGGTATCCTCTACACTAAGAAAATTCTCTTATAAATTTTCAGTTTGACTGCGACCTCTGTTCTTTACAAATTAACCTCATAAATAAGAAAGTTGTGTTGGCCTTAGGATTTGGCATGGAAACGATTTATCTGATTGGTATTAAGGTTCCATAATTGTGTAATAACCAGATGGACGTAGTGCATCTCGTATTCATTTAAAATATGTAAATAATTTGAGCAATATTTACGTGATTTTGAAATCGGGTAGTTTGTTGGGTGTTCTTTCGAGTTAAGATTTCAAACATTTATTTGTGTGTCTAAATACCACGGGGATGATATTATAGACGACATGAAAGTTCATAAGAATGTTTATGAAGTGTATTGCTTTTTATTACAGATTGTTTGTTATAGACTTATTTAAATATCTAATCATAAAAGTATTTTGGGGTTAAACAAATTAAACCAACACAGTTACGTTACAATAAAGTCTGAAAGAATGGTACGATTACTTAATTCGAAGTAGAGTTTGTGACTGTGTGGATAATAAGCTTTAGGTAGCAATAAGCGTTTTTATGTTAAAATATTGGACTGATGTAATATATATCTAGCCGACTGAAGGATTAGAATGTTGAAACACACTTACTGGGAAAGGAATAGAACTTATGATTGAAATCATGCTAAGACGATGAGATACCTTCAAACAGTAACGTATACATCTTGACGTATACTGTAAGTGTATGGAAAGTCGACTTTCGACTTTTGTCCAACAAAAGTGGGTAGTTCACGGCGTCCGACTTACCAGCTAAAAAAGTTGTTGGTCTGAGTTGCGAGTAAGTATTATGTTTGCAGTTTGTAAGAAATAGCTAAATAATTTAAATAAACAAGAAACATTCTTTAAAACCGAGAGCATGCAAATTTATCGCCACGGTATAATTAATAGTCAAACTATTCTCTGATAAAAATATTCAACAGTGAATAATATGACGTTAAGTAAAATTTTAAGTACTCGTTGTTTAAATATTATTTCGTTAGTAACGCAGCAATTTCTTGCCTGTAAATAAAAATATATTATTTTATCAGAAATATATGAGAAACATATAAAATAAAAAAGTCCACGTGTAAAAACTGATCAAAATTGAAAATTCTCTTTACATATATTTAAATGTATATTTAGCTTATTGGTTATCCTAAAGCTTTTCTTAGAGCGTGGAAATAAATTATCGTCGCACAAATTAGTGTCGTAAATATTGTGTCTTTATTAAAAAATGTATTGAGACATTAAATTTTTGATTAATTCATGGAAACTAACAGAATATTATGTAACACGGTGGAAAATACATTTTAAATGCAATATTTATGGTTACTTTGTAAATTTTACATAATTTTAAAGTATGTTTGTATTAAAAAAGATTAGACTTATTTGCTGCACACTACCAGAGGGCGGTTTATATTTTATTTCTAATACCTTGTAGCCCTTTAGTTTTTTTTCTTATCTTGAACTGTTAAAAAGGTTCAATAAAAATACTCGCCTAAATATTTATGCAGAATTTTTGCTCAACAGAATCAATCAAATGATAACTTTTAAGTTGCCGTAGTTTACCTTTATTTCAAAGTTTTAAAATATTTACATTAAAACTTTAAAAATTACTTTAGTTTTAGCTCAATTATGTTTATGAATGGACTTTTCGATTTTGGGTCAGTTATTTATACAACACGTCCAAAATTAAATTATATAAATTTTTAATGTAATAGAAGGGCACACATGTAGTGTTATTACAACAATTCAATTGTATTCTATTTAATTTTAATCGGATTTAACTTTTAGTGATTATGACTGACGGAAAATAAATACGTATACAAATTATTCACAAAACATTTTTGTTAATATGGAAAGGTATGTGGATATCGATCTATCCATTTGTTATTCATTGTTATAGGTGACACTATTGGACAAAAAATAATTGATAACACAAAAAAGACCAAAACCCATCTTTTTTAGTCTTCACTAAATAAACAATTTTACTAAAAGAAAAATAATATTTAAAAGTTAAAAACGAGAGGAAGCAAAGATAGGGGGCATTGAGATTCGCGCAAAAACGAAACCTAGACCAATCGCCAAGCACAAAAAAAGGAGTTTTTGCAAAAAATGTTTGTTCAAAATGAAGCTATTTGGAAAATCACTGTGTAAATTAATTATCTTCTTTTCTAACAGTTAACTAATTGAATAAGAATTATGACCAGTAGCGTATCTTTACACGAACAGACATTTAGATTTAATAAATATTTTAAAAATAAAAAATGCTTTAAATTTTACTGGAAATCATTTAGGTATTTTCTTTTAAAAACTTTATTGAATTTCATTATTTGAAAAATTTCTCGAGATATAATTATTTCTATCGTCAAAACTCGAGGATACCACAATAATTTTTAATAAAGTGCACACGCGTTCCTTACGTATGTGTATAAAATTCATTATATCAAATATTCTTTACTTCTTGATTTAATTGACTATTAACTTATCACCTATATATCACCTATATAACTCATCACCTATATTTTGATAAGTAAAAAAAAACTATTTTTCAATTGATGACATTAGCTAAAAACCGCATGATTCTGTAAATTAACACAAGAAAATTATATCAATAAAACTCAGACCATTAGGGTTCTAGACATATAAATACACACATAAAAGTTAAAAGTACCTTTTGTTAAAATCACATACCTAACAGTATTTATATAATTTTTCATCATATAAATATATCATCCGGTATATATAAATATTGAGGAATTGTGTAAAAGTTGTCAAGAGTTTTTGAAAATGAGTTTTTGAAAATGCGTTGCAATTTACTGAAAATTAATTCTATTTTTTCTTCAAACATGCTCAGCTGTTAAACCTGTGTGCATATAATAGTAGTAAAATTGTTTTGAATTTACTGACCTGGCATGATCGTTTTACTATTAATATTTTACTGTAAACTTTATTAAATTTTCTAGAAATTCCGTCATTATCATAACTTTAGCTTGAATAATCTTGGAAATAGAAAGCATATCTCCAGCAATAAGTACTTAATATCACGAAAAAATTGTTTGGAAACCCTTACTGCTAGCCTTTTCAAAATGACACATGAAGTAAAGTAATGGTTGTGCTGTATGGATTTTCGCTATAAAATTTCTCTATAAGTATTTTGGAATGACAATTATCGAAATATATGTGTGATTATGTACTTTATCGCTATGCAAAATATTAAGCCTCTCTATCGAGCATTTTCTCAGAAAAACGATTGTCTTGACAAGAATACGAACGATCTGATTTTTGTTCTGTTTAAGGTACAGAATAATAAAAATTATATGAAATGTATGTGCTACTGAAAGAATTGATTGCATGATATTGTTGCTTGTTATAGACGTAATGCAAAATGCTAAATCGATTAATCTTTCGCGAAACAAAAACGTGCCCGCGTAAATAGAGTAGAATATGGCAAAAATTTAGGATTTTTTGGGAGGAAAAATATTAAGCTAGTAAATACAAGTGATTTCCTATGCAAGTATATATAGTTATCAAAGAAATCATATTCATTAGATTTGGGTGATTTGTATCTATACATATAAAAAACTTGCGATGAAAATATTTTAAAGAATTATTTATTTAGCGTGTAGAATGATGATGGAAGCCGGAAAACCTTTTTTTAGAATTTTTGTCTCTCTGTCCGTATGTTACTTTGTGCGTCAATCATGCAAAATATATTGGACGAATTTTGATAAAATTTGGTATGGTAATAATTTATAACTAAAAGCAACATATGAATGAAAAGAACAGGAAACATTTTTTTCCGAATTTCATGCGAGTGAAAACGTGGGGCACAGGTAATATAAAATAATTCAATTAGAAATTAATAAAATAAAGTTTTTACGCCAACAAATATTTTAGTACAACACGTTATCTGTTAGTAAATATTACATCATACATCACATAAAAGTGAAAACTGATATTATTAAATTTAACAGTGGAAATTGTAATTGCTATAATATTCACAAAATTCGCACATTAAGGCGACGTTGCACGGACTTGCTTTCGAATGCGCAGAATCTGCCAGGTCTAATTAATTATTCAGAGCGCAGTAAGGAGTAAATTGCGGGCGGTCTCGTATCACGATACACCTGCCGCTTTCTAGCGCTACTTCAATCATCTATTAGCTATCTGGCTTGTTGTTTACTGCTTTGGCACGTTTTGTTACCTACGTGACGATAATGAAGACATTACGATATGAAAAGCCACTGTAGAAATAAACAATAATGGTAATTACACTTGTATATGAATATGGAAATATTGTTCAATATATTATGTGTTTAAAGTATCAATGCCAAAATATATGTATGTTTTATTTATTTATAAGAAACGCCCTTATGATCGCACATGGATAATCATTGACACCTTATTAACCTTAATTATTTCATTACTAATTATTGTTATAAAGTTCGATAGGGACATCTATTTGTTTTGTAAATATCTAAAAATTTCGGTGTTTATTTTAGACAAACACTTTTAATTAACTAATGTTCTCATATTTAAGTTGCAAACGCACTGTCGTCTCTATGTAGAGACTTTGTTCACCTGTTGGTTTTGGGCTTTCTAGAAGGATAAAGTCTGAAGTTCTGGAAATGTGTACATCTTTGTACGTGCAAAGAAGTGGCAGTAAGTAAAGTTAGAAAATACACTTCTTCCGCATGTTATGACTTTTAAGCTAGAGGTAATGTCCTCATATCTTCACAAGATCAACTTGAAGAAACATAAATATATACATATATATATTTATACGTATATATATATATATATATATATATATATATATATATGATATATATTCAAATGATAAATTTTCGTTTTACGCAAGTGTGTTTAGTTACTGGTAAACAAATTAGACTACCGTTTTGGTGCCTTCTAAATATTTTAAATAACTTTTAATATATGGAATAATTTTCCGGCTTCAAATATTTAACTGCAGTTACACATATTTGTATAAAATAATACATCTACGCTTATATATAATAATATATTTTAAGTCTGTTTCCAGAAATCTGATTTAAAGCAATTTTCTCGTGTCAGAAAACCCATTCTATGAGGAAGATAGAGACCGTACATCATCACGTTATGATTCAAGTGGGCAAAGAAGTGAAAAAGCGAAAGTTTATTTTCTTTGTTTACGCTAAAGTACATGTCTCATTTCAACATCCGTTATCAAGTTACTATCGTCAGGAGCCTAGAATTGATGAAAGCATAAGAGAAGTCAGGGAGTTTGGGCTGGTCGGGTTTATTGGCTGATCATGCCGTGTATTTCCGCCGACATACCCCCGACCAGAATAGTTGAAATTCGGTTTGGTGAAAGAAATGGAGACGTTTAGTGATACCGGTGGGAGGGGTGAGAGCAGTGTAATGAGCATAATTCTTCATAGATTGAACTTCGGAGCAAAGCTAGCGTATTATGAACGATGTAATGATATTTGCTTTAATACATAATAGAAACACGAAAAGAGATAATCTTAGAGAGACGGAAAGAAATAAAAAGAACTAGACATGGTGCGCAAGAGTCAGGAACAACACGTTTTATATTTGATAAATTATAACTCATAACCTTTACAGATAATTTTGAAAATTTAACAAAAATAAGAGAAACAAATTTGCAGTGTGCTAACGATCGTATATATTCATTCATAATGCATTGGAAAAATATAAAAATATATTTCGGTTTGAAATAAAATTCTATATCCAGATATAATTAAAAAAGGTTATGCTCAGCTGTTGGAATGGATTTGTACATGTTCACAAATATTATACACATTTCTCTAATGGATTTTCTGGTTGACTTTTATATTTTTTTATATTTTGTCCTGGAAAGAAATCCAAGAATACGAAAAAAGTTATATCAAATATTATATACTATAAAGCGGATTTCACGGTTTCAGCACTTAAATTAAATTCCTATTAAATGTACGGCGGGACATTTCGTCATATTAATATATTAACATTAAAATAACTTTTACTTCTATTCCATATTTTAATTTCTTTCATATTATCATTTTAATGTTATCTGTATCACATAAAAGGTTATCCAGGACTCAAGTAGTAAGTAGCAAGTAATTTGAATTATACTCAAATATCATGAACACAAATAAATTAAAGCTGACGTTCAAATTTTGGTTTAAACTTCAGGTCAAATAACACGGAAAAACGTTAACGCACATCAATGAAAAGTTCTAATATAGCAAACGAGATATTGACTCTCATTTGCAGAAGTTCGCTGAAGCTCACAGAATTTGCAACGTATAAACCCGAAATATACGCAATGCGTAGAAACTAATCACGGTAGTGACTCTACATTTCGTTATGGATTACTTGGTCTCTCCGTTTTAATGGGTTTACACAAGTTTCTTTTTTATTTAAGAGGATGTGTTTCGACTGGTGTGCGGGTGTGGTACTTACTTTTATAGACACAACACTTATTTATTTGATTTAAATATCATTGGCTTGATCCTTCTATTACACATACCATTGACATTAAAAATTTATCATATGACGGTTACCGCCCTAATCAGACTATATTATATATCTGATCATTTTTTAATGGTTTTAGGAACGGTTTTATCTTCCCTGTTGCAAACAAACCACGTTCCATCGAGGTGGAGTTAATAGTTATAAAGTGATACGAGTTAATTTTGTTTCTGAATATAATCAATATCTGTAACTGTTGTTAGAGTTCACAACATTTTTCATTTTATTTTTGCTTTTCTTTCACTAAGTTTAATTTAAATTCCAATGTTTAATTCTCTTGCAAAATATTTCTATATAACTAAGTTTTCTTTGATGGGTGTCCTTTTATTTGTAGTTCTTACTTTTGTAAAAAGAACATTATAATCATTGTACTGCCAGCTTCTTTCTGCGGGTTGGCACGCAAAAAATATTGCAATTATTGTACTGCCCGCTTTTTTGCGGTTTCACATGCAAAAGGAAATATTACTATTATTTGCATTAAAAAAATGTTTACAATTATTGTGTTGCCAGCTTCATTCCGCAATTTTACATGCAAAAAGTATCATAATTATTATGCTGCCAGGCTTTTTCACGAATTGCCTTGTATTTTTATTGCCTTTAATTGTTTTATTTACATAGTTTCACTAAGCAATAGAAATATTTACATGACGATTTCTTTAGGGGAACATAAAATAATTGATTTGTTTACATTTTATATATAATGTAGGTATTGTTTAAAAGAGCTATTTGCAAAGATATAAAATACTTTTTCATAATTTTATACAGCATATATCCAGAGGTATACTAAAAATATGTATTGAAATTTACTATTCACTTGGTTCTGAAACTATTGAAGCTAAAATTTAAAAACAATACAGTTTCTAAGAACCTGAGCAAAAGTTTTAAGAAAATTATAATGGTAGTCTTTGAGATATACATGATGATATATACGTCTGCCACCTAATTATATTACGTATTAAGTATTCCTTGCACTAGAAAACCAATATTAGTGACTTATGATTGATAACATAACTATCATAAGTCACTAATATCGAAATACTGAACTTCTCTTCACACGAAATACGGAACCCTCGATGCGTGAGCCAGATTCGCACTTGGTCGGTTTTTATTGAAAATTATGATATAAACAGTTATAAATATTTTCTTTTTAAATATAAAAACACAGGAAAATCTAAAATTGTTTTACCTCCTGACATTGTTGGTCTCTCTAAAATTTGTTTATATAATAAATGATAGAAATTGGCAATTCAGTCGCTTTTTTAAGTTATTTCAAACCGCATTTTTTACTTAAATGTCTTAATTCTCAGCCGAGTTCTTAATAAGTTTGATATACCACATAGTTGCAGGCCGTTTTATACATAAGACGGATACAAACGACATACGTTTTTATCCGTCGTATTGACATATTACACGGTATTGTCAGGAACGATTCCCTCTGAATATCATTTGTTTCTCAGACGAGTGCCACATATTAATGTAACTACTGACGTATTGTTAAGTTGCTACCCGAACGCACTGTATAAGAATATCGAAATAGTTTAATAATCACAATTTAATACGAGCAATTTTAGTCTGGAAATGTGTTCAATTATTTTATTTTTTTAAATATTTTGTATTTAATAAGTATAAATGCAAAATGATACCAAAAAAAGCTTTTCCTAAATTTCAACACAATCTTCAGTAAATTATTGTCGACAATGAAATGCCTTAAAGTAATATTCCTGCTTCCGGCCAACATTTCTTAGTGAATTGAACATTTTAATATTCCAAGGTTACGGCGCTTTTCTAATAGCTCATTCAATATTTATTATGATAGTGGATTGAACTTTATTTAACAATTAAATCCATAAAAATATTCAATTTGAAATGTGGGTGTGTTACTATATTCCTCATTGATTAATATAAATTCATTATATAAATAAACACATTAGTAATTAAATTACACGTCGTTTCATATAGTTTTCTTTTAATGTGAAAGAAATCTATGCATCGATACAATAATGAATATTGTGACATGTTACATTATTCTATGCAATGGCATTAAGACATAATAATTAAAAACCATGGCTCACAGGTTTTCAGTTTGTAATTGTGTAATAGTCCTTTGTTCGAAAATTTAACTTTAACATGAATTTGTGTTCGCAATATAATATGTAAAACATTAGGAATGTCTAAATATTATGTAACACTACTGAATATTTTACTACATTCGTATAGTTGTTATACACTTTGTGAAAATAATATTGTTTAGTACTAAAATCTATGCGAGCAAAACCTTATGTATAAATTGATTTTCAAAGAGATATTAAATTTAACATTTTCTATATTTTTGTTCTAAACTCTTTTTTGTATATTTTTCCTTATATATCTTATTTTCCATTTTAATTTCCCTAACTAACTGGAACGCACTGGAAGTTTCGACTATACATGTATTACGTGTGGTTACGTGCGAAACATTTAATTTTTCGCACCTAACCACACGTAATAAATGTATAGGGCTTCTGTGGGGTTTTATCTGATAACTCTTTGTAGAATCGTTTTCTCACGGAGACTGGAAACAACTTAAATAATTTTAAAAAGTAATTTTGTTACAACACATTCCAAGACTGAAATTTCTCGTTGCTATGTGTATTGCTCTAAACATAAGCATTTTTGAAATATTGTTTCTTCTTGACGGTTAAAAAAGTCGCTCAAATCTTTTACTCCTTAAGAAATGAGACCGGTCAGCAAAAGTTTCTAGCGAACCTCCGCTAAGAATGTTTAGTTTACTGTATGTTTTTCAATTGATGTAATATTTATACATATAATGAAATGGCCGTGTAAGACATTGTGTACAATGAAATGCTAGTGCAAGCATCACTTAAAACAATTGAATGGATTCAATAAAACTGCGGTTTTACATCGTATATACTATGTAAACATCTGTAACAGAACTATCAGGATCATAACTCAACAACTGCCCAATTAATAAACATTATATGACTAATTTCATAACGAAAATGACGAATAATTTATCTATCTCTTTCACAAGAAACAATAATATATGTTAATTTTATATTTCCCCACTAGATGACAATATTTGTCTTAATGCTGTTTTTCAATAAATGAATGTTTTTTCTGTATTTAATGAAGCTTTCATACTTTCATAATTAATTTTTAAGACGTTCTAATCTAATATACATTAGAAGTATAGTTTCTTTTTTGGATCTGCAAGTCTAAAAAAAATCCGTACAAATGTTTTTACTTTAAATACTATACAGTGATACATTTTGGTGTACTATACAGTAATACATTTTGGATGTAACTTTATTTTCTAAGACAAGTTTGGTTGGTAAAATCGACAAAACTACTAAGCGATAATTGTTAACAATATTACTTTTTGCGTGTGATCTGCTCACTACTGCTGATTTCATTAAGGTGTGTTAAGTAGTGTTAATATTAAATGGCAAGTGTCCACGAGATGTATGGAGGCAGACTTTAATGCCTGTATCAGTACGTGTGTTCTGTGAGGATTTCACCGGATATATGGAGAGAGATTGCGGAATGCACTTCCGAGCTTATGTGAAGAATTTAGTTACATAATAAATATGTACGTATCAAATCGATCAGGAGGAGCGATATATTCTAAAGAAAATGTTTATTATAACAATTAAGGTTCCGTACCTCCAAAGAAAAAAGGTGTCCTTATTAGATTACTCTCGTATCTGTCAAACAATTTCTGAGAAACACTACTGTGACAGTTTTTTTTCTTAGAAATCGTTTAACGTAGATATTTTAAACTAGGCGTAAAAATAAGTCATATTAACCCGCATATATCTCAATAGTCAACATCAAAACATCTTTATGTATATGTTTTAAATACGCGAAAAAAAAAATCATTTCCATGTATTGTGTGGGACATCGCTATAAAAGTCTATTTATTAGAATATCAGAAAATTATTCATAATTTTATGTAATATATGTAAAAAATATCATCCTTGCCCTCTCATATATGAAATACTGAAGCTATATTTTAGAAAAAACTGCAATGATGATCATAGATACCGGGGTCTTTGATGTATGGGCAATAACATTTATAAAAATATACTCCTACTCAATTGTATGAGGCTTATTTATTGCTCCAGAAAGTCCATATTAATTATGAATACAGTAATTTCACTTCTCACGAGGTACGAAATTTTAAAAGCGCAGCCCAGAATCTCAGTTGGGTGGTCTTTTTTATTAAATTTATGAATATGAATGTCCACGAAATCATGATTGTAAAATAAAATTAGTTCATTAAAGTCATTTTTTCCCAATAAATTTGAGAAGAATACTAACGATTATCATCAATCTATTTTAGGTATACATATATCACACATATACGTACAGACACACACAACGCACACATGCACACACGCATGCACACACACACACGCGCACACACACATGCATGCACGCGCACACGCAAACCCATACGCACACATATACACGCACACAGACACACACACACACATAGTAATACGTAGTTCTTATAAAAACACAACAATTTTTATTCCACACGAATCGCAAAGCTTTTTCCTGTTATCATTTCACCTAATTTACACATTAGAAATATCCTTCTCTCCACTGAATTTATTTTCTCAACGGTCGAGGATTCTCAAAATACATGAACAGAAATGCAAGCTATCAAACTTGAATGAAAGAAAGTATGCACACGCAAAATTAATATGTTTCTCTTCTTATAGATCGATCAAAAAAAGTATTAAAATCAGTCACAAATGGTGAATTTTAACATATTCCCCTAGATACATCATTACCTACTTTCAGATCTATGCATGGCGATTCATGTAATTTTCAAAAGGCAAATTAAGAAGATAAAAATTATTTCAAAATATTAAAATTGTGTAATACTTCGCAGAAAATACTTTGAGAACATTCATTGCTTATAAGATTACCCTAATTATAATTATTTCTATCTTCAAATCTGCAGTTTGATGCACTAAACAATGATAAATAAACCACCCGCGAGAATAAAATGCTAGATCATAGCACTGAAAATAAGGAAATTGTGTTGAAAATAAGTAATTTAGAATGCATAGAATCAAAGAAGTGGAGTGAAGAGCAAGAAGCATTGTCGACATATTTTTTGCTGAAATAATAAACGTATTAGTGTCCCGGAAAAAAAACCTTTAAAGTCAAGATGCGTATTGGTGAATTTGTAATTATCTAAATATATATTAACGATTATGATTTTTATGGTTATAAAGAATTTCATAAAAAAATTTTTTTTATATTTTATATTTTCTTTCACTGATGAAAACGATCGGAAAAATAATTAAAACGAAATTATTTAAAACTAAACGAAAATAATTAATATGAGTAGACCCCGATAGCAATCAAAAGCCAAAAAACTAAGAGTTGATAAAAACATTTTATCAGCTCTTGGTTTTAACGGTTACTTACTTTTCCTTAATTTCGCTTTCTAATGCACCTTGTCTTATCGGAGCCGGTAAAAAGATACACAAATATTTATCTTATAGTATCTTGTAGACGGTAATGTCCATGAGGAAAATTATTTTATTTTTCTTTTTCCGTTTACAATAACATTACATAATTCTGGCAACGTTTCAACATGACCCCAAGGTATTTGCGTTGATCTCGCAGAAAATTCTTCAGAGACTGTGCTGGAACTAATTGATAGCTTTCCTGTATGACATCATTGCACTGAACGTACTACAGAAACAGAAAATATCGAGGCCAGCGCAAACATTTGTTCATGTTTTTGGCCGCATATTGAGTGGTAAATTGTAGGCCTATAATATATACTTTTTAATAATTCCATTAACATATTACGTTCAGGATGTTCGTTGGATATGTTCATTGGATGTTCATTGGATTTTTTTTTTCTTTAGGAAAAATATTGTCTCGCCATATTCTAACCACACTTACTATTTAAATGTTACTTTGAAATTCATATGTATGTATTGCATCCCACGGTTTATGTTGACTAATATTTAATGACGATAGTTTATATCTGAATAATTTTATTGTTATAGATTGGCAATATTGACGAGGAACTCGTTCATTAATTGTAACTGTTGATAACATTTGAGCAGTGATATATTGTTGGGAGGTTTTAGGTATTTTGAACCTGCCCCGTTCTTTACAAACATTTCCTGATTCGATATTTTCTCTTAAACAATAAACACGGTATTATTGGAGAAAAACTCTACCGTAAAAATAAAAATACAAGCAAAGAAAGCGACAGAAAAAAATTATTCAAGAAATTCACACTGAAAAAAGTAATATATGTTGTGTCCTTTACATGGAAATCTGTTACAACCTTTGTACATTATATTAAAATAGTTTTATTGTTATTGCTCGATGTGCAATACCAGCGATAGGTTTATTTATTAGTTGTAACTATTGATAACATTTTAAAAGTGCCCTTACTATTGAGAAGTTTACATTTTTCAAGTTAGCGCATTTCTTGGAAAATATTAATTAATTCGATGTTTCTTTAACGAGGAAAAAATAAAAACATACGTGAAAAAACTTGGAAGAAAAGTGTTAAGAAAATATGCAATCTAAACAGAAATACATGGTCGTAATAAAATTACATGTGTCCTTAATATGTAAATTTGTCGTGATCTCGGACAATGTCGATAATATCTTCGTTTATTAGTTTTATTTGTTAATAACATTTCGGCATTGACTTCTTTTTGAGAAATTCTGAATTATACATATTTAATTATATATATATATATATATATATATATATATATATATATATATATATAAATAAATTTTAACTTTTAAAATGTTATCAACAGCAACAATAAAACTATTTTAATATAATATACAAAGGTTGTAACAGATTTCCATGTAAAGGACACAACATATATTACTTTTTTCAGTGTGAATTTCTTGAATAATTTTTTTCTGTCGCTTTCTTTGCTTGTATTTTTATTTTTACGGTAGAGTTTTTCTCCAATAATACCGTGTTTATTGTTTAAGAGAAAATGTCGAATCAGGAAATGTTTGTAAAGAACGGGGCAGGTTCAAAATACCTAAAACCTCCCAACAATATATCACTGCTCAAATGTTATCAACAGTTACAATTAATGAACGAGTTCCTCGTCAATATTGCCAATCTATAACAATAAAATTATTCAGATATAAACTATCGTCATTAAATATTAGTCAACGTAAACCGTGGGATGCAATACATACATATGAATTTCAAAGTAACATTTAAATAGTAAGTGTGGTTAGAATATGGCGAGACAATATTTTTCCTAAAGAAAAAAAAAATCCAATGAACATCCAATGAACATATCCAATGAACATCCTGAACGTAATATGTTAATGGAATTATTAAAAAGTATATATTATAGGCTTACAATTTTCTACTCAATATGCGACCAAAAACATCAACAAATGTTTGCGCTGGCCTCGATATTTTCTGTTGTGGTACGTTCAGTGCAATGATGTCATATAGAAAAGCTATCGATTAGTTCCAGCAAAGTCTCTGAAGAATTTGCTGCGAGATCAACGTAAATACCTTGGGGTCATGTTGAAACGTTGCCAGAATTATGTAATGTTATTGTAAACGGAAAAAGAAAAATAAAACAATTTTCCTCATGGACATTACCGTCCACAAGATGCTATAAGATAAATATCTGTGTAACTTTTTACCGGCTCCGATGAGACAAGGTGCATTAGAAAGCAAAATTAAGGAAAAGTAAGTAACCGTTAAAACCAAAAGCTGCTTTTTTATCAACTCTTAGTTTTTTAGCTTTTGATTGCTATCGGGGTCTACTTATATTAATTATTTTCGTTTAGTTTTAAGTAATTTCGTTTTAATTATTTTTTTTATCGTTTTCATCAGTGAAAGAAAATATAAAATATTTAAAAAAAATTTTTATGAAATTCTTTATGACCATAAAAACCATAATCGTTAATATATATTTAGATTATTACAAATTCACCAATACGCATCTTGACTTTAAAGGTTTTTTTTCCGGGATACTAATACGTTTATTATTTCAGCAAAAAATATGTCGACAATGCTTCTTGCTCTTCACTCCACTTCTTTGATTCTATGCATTCTAAATTACTTATTTTCAACACAATTTCCTTATTTTCAGTGCTATGATATAGCATTTTATTCTCGCGAGTGGTTTATTTATCATTGTTTAGTGCATCAAACTGCAGTTTTGAAGATAGAAATAATTATAATTAGGGTAATCTTATAAGCAATGAATGTTCTCAAAGTATTTTCTGCGAAGTATTACACAATTTTAATATTTTGAAATAATTTTTATCTTCTTAATTTGCCTTTTGAAAATTACATGAATCTCCATGCATAGATATGAAAGTAGGTAATGATGTATCTAGGGGAATATGTTAAAATTCACCATTCGTGACTGATTTTAATACTTTTTTTTGATCGATCTATAAGAAGAGAAACATATTAATTTTGTATATGCATACTTTCTTTCATTCAAGTTTGATAGCTTGCATTTCTGTTCATGTATTTTGAGAATCCTCGACCGTTGAGAAAATAAATTCAGTGGAGAGAAGGATATTTCTAATGTGTAAATTAGGTAAAATGATAACAGGAAGAACTACGTATTACTATGTGTGTGTGTGTGTGTGTGTGCGTGTATATGTGTGCGTATGGGTTTGCGTGTGCACGTGCCTGCATGTGTGTGTGCGCGTGTGTGTGTGTGCATGCGTGTGTGCGTGTGTGTGTGTCTGTACGTATACGTGATATATGTATACCTAAAATAGATTGATGATAATCGTTAGTATTCTTTTCAAATTTAGTGGGAAAAAATTACTTTAATGAACTAATTATATTTTACAATCATGATTTCGTGGACATTTATATTCATAAATTTAATAAAAAAAGACCACCCAACTAAGATTCTGGTCTGCGCTTTTAAATTTTCGTACCTCGTAAGAAGTGAAATTACTGTATTCATAATTAATAACGACTTTCTGGAGCAATAAATAAGCCTCATACAATTGAGTAGGAGTATATTTTTATAAATGTTATTGCCCATACATCAAAGACCGCAGTATCTATGATCATCATTGCGGTTTTTTCTAAAATATAGCTTCAGTATTTCAGATATGAGAGGAAAAGGATGATATTTTTTACATATATTACATAAAATTATGAATATTTTTTTGATATTCTAATAAATAGACTTTTATAGCGATGCCCCACACAATACATGGAAATAATTTTTTTTCGCTTATTTCGCGTACAAGAGATATTGTTAGAAATATGTAAAAAACCATTATAGAAAATTTATATATATATATATATATATATATATATATATATATATGTGTGTGTGTGTGTGTGTGTGTGTGTGTGTGTGTGTGTGTGGGTGGGTGTATATGTGTGCTTGTAATGAAACTATATTTCTTCAATTGGTACAGCGCTGTCCTGTCGGTAAACAGTGACCATGTACTTATGTTCTTCATAGATGGCGCCGTGAATAATGGCGGCCAACGCGGGTAGTAAAGCAGATTATTTTTAGTTGACAGAACTCACAATTGTTTTTCAGAATATTTTGTTATATTAAAAGAATTGTATAAAAAAAATTTACAATTTAAATAATAAACTTTAAATGTTGTTTCTTTGTTTTCAGGTGGTATAGTATTATTAAAGTTAAACTGTGTAATTATTATCGTGTGTACTACTACTATTAAAATAAACAAACTTTTTTTCTGAGCAACACAATTTTAACTGAATTTTTTAATTCCTAAATTCTTATATAAGTTCGAAGATATCCTCTTAAATATATATATATATATATATATATATATATATATATATATATATGTATATATATATATATATATATATATATATACACATATATATATATATGTATATATATATATGTATATATATATATATATATATATATATACATGATGCGTAATATGAAAACCACTAAATACCTACTAGTAATTGGATCTATAAACAGAATACAAAAAACGTAAAAGAAACAATTGATGAAAAAGTAGGCTAATTTCAGTTCAACTAGTAATTCTTCTATTCAAAATTTAATTTTAATTAGTCTATTTAAGTATGTATACAAATATATAAAAGATATAAGGAAGGGGACGAATGTTTTTCAGATATTTTTCAGCACACGTTATTTAAAATAAGGAAAAACAGTTTTGAAATCCAATAAAATTTAAAATTTCTCTGTCAAATAGTTAGTGATAAAATCGGCTGATTGCTAAATGGATTGACGAACTCGTGAGTAGTATTATCAGGGGTGGATTTTATTGTCGGTATATGTATGGAAATAATAAATTCAAATAAAATTGAGACATGGTATTAATAAGTAAGCAGATAAGTACGTCCAGGTATACATATTTGGTACAAATGGGTGAAGCTAGGAGAATTTTAGCACATGAGTATATAATGATTTATAAGTGTACATAATGGCATGAATAAATTAGGTTATCAATAAATTACCTTCTTGAAGATATTTATATATTACAAGACCAAATCATGGGTTTAAGTTTTATACTATTTTTAAGTGCACTTAACGCACTATACCGTCTTCTTTTTTCAGGTCTACGTTAATTCTTACTTATTATGCGATGATAATACACGAGTATACAACGTAACCAATAATGTATCAACTATTTATACGGATAATTTCACGCATCAAACTGAGTATATTTGAAGCGCGTTTCTGCAAAAAAATTAAATCTTTTGATGACAACTTTGATCTTTGATAACTTTGATCATTCCATTAACTTTCACATTTTCAGAAACGGTTGAGAATATCCATAAAATTCCTAAATTAGCTGTAGGTAAAAAAGTTTTACCTACAACCGATTACGGCTTAAGACTTAGTCGTTGCGTATTTATAGTAATTAACAACTATTATCACGTTGTTACGTAAACAATTTATTTCATCTGTTTAGAACGCGCACCGATATTTCTCATGCGTCATCCCAGGCGTTGCAGGACGGGCCCAGTGTTGCTTCTTTTTTCCTTCACTAATCGCTTCAGGAATGTGATAATACACGTCTCTGCTGATTCATGGTAGATAATTATTTAGTGTGACGTTCTTTCTAATTGCTATGTATTTGTTTGTTTTATTTGTTATTATTTATATTATGTTCACAAATATTTTTCTATTTATCTTTTGCTAATTCCCTAGGCTTTCGATCAATCGGCATGTTGGTAATGCGATTTTTAATTAAAACTTATCTGAACAATATATTTTTCTTACTGAAGGGGTGTTTAAATGAGATTTTGTCATGTTTTGAATACTCATAGTGCTTGACTATAGAAGATATATAACTTCTAGGGAAAAATACACTTGATTTAATAAGTTGACGTTGTAGAATTTTGTTGTTGTGACGATATATTAAATACTCACCAAGATAAGAACATCTTTTTCAAATACAAGACATCTTCTCAATAATACTTAGCGTAATAATTTTTCTGACAATAACTGCTGAGCAAAGAAGTAATAATTATACTTAACGATGGCTATAGAAATGCGTAGGTGTAATTATAAAACAAAATTGATCTTGATGGCGCGTTTTGGTTCCTATACCAAATAATCCAAAGTCAAAAGACTGGATTTAATTTATTAATACCAGCAATGTAAATAACAAAATTATATTTAAACGAGAAACTCAGTATTTTCTTAAAGTTTAATAATCGAATTAATTATTTCAAAAATATTACATTTCGATTAAATGTACATATCCCCAGGTATATGACGATTTGTAAAAGGTATATAATTTTTATTTTGTATATATAATTTCATATCGTATCAAGTTTTTAAGATGTGGATTAGCACTTTTTTAAAAAAAATTATGTCATGTGAATAATTATAATTACATAATACTTGCATATTTCGGACAGTAAGAGCAAAGAAGGAATAAATAAACTAACAAAAATGTATGAACAGACTTTTATTTATCCTGGAAAATGTGGAAATTAACGTACTTTATAAATTGTTGAGTAAGTATTACAAAACAAGAAATTTAGTGAAAGATTGCATTTTGAAAATACTTGATAAGAAAGTAAGTGCATTAAGAAAAATTTTTTCTCAAGGTGAATCAAATTAGCATTTAACTAGACTAAGGACAATTATTTTTGACATTTGTAATTTCACAATTAAATGAAACTACGTGATGTAGTATTATTTCTACTTTCTTTAAGTTCTTTACCACGATCTAGGTTTCGTTGTATTACAACATCTTCAGGTGGGCTATTAGCAAATATCTTTGCTAAAGTTTATTATTATTATTATTAGCAAAGATCTTTGCTAAAGTTTATTAGCAAAGTTCTTTGCTAAAGTTTATTAGCAAAAATCTTTGCTAATACTTTTTGGATGTGAATTATTTTTAACTACACAAAATTAGATAAAACCAATTTTTTAGAAATATTAAAATTGAACTAATTACAATATATAATTTACTACTTTTGAACAAGTGACTGTCGAGCTTTTCATATTATAAAACATTAATAAAAATTTTAATGTGTACCATCTTGTTGATGTATTTTAGTTTCTTCGAATAAATTGGTTCAAATATTACCTATTTAAAAATTTCACAACGGACTGCATTTAAATGAAATTTTTGAAATGACGAATTACGAAATATTTATTTTTGAAAACATTTCCACGCTACTGTGACGTCATTTATTAACCAAGTTATGTAAATATTTAGAACAATATTTTCAAATAACGAAAATTAACTAACATCACAATATTTGGACTATATCATCATATGTGTACATAAATATTTTAAATGGTATTGTGATTTTTGGAATTTTTTTTTCCAAGCAATTATTTTAAGGCCATAATAACATACACAACGCGATAAGCAGTTTCTAATAAATATTATGTAACATCAATTCTACAAACTAAATCAATTTTATGAACGTCTACTCATAAATAAATAAATTAGTTTATTAATGGCATATTTTTCATATTTAAAAACAATGTTGTATTTTACTCATATCAATTTTTAACCGCAATATTCAAACAATATTGGCGTGTCCGGAAAGTAAGTTGATATCCTTTTGGTGTAAAAATAAAAAGAAAAATTTCCCCACAAAAACACTCTAATTTCTTTATCAACGCTCAACCAATACTCTTATTGTCGTGTTAACTTTTATTACTCTTTTGATATAATTGTTCGTGTAAACTTTTGTCATTTCGGTGACATCAAATGCCTCTTTTACATTGACTACTATTATGATAAATATTATGAAGTGGGATACCCATGTCTCGTCAGTGTTCACCATATTATTTGCCCCATCGCTGTATTTTATAAAAACAATACCACGCCACTTATTTATTAATATATTAACTGGTGGCATCGTTCTACGAAGATGAGATGAAAATTGATTACTTGATACCATTAATTATGACTCAAATAACGTAGACAAATGATGTAGGGTATTGGATTTCATGTAAAAAATTAAGTTGTTTAAGAATAGGTTTTTCCATGTTTTAAAACCAAAACGGTTCTTACTTTTGGAACAAGACAATATACTTTTAAATCAAATACGTATACCTCACATTGCTAATTAGATAAATAACCAGAAGGAAAATTTTCGTAATTATTATACTGCGATAAGTTTTGAATAGATAATTATAATTTTTTTTCGAAGTAAGTTATTATCCCCAAACCTCCCAATTCCCTCCTAAATTTCCATATAAATACTGTTTAGTATTAGTTATTGCGGTCTGTGCGGATTAATATGCTTTTTTACCATTAAAATTTGAAGTTTTCATGTTGTAGGAAAAGACGGACAACTCAGTGATTTTGTAATGGCTTCGTTTCTTCTTTGAAGACAATGACACTAAAGATGATCAAAATTACAATATTTTAATGAACAATTGAATTTAAGTGGAACCAGATTTTGATTCAAAAGGTGGTGAATTCTTTTATCAGAATACTATTTGCCGGAGATTACAAAATATTTCAAATGCTGTTTCAAATTTAAACATATTCTTTAATTTTATAATTGCATAGAATAATCAGGACATAATTACAAATGGGTAACTAATTACGACCAAGTTTGAAATTAGCAAAGGAAATAATGTAAATCCATGTATGGGAAGAAGATTATACACGAAATTTTCTTCATACTTTGAACGTTAAAAGTGACCATTATCTGCGATTCAATTATCCAAAATAGAAACGAAAAGTTTTGTGATGCAGCTTTTATTTAATTATATGCTCTTTATTAACGATTAACGCGTCAATCTCGAGTTTTGACAATAGAAGTAAATTGTAACTCGGGTAATTTAATAAGTAATAAACTTTTCATATAATTTTAGGAAAGAGGAAGTCTTTCTATAAATAACGATATACCTTATCAATTTTTCTAAATACTTGTTATGATATAAATTGGCTATTGAAAAATGAAGTTCGTCAACGTCCGTGTATCGGTATATATGTACGTACGTATATACGTGTGTGGACATGCAATAGGTCACAATTCGATTAAAATAAGCCGATTTCCGTTATTTTATTTTTTCTACAAATTGATGCTCCGCAATATCCCTTGTCTCTGCTCTCCGCTGCTTTTATTTTTTTACATCTATTTTCTATTCGACTCACCTACCTCCAACACTAGATATAGAAATACAGAGAAGTTGTTTTTCAATCAAATACACCTGGCACCCACTTTTTTTCATTATTATATTACAACCTTCCACATTGATTTTTTTGTCAAAAAAGTGAAAAACCTAATTATCAAATTTTATATTATTAATTATATCCTTTTCCTCAATATTGTCATTCTGAACTTCACCATTCTCTTTTGTTCGACTAAGAAAAATCAAAGATTTCAAGCAAAAGAAGCGTCTTCCATGTTTTATTTATGAATCATTTTAAAAAATTCCGATTGATATCGAAAAACTAATATATATATACATATATATATATATATATATATATATATATATATATATATATATATATACACATATATGTATATATATATATATATATATATATATATTTATATATATATATATATATATACATATATATATATATATATATATATATATATATATATATATATATATATATATATTATACTCTATTTAACCTTCAAACTTTTTAACTTTTTTAACTTAATCGTTTTATTAGATATATGACCAAAGGGATGCGCACCATCCAGGCGGTTCACAACTATGTTTTTAACTATTTTGCTGAAATATTTAATAACGTAGTAATTATAATTAAATTATTTATCATCAAAACTGGAAGCAAACTTTTGCATATCTTTAGAAATAAACGGAATAATCAATTAATAAATAAGCCTGCCTCTAACTTTCATCGTTGAAGCAGCATTTCCCACTTTCCGTAAAACTTTTATCACTACTCTTCTATAAATCACAGCTTACATATACGTAGTCTATATTATTTCCTGATGTATGTACTTTCTAACATAAATATATTTTTGAATATATTTGGCGTTAATTTAGTAGAAATTCATTATTCACAATTAAATGAAACTACGTGACGTAGTATTATTTCTACTTACTTTAATTTCTTTACCACGACCTAGGTTTCGTTGTATTACAACATCTTCAGGTGGGATATTATCTCTACTAATATCCCACCTGAAGATGTAATACAACGAAACCTAGGTCGTGGTAAAGAAATTAAAGAAAGTAGAAGTAATACTACATCACATAGTTTCATTTAATTGTGTAAAATATTTTTTTTAAATTCGCGCTAATCTACGGAACTATACCTAAGTATAGTTCCGTAGATTAGCGCGAACAAATGAAGTGATATACTTTATAAGTCAGTATAAATAACATGCATTGCCATAAATATATTTCGAATGAAAACCTTTTTAACGTGAGTCAAATTTGCACTATGGGATTTCTGTATATATTTAGGTGTTTATGAACATTTAATTATTTGTAGTATTTCAAGTAAAGTATTAACAAACATAAATATTTCACAAATGTAATATTTTATTGCCTAAAAAACAGCATGTAAATAATCATTACATCCAAATCAGGGCTATTTTTTTAGGTAGACTAATTTCGGAAGTAAGGATTTTGGAATAATATATCTATATATATATATATATATATACACATATATATATACATATATATATATATATATATATATATATATATATATATATATATATATATATATATACATATTGCCTAAAATTACAAAGAAAGAAAAACCCTTATAAGAAGCTCTTTAAAACAACGCCACGCACTATATATGGATTTAAGAAACAAAAAATGTTCGTGTTTATAATTTGATCCCCTAACCCCAAAATTTCTAAATTAATGTTTGTGACTTTTAATTATTGAGGTTTAATTCGACACATTACTTTGCAAAATTTCAAGTTTCTGAAAAGACAAACGAATAGACACGTGAGTGATATATAAGGATTCTATTTTTTCCTTTGTGAACCTAATCCTTGAACTTAGTAAAAAGGTATTAAGTAATATGAACAGGTATCATATTCCATTGTATATATTGTTAAAAATATGTATAGGAATATATCGTTAGTTAATTAAATTTGACATAAAATTATAATTCAAGTAAATATTAAGTAAAAGTAAGCTTTTGTTACCAAAGGACTGATTGAGGCAATTCAAACGTAAACTAGTTTGACATGCCTTAATAGATTTACTACATTTTGAAGATCCCATTACAACATTTCCACTCAATCCTCTGGCGATTGAGTGTGAGTGAGTCCTTTCAGTTTTAATATGTAACCAAAAGACTTTTTGTAATAAGCCAAACGAGCCGAAACATTGAGAAGTTCCTATGACCCATGCATTGTCCATCATCATATCGGCTTGAGAATAACATATTAATGTATTATCATAATAAAAAATACATACATTTGTAAAGTTATGAATATGAACGACGTAATCTATAATTTAATGCCTTACAATATTTGGTTCACAACAGCGTCTCACATAAATAACATCTGCATCCATATTATATCTTCAAAATGAAAAGTTCGGAACGCATCACTGTACTAACACACAAACACCCAATCGATGTTCGTATGGTATAAAGGTTTCAATGCTATAGAATGTTATAGACTAAAATATGCTGCAAGTTTTAAAAAAAATAGGGCTTTTTAAGGATATTGTTATTATACGGCAGTATTAGATGAGTATTAAAATTATCTTCATTTCTGTATTTTAACTCGCTCTTATATTTTGTGTACCAGGCTTTTAGCTTTAAAACCAATTTTTAAGATTTTTAACCAAAATACTTTTCTCTACTTTATGTTTAGTTAAGACACGTTGTATCATTAAGCTAATAAATAAAGGTCAAATTCAATTCAACTCTACCTGAAACGGCTATGCAATTACTAATTTGTCATTAAAACCTGCGGTATCCAATGTTCACCGCCTTGAGAGAATTTCATATTGGGAAGTTGGGTAACCGGGATGTTACTGAAACTTTAAAATTCTAATAAGTAAATTATCCAGTCCTATGTATTAGAAAATAATAACATAATTGTAACGATTTCTGTAAACAGTGATGTCTCGAATGTAAAGTTTTTTACATACTTGTGACAACGTTACAATATTCTATTTATATTGTATAGAAAATGTTTAAAAGAAAAATGTTTGCTTAATTTTAATTGGTAATACATGTATTGTAAATATTTATTTAGAACACTAAATTGATTTTTGCCCATTCATAAAAAAGTTGAACTCTTTAGACTCTACGAGGATCTGTCTGCCTTTATCCGGATTGATGCAAAAAAATATATGTATAGATAGAAGTTTTAGTAGTGCTTTTAGGTTTTCAAATACTAATTCTATACACCTTCACATTACAACTGAACAGTAACCAGATGTAAATGTTCTAATATATTTATTGCAAGTTATGTATGTCACAGCTGCTGTAGAAGTGTTAACCACATTATGATTCTCCGTAAAGGGGAATGAGGAAATTAAAATGTTTTAAAAATATGATTATGATTAATTAAAACTTCATTAGTATCTATTACTGTTTTATGTTGATTATTACGCTAATAATGGGTCGAAGTTTTATGTACACAGTTCCGGTATTGGTTTCAAGTATTTAAAGTTTTTAGCAGACATAAAGAAATAAGAAAATCATCTTCATGTAAACGCAAAAATCTCGAGGTTGCACATGGTATATCAAAATAACTTGTATGAAAAAACTTAATAACATAAAGTAAATAAATGAGAATTGTGATATCAATAAAAATTTAGAGTGTAGTTAGAAAGAAAAATGTGACATTGTTATATTAAATGCAAAGAAGATGAATTCTTAATGAAGCTGTGTTAAAACTACAGAGACGCTTTTCAAATAAGTGTACTGTAATTGAGTATTTTCTAATAAATGCATTTAGTTTGTGTACATGTACCGCATTACAGCTAATTAACTAATTTTATTATTAAGTTAAAAACTAAGGGTAATTTTAGAATAAGTTGATTCATCTGAAACGATAGAAGACTGATTAATCAATGGTCTTAAATAAATGTCGTTGTTTGTAAATTTTAAGCTATGTAAGACTGACTACTCAGAAAGTGCCACGTTTTTGATATACAGAAGCTAAGTTGCAAAGTAGAAGCTAAGTTACGGAGACATATATTGGTTTTGATTATAACTTAAAACTTCATAATAGGAATGATACATTTCATACTGAATAATCTTACAGTTTTACACAACTTCCTCTCAGGTTAAATTTAAACTCCCTCTACATATGCAGTTTTGCAAAAGGGGTAAAACATTAACATGCAACAAGGAATACGATAAAATAATTAAGTTGGAACAAAGGGTAAGGTCCATGCCGCTGCGAGGTGAAAGTGAAAACTTTTTTTTTAAATTTATTATTTAATTTTTTTTATTTTGTCTATGTTGCCGTGAATTTTTTTGGGTTGCCGGCTAATTACGGCTCTAGAGTTTCGGGGATTTATAATGAATCTACCTAAGTAGCGATGTTAGGTAGTTACCTCACGTCGCTATTTAGCATATATCTGTAATAAAGCACATTTTGTTATAATATTCCCATATTTTTGACAACATATTTAATGGAAAAAAGTGTTCTTTATGTGTCTGATGAGCTATCTATTCCAAATTCTGATTTTGAAAGCGCGAATAAATATAAAGTATTTCGAAAAAAATTGAGTTTGTTGTATTTATTTCTTCGAGCCTTTCACTGTCTGTCTGTCATCGCAATTCTGAAATAGTCAACTAAGTGGAACATAAATATATTAAGTAGAAGTAGAGCTCGCACTACCAGGGTTTAGCACATTGTTAGGTACAAACAAAAGTAAAAACATTTAAGAGTAAATATTGCTTATATTAAACTATTCATACATTTCAATATTATTTTTCATCCCATTTGTGTATTGCCTAGTTTACGCCTCACAGGCGTAAAATATTGTGAACTTCTCAAAATACATGAGATCTACGATAATGTTTTCGCTATATTTTTATTGTAATGCTATAGTCAGATTCAATAAATTTTCTTATCATCATGATTTTTGGTTCCAGCGTTTTAGAAATCGGGCTGGATGCGCTTTTTTGGACGATTGATAGATGTATGAATGGTAGCATTATATCAGAAACTATACCGCACATAGAGTAAATTGTTTTAAGATGATTTTTAAGCAAAACTTGAAGGAGAAACACTCTCAGTTACGAATAACACTCTCTCTACGAGGGTTTCGTGCACATTCAAGTTCTTCTAAACATTCAAGGGTATATTTATTTACTTAGTATTTTTATTAAACTACTTTCATATATTAATTTTCCACTACGTAAATAGATTGCCTACTACGTCTTTCATATCTGTGAAAATTTGGCGGGTATTAAAAAAAATTAAAAATTTTTTTGGATTACATAATTTTTGCCCCTTAAAATGTCCAGGCGAATATGATTTAGTTTTATATATCAAAATATACCACTAAGCCCTATTCGCTTGGAAATTTTATAGAGAAAAAATTATGTACTTTTTTTATAATACTTTATTGATGTGCAAAATTTCAAGTTTCTACGTCAACCGGATTTCGAGAAATAGCTTTGACAGATGAACAACCAGACTCACCTGAATCAATTTCCTTTTGAGATACATGAGACTAAAAAATGCGTGTATGAAAAGTATTATGAAGAATAAATACGAAAATAAAGAAAGCAAGGAAAACTAAATTAAAAAAATATCTGAGAAAAACATAGTGTTACTAAATAAGATGATATACAAAATAATATGAGAAGTGAAACTATGTCATGTTTCGTCATCTCTGCCGACTACAGCATAATACGATGAGCCGTCAAAACATATCTAGCCTGGATGACCCACTTTCTGCAATTTAATCATATTTCAATATGATTGGAATTTAAACGTTATGATTCTACTTATATTTCTCTACGTGAGCATTTTTCTTAAATACTTAATATTAAGAAAAATTTTTAAAACTTACAATAAAATCTTATGAATTGAATTTGGTAAATAACAACTTTGACATATCAACACTGACAAAACGTCATCTGATGAGTTAAGAAGCAATTTTTAATGTTACCATAAGAAAATTATCTTTCATATTTATTTAATTTACCTTTCAACAAATTATAATTACAATAAATTATATTGTGTAACAAACACGTACAATCTAATAATATTTCTTGTGAAGTCCAGTTAGATTTTATTTTCATTTAGATAAAACTTTTTACATTGATAACTCAAGTATCTAGTATCTAGAAAATAGTAAGGAATTTATAATATATTTAAGAAGATTTTTATAACTTGTAGACAAATTGTAAATTGAATTTCGTTTAATAATTTACGTTCACTAGTGTTCTTCAAGTAATAAAATACTATACATTTACGATAAGATCAATTTAAAATTAACACAGTAAAGAAAAAATTTGCAAAATTCATCTTTTTCTAAGTTGTTTGTTGCTAATCTCAAGTAACGACCAAACTATTGATAATGTGAACCAACAGAACTACAAACGCAAAGTTTTATATTTTAATAATGTATGTCTTAAATAATGATTCACTTGACTAAGTACAATATTTAACGAACACATCGACAAACTCATAAATATTACAGAAACGTAGCGCTTTGATACCTCCCTTAAGAATTTTGACCCCTGTGGAGAGATAAAAACCTCAAAAATCTTTACTTTCTATTTTACAAGTTACTCGTAAAATGTATTCCTACCAAGGAAATGTTTTTTGTAGTAAATTGTATCTAAGGATTACGTAGTACAATTATTTTTAAGAACTATATATTTTCCATTCAAAATCCTAAAGATTAAACTGTCGATATATAGAAATATTTAAGATAGAAATATGACATCCTGGTATATTAAATAATATATCATATCTCACGGAACACATTAACATTTGATTGCAATTACTTGTTTCGAAATGACGAACCAGGTGTAGGCTCTCTTTCTATAAAAGCTTTGCAATTAAATAGAATGAGCTTTTAAAGATTCTTCGGTACCAAGTATTTTCACAAGTATTTTCTTCACTAAATAAGAACATTACTAATCTTTGTCTACATCTTTTTTTACTTTTCTAATACTAGTACTTTCCTAATATTTTGAACAATATTCAATAACTTTAATTCTACAGTCAAATGCATGCCGGATAAATAAATAAATCACTTTAAACGTAGTAATTATTTCGGGTATCCAAATATGTTTTTATCGGAAAAGTCTTTCATTCTCATAGTAATAGGAGATAGCGAATAATTTTTTTTGTGTTTATATATTTTTAGTTACGTATTAGAAACATAGATAATCTTAAACAAACCGCCTAAATGTCCAAATTTACCAAACCTGAAAAAATACAATATAATATTTATTTATGGCGTATACCTAAGTGGTATCTAAAAATAATAGTGAATAATTATTATTATTGAAAGTGTATACACGCAAATTTTGTCTCCTACGATAATATAACCGATATTACGGCTGAAGACAAAATTGGCAATGCTCCTTCTTTGATAACTTTATTGTCAATACTTTTACAAAGTGAATAGCAAATGATGTGAGGAAAGGGTTGATGAAAATGAGTAAAATTCAATTTACTTGACGGAAACCTCCAAGAGTACGTTTATCGAACTTAATAATGAACCTTCGTGAAACACTATTTACAAAAAATAAAATAATTCCTCATCCAATTATAAAGAAGAGTTTTTATCTCTTTAATCATTAATCAGCAGATGTCGATATTATATCGGCACGAATTGACATTTGTGAAAGTTACATCCGTGTTACGTATAGCCAGGGCCGCTGTACTTTTTGTGTGCGGGTAGTCGGAAATTATCTTAAAATATTTTCCTCATTTCCTCGGGGTATGAAAAACGAGAACATTCAAGGTCTTCGCCGTTAGCTGAAGGGTGTAACTGTTATAGAAACTAATTAATTTTTTCGTCTATTAGGGATCAACCCTTTTATTAAAAGATGGAAAATGTTGGTTTCCATCTTTTATTATTTTGGTGGATTTGTGATAAAACGTTTGCTTTACACACACGAGCCAATTAATTTATTAAATGGAAAAATCAAATATTTTTAAATATAATTCTATTTAACATATGTAAGTAAATGAATGTTAATATAATTTATCATGTCAAGCGTTCTTTACTTATTTCATTTCTTTGTAGTACGAAAGTTGGGTGAATTAAATTGAATTAAAAATATACATGGCCTGCACACATATATTATCATTCTAAAGAGGAAAAGATAATCATGTGATAAAAACTAGGAAGATTTATTATTAAAAAATATTATTATTAATTTGAAGTGTCCATATAACGCACTAACAACATCAAAAAATATTTTCACCAATTATCTCAGGTAATTCATTCATTGATATAAAAATACGCTTCACTGCGACTCAGCGAATCAAGAAAAATGAAAGAAGAATTACTTTTCATCATCTGAACTTACAATGTTGTGAAGAAAGTTTCTCTGGAAAAAAATATTCACTTCTAAAGCGAATCTTGCAAAACCTCGGTGACTAAACACAATAAGATTAATAATTATTTAATTAACAAACAATATACAAAATAAAAATAATGGTTTGTAATTTAACATTCGATTTCATAATAAGAGCTTACAATGTAAGTTTCATAAATCGGTCTAATTCGTATTTAATTGAGGTGAAAATATTTAATTGTCTATCGATAAAATGTCAAAATTTTTTTAAAATTTATTATAGTTATTTAAGGTTTTATCCTTGTTACTTTTAAGTAACTACATACATACACGATTTTAAATATTTATCCATGTATAATGTTTTCTTAAGTTTTGAAATTACAATAATAGTTTCATTATATAACATCATTGGCCAGTATATCTTCCATTGGTCTAAGAAAAATGATCAGTTACGTATATTTTTGATTTATTAATAGATTTATCCGGATTATCCTTTTTCAATTTTTTAATACGTAAAGGGTAAGAATAAGGAAGGAGGAAGAAAACCTCCTTCAAAGTATTTGTGGGCTTCAATAATCGAATTATTTAATAGGTTCCTTGGAATAAAGTGCCGGGTTTTTTGGTAGCATTTCAAAACGCCTTTTTAATTAAACCCGATTGGATTTCAATGAAATCGCACCGGGAAAAGATTTCACCTTTATGTATGAAAAATTATTTTGAAAAGAAAAAAAAAACTACGTTTTCTTTATTTTTGTATGTAAATGATTTGGTAGGAAGAAGGCCCTCTACAAAGGAATTGTAGATTGGTGACGGTATGTGACCCATATCAGGATTTAAAACTCCGTTTACTTTTAAAAAAATACAAAGGTGTCCAGCAACTCAGAATAATATTTTAAACCAATTTTACACACATGATAAAATCATAATTCTGGACCAAAATTTAAGTTTTGTGTAAATTCTATTCGGCAATTTTAATTTGTTTTGTGAATTAAAAATCTGTGGCCGATAAAAAGATAAAAATAAAACAAAATTATATTTAATTTACACCCCTTGTGTACTGTTTTTTATGGATTATACACTAGGTTTGTGGTTAATGCATTATCCCATTCCCTTTTGCTTGGTTATAATAAAAGAGTAGATGAAATTATATAATTATCATCATTATCCAGAAGACATCCTATTCTGAAGATAGGCTTCCCTTATATATTCCAACAAAGATCGATCCCGTGATACTTCCATGCAATGGGTTCCCACGATCTTTACCAGGCAGTCTGCTGACCTAGCAGGGAACCATCCTATTCTGCGTCTTCCGGTACGTGGTCGCCTGTTGAAAACCTTACACCCCAAGGGCCCTCGTTTCTGCGAGCTATGTGTCCTGCCAATTACCACTTCAGATTGTTAATCCTACGAGTTATGACGGTAACCTTTGATTGCCCACAGATCTTCTTATTACGGAGTATATTCCGTAGATAAACTCTAAGCATATTCCATTCCAAAGCTCGTTGAGTGACTTAGATTAAAAAAAACACTTATTTTTAAAACAAATGGTATATTGTAGCATATTCAGCAATATACTCTGCGTTATTACCGTCGCTCCACTAACAGCATGAATGATAGATATTAATTACAGATAATTAAGTAAGAATTTAGAGTTAAATATTTTTATAACGTAATAAATGAACTAATGATAAAGAATAACAAATGTAAAGACAATTTTGAGTCTAATAAAACTTATGTGTATATTGAGTCTAATAAAACATATGCGTCTTATTTTGAGTCTAATAAACCTTATGTGAAATATATTATATTCTTAGTAGTTTTTACAACACTTAATATTCTTTTTATAATAAAACGTAGTCAGCAAGTAAACCATTCCTCGAATAGCTTGAAGTGCCTTTACGTTACGATGGAACTAAATTCGTTAGTCGTGTTTTCTGGAGCAAGCTTTAGGTAATCTGAGTTTGTTACAGATAAGAATTATCTGCACGCCATTCACGTAACAGGAGCGCTTAGTGTCGGCGCGTCGCGTTTTTACGCTTTAGAAACATGATGAAGCTCTTTAAGATATATCTTATGTCACCCATTTCAGAGAAGAAGATATATCTTCTGTCATCCATTTCAGCGAAGTCGTTACGCAATTTCTTCAATATTATATAATATGTAAATTTATATATTTAGTAACTTGGGGATTTTCAGCTTCTTCGCTTTTACGTGCATGCGTCAGTGACTTACAGCGCCCAATCTACTCTTAACAAGGTGATTGTAAATTTCGAAAATATCACAAAAACAGCAAAAACGTGGGGTATTGTCATATAAGTTTTAAAAAAGTATATAGAAGTTCCAAGATGACATTTTTATTTAAATCAATAGCTAGTGAGATACGTGCTTCTAAAATCTTAAAAAGTGTGTCTCCATCTAAATGTTTAAATAACGTGTGTAACATTCTGAAAAAAATTAAGATAGTAGAACTTGGAAATAGAGTTTTAATGAAAATTGGTTTAAATAAATATATTACCTAGTTTTAGTTTCAGGAGATATAGGACATTTTCGGTACCGAACGCAGCCATAACTTTGTTTTTATGGTGTCTTTGAGAAATATAAACTTATAAGTTTAATATTGTCTGGTTCTTTAGAACTCTTCGTGTGCAACTACGCACTTGCACGGCTTTTATTTCTCTTAGATCCACAAAAATTGTATAAAATACTATGTATCAGAAAATATAATTTTTCAATTTAACTTTACCTGTTTTATAAATACGTACGGTGGCCTTGTAACGCGTGTTTCTTTAGTTCTTAACAACTTAATTTTCTCTTACAGTCACTTTTTAAATAATTTCACCTAGTACTCTCAAATTAACTTCAATCATATCCGTATAGGATATAATTAAAAAAAAAATTAATGACAAAAGAAATTGTTTTATCCTTTCATCGTTGGTGAAAGCAAATCTTCTAAAACTGGGTCAAAATCGAATCAGATAAATGTTTAAACAAACATACGAGAACACGGTAACATCCCGATTAATGAAGTTTCTTCAAAAAAGAAACTGAAAAAATACTTCCTATATTTTAGAATATGTCTTTTAAAAGTAAAGCATTTTATATTTATATTAGCAATTTTTAAGCCTGTAGGAATAATAAAAAATTAAGAGGGCCTTTCGTAACAGAAGAACATTTTTTTAGTTTTTCGCGTTATTTCCATTTTTATATAATTTTTAAACAAACATTTTAAACAAATATTACGTATAAGTATTATAGAATCAAATGTAATATTTCACCCTCATACTTGTTGAATATTGTTTTTTAAGTGATAATGTGCTTAGTGTCTATATTTTGCTAGAAGCTTACATATATCATTGAGATTTAATAAGAATAATTAAATAATTTTTTATCCAATATTGAATATATTTGGCGTTAATTTTGTAGAAATTCATTATTCACAATTAAATGAAACTACGTGATGTAGTATTATTTCTACTTTCCTTAAGTTCTTTACCACGATCTACGTGTTGTATTACAACATCTTCAGGTGGGATATTAGCAAAGATCTTTGCTAATAGCGGTAAAAAACTTAAAGAAAGTAGAAAAGATACATCACGTAGTTTCATTTAATTGTGAATTTTTTATCCCAAAATTTAGGGAGGGCGAGTGATGGATATAAATTCCCCATTCAGTAATAGTAGACTATCAGTAAAGTAAATCTAGTTTTTTTTACTTTTCCTTATTCTTCCAGTCGTAATGAAGTATATATTCGTGTTTAATTTTTATATATTAGTGTTAAACTGTTACATGAATATTTCGTAATGATAATATAAATTTTATAGTTATTAAAATGTCCCTGTTTTGATTACATATTTTCTTAAATATTTTTACATTTAAAATGATAATATATGCGGTGGTAGTATTGAATACATTCTTATTTAGATACTCATTTTCGTACTCCGAAGAATATGAAATACATGAACAAAACTTAACCAGGTTGATGAAAGTAACATTCGTTGAAATATGTACAGTAAAAAGAATTATAATCGACTAAATATTTGAATTTTAAAATTAAATTAAGTCATTGAGTGACCAGCCCTTGTAAAGCGAGTATTTTACACAAAGTTAGTACACCACGATCGTCCATCCTTGAACAGAAGCATTTATGTCCAATTAACGTAAAAAATAATTAATTATTGTGACAGATATATCCTCTTCCAGATGGCGAAGACCTTGAATGTTTGCATTATTTCTATGCACGAAGTAATGAGGAAAATATGTTGAGATCGTTAACGGCTATCCGTACAAAAAAGCGTAGTCGTTGAGTTATATGTGGGCGCGCGGTTCGGTTTACGTAACTTCAATATATTTCAGTCTGGACCGATAACACATCGTCCTATATAGCATTACGTAATACCGACATGTGCTGATTAATGATCAGAGACATAGAAACTTTTCTCTTGTAAGTGGATGATGAATTGGCTGAATTTTTTTCATTGTATTTCAAGAATTTACATTGTGACACGTTCGATATAATACTCTCGTGTGTTTAAATCATGCAGATTGTGTCTCCATTTTTTTGTCTCTGTCGCCATAAAAATCAGACCTGTGCCAAAAAAAGTGAACTCGAATTTTGATATGTAAAAATATATTTTATCTGTGTGTTTGTAAATTTTGTTTTTCCATCAAATTTTTCCTGTTCCAATCCAAGACATAGGTTTAATTGTTTCCGTTATTTACGAGTTAGGAAACGTATCTTTTTGGTTTATTCTGCTGTGCACTATCAAATAAAATTTCCTTTCTCGATCAAATACCCTATACAGAAATTTTAAGTTTGTTAAATGCATATACGTATATACGAAATATATATCCTTAGATTCACATGTGAATCGTACTTATCCACAAAAATTTCCTTTCAAAACACGATTATTTTCATATTTTTACCGACTTTCTCTTGAATACTAACGCAATGCTTTCATTATTTTGAAGAAAACACAATACATTGAAGTAAATAAAAGACAGGTTAATATCGTTCAATGTTTTAATTAAATGATAATATAGTTCAATAATTTTTATTAATACCGGGAATTTGCTGTCAAAACTGGACTCAAATATCATTTGAAGAAATGTCTCCTCCTCAATTAAATTTTTTTTTTATTTTTGTTTTACGATTTAATTTCTCCACTCATAAAAGTTTTGAAATTATTTTATCTTTTCTATTGTTTTAACACAATGTTGCTTCATTTAATTTCTCATTAGTATGATTACTTATACGTTTTACAATCAATTATATACTACATTATTTAACTACCTTAGCTAAGGTTAGCAGAAAGATATTTTTTGTTACAATCGAGCTAATTTGCATGATTTGCTCACGGTTTACTCTTTTCCACTTCAACATTTCAGGGTCTCGTAATGATACTTGTCGCAGCTGCCATAGTTTTCTCGTATGTAAGCTTAAAACAAGCTTTCACCTAGAACCTTCTACACTCTCCACCGCACATCTCGTTACCGCCTAATGACGTGCCCTTTTGGCGTGCACCCAACTGGTATGTTGGGTGCACGCCAAAAGGTCACGTCAATCAACAATGTAGTGCAGTTAAAACGTTTCAGCCCAGCTATCTTTAATGCTTTTTGCTTTTTAAGTAAGCTGTACACTCATCAGCTAGTTTTGATTTTTGAGACATAGTAAATTTGCATTTATTTAATTAATGAGTTTTACTAGCAAGAAATTATATTTATGTAGGTTCACTGAGCGTCTAACATTAAACGTGTTGTTAATTATGCTTTGCTGGAATGAGAAAAAGGGTATTCTAAAAATGGTAAACGAGGAAGGGTCCCTTGAGACAAAATCTGAAAAACTATTTACTACTATCTTTATAGGAAATAGGAAGTTAAGTCTTATAGGTAATAAGCAGATCAGTGTAAGATTTTGAGAATTTGTCAAAAAGATATTAAAGAATATTTCTAAGATCAAATTAGAATTGAATATTCATTAAAATTGACGCTTCCACTTACCTATATAATATAATCAGCATAATTTCAAACTCTGTAAACTTATATTCGAAAGTGTTACGGTGTACCCGTATATAGGCAATGATTCTCCGTAGCATAGAGTTTCCTGCTGAAGGACCAGGAGGAAACATCATTTATATGAGTATCGTATGTAACCAGATGTGGTAGATTAGCCATATATATTTTTGATACAATTTTTACTGCCAATAATATAAAAGATAAGTCATAAAATCTAGCTAATCGACTTATTTACTGGCTGATGTGATTTAGTCCTTTATTTATAATATAAATAGAATAAATCTCATTAGGACTGTGAGAGTTAATTTGAAGATATAATATATAGTACGAGTTTTTTTTAAATAGGGTATTATAATTAGATTTAAACTAAAAAAAAATTAAACAATTTTAATATTATCGTTTTGAAAATATAAACAAAATTAGGAAACTAAAACCCGATTATGGAAAAACCTAAATAAAAAGAACGAAACAAAAAATATTCCACTCAGTAATCGTCGAATTGAATATTGATGGTATTAGGTAACTTCTTGATTTCGAGCTGGTCGCGTCTGAGAGGTGGCCATTCAATACTATTAATAACACCCATCGCTCCATTTTACGAAGGAAGAAACTTGTATATATTATACAGCACTGAATCCTATGTAACGTTATATACCATAGAATACTCTTTGGATCAACTCTAATCTACGAGTACTACATATGTTGAAATCACTTTAGGAGTTTGGTCTGTACGAGGAAACAAACTTACTCACTTACATACGTACATACATGCATACATACGTGGACTGTGAAAGTTATAACGCTTCCTTTGCCATAGTATGGCAAAAATAAATTACATACTTGAGAAATAATCGTGATCGGCGAGGATCCAGCTCATATCTCATTCAAATTTGTGTTAATTTAGCAATAACTTTAGCTTTAACTTTAGCTTTTTTAACTTTAGTTTGAAAGAAAATTATCTTTATAAGTTAATACGTATTTAACATGAATTCCTCAATAAATGTGAGCAGAAAAGTTATATTTTACTACATCAGCGTGCTGGTCGAGAATTTAAACACAAAGAATACACCTCGTCACACGTTGCAAGTGTGTCGTTTGCTACAATATTAGAATCCAGTTGTGTTAAGTACATGAGACTAAATTTATTATTATTTTTTTTGATATGGCCTAAGGAGTTTATCAGTTTTAATGACTAGTGATTTCGGTGATCGATTTCGAGTCGGATTTTTTATCTGTTCCCCCAAAAGATTAGGAATATTCCTGCTAGTAAATAGAGGGTCCATTTCGAAAACTAATGAAAAAGGTAACATTCCTAGTGATATTTGAGCTATTAAGATTTTTATATAAACACATACATATGTGTTTAAACATCATTGACACCGCTTGAAGTAAAATTTTCGCTATCTATTGTTAGTCAAATAACTGTGGTTGGAAATTTTTCTTCTTTTCTTCAAATTGCTGTATCATATTCAGAATACACTTAATCATTTTCCGGATACTTGATTCCTGAATCCAGGTATAGATTAATTTAAAAGTTATATTAAGGTTAGGTATGATCGAATAAAATTCAAATATAAATGCAGACACAAAAATTAAATATATTCCAAAGACTAATTTTAATGTACATCGTGTAATATTAAACGTTCAATATATTAATGTACACTGAAAATTTTATCAAATTATTTGATCCGTAAAATTTATTTTTCAATAAATTTTTTGGTGGTCGCAATATACTAAATGGCTAATTGATGCGTTCAATTATGAGATACGTGTCTGTACTCGAAATGGAACGAAGAAACTAAGTAATAAACGAAACCAGTACAATGATTGACAAATAGATGCGATAACAATTTCCCAGATGATTTGGAATGAGATCAATTTAAAAACGGATCAGCGAAGGCGATGGAAACGTGGCCTCTGCAACCATATTGATGATATTGTGCGATCGTCGTTTGTTGAAGAATTCTTTCAAAATATAATTTATCATTGCCTCGAGATACCGCAATACGACTCCACGCGTGTCAACCGTGCGCTGTTCGAGCGTCGATGTAATATAGAACTTTCTACACGGTATAGAATTATATATATATATATATATATATATATATATATATATACATATATATATATATATATATATATATATATATATATATATAATTCATTTATTTATTGCTACTCCGCGCATGGCAATGGGTGTGTAAGAGATGAAAAATATGTAAGATAGAAATAGTAAATACGGTTTTATTTTGTTATATGATTATGTGCCTTACATTACATACCTATCTTAGTATCAAGTTATCATTTTGAAAAAAAGACCATTCGAATCTATTCAGTACACACAAACACGCAACAATCAGGTATATAGACAGATAAAATCAATTTTACATTTCCAATGGAGATTTAATAATATAGTTATTATCACGAATCAATTTGGAAATAAATAGAAAAAGATACTAGTTTTATCCTTAACACCAACGTGTCAATTGCATGTTCTTTTCAAAAATTGTTAGTGGCGCTTCAATTACAATATTGATCAGAATTAATTTCAAAAGGTTTTTATCCAATAGAATAGGATTTTATCTAATGGTACAGTAAAAACTAACAACGGGTAGACTTACTGTCTGGGCAGGTATGAGTGAAGACGTAGTGACTGCTCATATGCTAGTATAATGTGGGCACGGGTATATTAATAAAGCGTGTCGTGTGCTGTAAAATAACTAAGAACCTAATAATTTGTCTCCAAATTTCAATGCTTAGATCAACATTATACTATTTTTAGGACATTTAAAACTACAAGTTTTCTATTACTAATCATACTAAATTAAGACCGACAGAACTAAAGAATTCCACTACACTATTGAACTTTCTCACATAAAATAATATTGCAGCTTAACCTTCGACATCTGACATGGTCGTTGTTAGTTTTTTGGTTCAATCTTTTATGGTTTATAAATTTGTCTGTTTATGAGAATATCCAATTGACAGGTATAAAATTTGTTATTAATGAAACTACACGAGAATCACAGATAGAGACTAATTTGTACTGAACAATATGTGCATGAAACGATTTTGATAAATAATTTTTTGCGCAAGATTATATGGATCAATTGTACAGACACAACTTATTGAACGACTGATTGATACGATGGAAATTTTGTAACCTATATGTCGTTAAAACAACATGATGCAATAAAAGATAATGGGAAAGCAAACATATGAGATAACAATTTATCTTCCAGCAGAGAATGAGAGGAATCTTAAAACGTACCATCTGGGTCAGTAAAAACACAGCTTGGTGGCGAGCTTGATAAATATTTGATGAGGTCCTCTCAATTAATAATTATTTTGATTTTCAAATTAATTTTAAGGACGTTGAAAATACCGTAGGTATGATAACAAATGAATACGTTTCATTTTATCCTAAAAGTTTTTCCTTTATTTTTTTTATTGGAGTTTCTCTCCTACGTATGTGAAATTGAGCTTCAATCTTTGCTTTATTTTGTCATTAATATCGCTTAATAAAACAAATAATATTAACGCAATTAACTAGAAAATAAAGAGGATTTTTGCTTTAAGAATAACTTTATTTAATTTCGAAAGGTCAGAAAACATCGTGCCAGGAAGCAAGTGTTGCAGCGTGTCCAAAAGAATGAATATCTTTTGAATCGTCTGTAAAATATATTTTTATTATATATTTCATTGTGCGTACATTTGCTTCTTTTTCTATAAATTACACACATGTTAATAAATATAAGTGCCAGAGTTCAACATGAAATTTAATTGAAATTTTTCTGCACCGCTTGTCATTTGGCGTTTTCAATGAAATAGGTTCAAATTCAAATTTAATCATCAGGGTTCAGTACCACAATGGGGAAAACGGAATCCTCATAGGATCCCACCCTGTCCGAATATCGGTCTATCATGGGAAGTTTTCTAAGAAACCGCTTGATATGATCACTTTAAATCTCCGGCTCCGCTGAAATTCGACTTAATAATGAAGCATATTATTATAACCCAAACAATAACCAATACTTGAAAATATTTACAAGAAAATGTTAGGGAAGAAAAAAAAGTTAAGTGCTCAAAATGAATTGCTCAAATCCATGCACGGTGCGTACTATTCTTTGAAAGGGGTGGTAACAAGGGTCAAAAGATTTTTTTTATAATTTTATGAAATATTTTTTAAGAGATGTACTGAAAAATATATCTCTCCCACCTTACTTCCGAAATATGGAACTTAAATTTAAGAAAAAGCAGGGTTTTAGAAATCCACGCCAAGTTTATAAGAAAATTATAGCGATGATTCCGGATATCGTAGTTAAAATATTCAAAATAGCATGTATATATGTATTTAATTATATTAAATATTATTGCGATATGAAGTCCATATAAAAGGCAATTGTTTTTATCTTGATATAATAAATTAAAAGTATGTAGCATGGTAAAGTGATTCGTGATAGAAAAGCTATAATTTTTTTCACATTCTACATTTAACTCTGCAAGTTACAAACTTCGTAATAAGCGTATTCTTACAACGCTAACTGACGACTGAAATTTATATGAAGTTTGACTTGAGGAGAATGCTTCCTTAGTGAGAAGAGATAATTCAATATTCAATCGCTTTACTGTTGTTTAATTGAAGAACTTTATTGCTTAAAACACATATTTGCTTCTATTAAATATGGTTACCTGTAGTATTGAAAACAAAAAGAAAACTTCTACCAATGGCTGTTTTATTTAAGTAATGTTATTATAAGTTTGTAGCAAAAAATATTATATTAAGCTTAATAACTAATAGCAATAGTAATTAGTTATTAATGTATTAACCCGATCGACGGAAGATCCTGGTGTAAAAAACAAGATATTAATTCTCAACTTGAAATAATTTTAAGCAATAAGGGGTTACATGTTATAATTTGTTACATTAGGTACAATCACTATCATGATTACCTTCTAGGTATATAGTTTATTTTTGTTAACCATCTACCTTCAAGGTGGAGGTTGTAGTTATGAAGTGAAACTAGACAATCTTGATTCTGAATATATTCTATATTTTTACCTGTTGTTAAGTCCAAAATATTCTTCTTTTTATTTTTGCTTTTATTTCACAAGGTTTGTTTTGAAATTTTAATTTGTAACTTTATTTTGAAGAATATTTTTAGATAAATTTCTCCATAACCGGTATCCTTTCATTTGTAATTATTTTTATGCGCGGCTTCGAATTTATAAAAATGTTGTAATTGTTACACTGCAAGTTCTTTTTCGCTTCACATGCAAAAATATTGAATTTATTGTACTGCCAGCTTTGTCGTAGCTTCACAAGCAAAACATTATTTTATTTAATATACTGCTAGCTATTTCCATGGCTTTGATTGCGATAAAAAATTACAATTATTGTATTTCCAGCTTTTTCCGCGCTTTCATATGCCAAATAAGTATTGCAATCATTGCGCTGCTACTATTCTCTCAACTTTTGTCGTGATATTGATGTTCTGATGTTGGTGAATATGACTTCATCTATTCGCTTCCAAAGACATGGCAAATAAATATTGACATACCACTGTAACCTAAGCACCCACACTAATATTTTAAGTAAAAGTCTTTTTGGACAAATACTCAAAATGATAATGAAAACCGCATCATAGTTTACCCAGTCGCACCCGATTTATTGGCGATCAAATCATACAGAGACCTTGCGTTTTATGAATGTAGTTGGTAAGAAATATTCCGGAGATAAATTAATTCAATAACTACAAAAATCTGTAGTTTTCATAGGTCTTCCTTTTTTAGTTAATAACAAATATTAACATGGACATTTTTATAGAGAAAAATTAGTTTTCGTATTCGTTATCATTTGGAAGAGCTGGATTTGAAAGTCTAATATATTTTTTTCATAATTTAGGTCGAGTAACACATATATATAAAATATACAAAAAATCTTTTCCGCCTTTATTTCTGAAACTAATGAAGCTTATATTATTAAAAAAACCGCTTTTTAGAAGTCTTCGCGAAGGTTGTAGGAAAATTATAGTAATAGCTTTTGAGATATTCCCGATAAAATGCATGTTCCTTAAGTAACTGTATTACGTATTATAAAATATTTATTGCAGTAGGAAATTGCTATAAGTGATTTATGTGAGACAACACAATTTCACTTCATACGAAATACAAAAGACTCAGTGCGTGAACCAGACTCACACTTGGCCGGTTCTTTAGTAGCAATTGTGAAATAAACAGTTACAAATATATTTTTTAAATAAAATATGTAAGAAAATGTAAATTTCTTTAACTCCTCATATTGTTGAAGTTAATTTTTTATAATAATTGTTGGAAAATATAATTTTAATGTTTTTTTAAATACTTCGAACCCTATGATATGGTGAAGCTTGAAATACATTTTAGGAAACATGTTTTTTATTAATAATTGGTATTTAATAAAAAATATATATGCAACATGAATAACCAAACACTGAGAAATTATTTATATTTTGCCGCATCATAAGGCCATTAAACTTATTTTAAATGTTTAAATAATCACGAAAACCTCTTTTTCAATTTCATTTGTACTGGGAAAAATTTTCATAAACTTCAGTACCTTCTCGAGAAGATAAATTTTAGGTACAAGATAATAAGAAGCCTCAAATAATATTTCTATTTCCATCCGGCATTTCTCAGTGGATTTAAAATGTAGTTATTTTGAGGTTCCGGAACTTTTCTTCTAGTCCTTTCAATATTTTTTACCATTATAGGCTGAGTTTTACTTGACACTGAAATCTATAAAAATATTAACTTTGTAATATGGTTGTTCATTAATATAAATTTACTACATGTCGGAAATAAAAGCATTATTAAATAAGTTACACTTGCCTCCATATATTTTTTTCTTCTTTTGACAGAAATCTATGGCATCCATATAATATTCATTTGTATAACCTGTAAAATGGCATTAAAAGATTTTATAATTAAAAACCCCGCCTTAATCCAAATTTATTGTTCTAATATTTTTCAAGTAAAAAAGACCTCTTTTTGCTGACCATCCCTTATGTTCCATTATAATTGTTTACTATTGTATCTCATCGGGGCCGGTAAAAAGGCACACAAATATTTTCTTTACAGCATCTTACAGACAGTACAGTTACAGTACAGTTTCTCATGGACATGAGAAAAAAATGTTTCCTTTTATAATATATATATATATACATATATATATATATATATATATATATATATATATATATATATATATATATACATATATATATATATATATATATATATATATATATATATATATATATGACATAATTTTTAAAATAATACCTTTTTAAGCCACAAATTATAAAGTTGATGAGATGTGAAGTAATACATACAAACTCTGTATATACAAACTCTGTATATACATACAAACTCTGTATATATGTGAAGTAATACATAATACGTACAAATTCTGTTTGAAAATCGACAAATAACTGGCGATATGTGTATATATTTTGGTAATAATATTTCATTGTAAAACAATTATTTAGATTATTTTAACTTACATTCATTTTCTTCATTTAAATATCATTTTCTTATTCACATTAGCGGCATTCATAAAGGAAATCTTTTGCTTTTTGAGGTGCAGGACTCAAAATACGTGATTGAAATCGATTTCGTTTTATAATTACATGTTCGCATTTTATATTCATCATTAAGTTTAATTGTTATGTAGTTAAACTTTAATATAGCAAAATTATTACCCTAGGTACTATCAAGAAGCTGTCCTGAATTGAAAGAAGACGTATTCAACCCGAAAAATACCGTCATCATCATAAAATTCCACAACCTGAACTTGTTAAACAGATTGCATCTTTCTCTAGAAGTCATGCAGTCGCTATAGTCAAGAGGTAAAAGCATTCGTACATTACACAAATTAAACTTATTCGACGTCAGCAATAATATTTTGTTCAGATTTATTTTATTCAAAAATGGCATTGCCATCGTACCCATAGATCGAAAGCATAGGAAATGAGCAAATGATAAAAGGAAAAATAATGTTGATTGTAACACAAATGGTAACCAATAATACAAACTAATACATCACAATTTGAACGATGATCACACGTACTGATTACAGGTCATGAATGACCAGACAACTATATATCACGTTCCTAAAGCGATCAGCGAAGCAGAAAAAGATCAACGCTGGGCCCGTATCGCAACACCGCCTCGATTGAAGCTAAAGTCAGGTGAAGGCTGCAAAATATTGTTAAGCGTTCTGAGCAAATGAAATAAATTTCTCAGATAACAACAGAAAAATAGTCATTATTACTACAAATATGCAGCGCCTAACTCCTAATCTAATCGTTTTTAGCTACTGTTGGTTAAGGAATTCTATGGATATTCTCAATCGTTTCTGAAAATATGAAATTTGACGGAACTACCTGTATATACGATACTATACTAGAATATAGGTTGCGAATTCATATAAAATTACATTGTAAACAGAATGATCCTTCTAATATATCTGCTCAATTTGATGCACATAATCTTTTGCACCAATGATAAATTAATTATTCGTTACGCTGTGTATATTATCACGGTACATAAAGTACGCAATTAACGTTAACCTAAAAAATGCCGATTATACAGGCAGTTTAAAAATAATGCTTAAACTGTTATATGTTTTAATTTTATTTATACAAATTACACCCATTATCTGGGCTATTTACATACAAATATTCTCGTTGCTTCATGCCTTTGTACAATATATGCATACCCGAATATCCTTATCTGTCTACTCCATAATATTTTTTTGCCAATTTGAATTAATTTTCACATAGATACTTATAATAAAATTGACAAATCTAAAATAAGTTTCAATTGATGCTATCGACTTATTAGCCCAGAAAATTCTGAAGTCACTTTACATTATAACTTCAAATCTACCATAATATATTCAAAGGTATTGGTATTCGAAATCTGAAATATCGATCTAAAATTGGAGTTCAAAATTTCACGTGCAATTTAATTAGAAATGTCCTCCTATATCGATTCCAAATTCGTCTTCAGATCTTGAGACTCTTCCGGGACTGAGCCCCAGGTTCGATGCATATGATTCCAAACAAGGATGGTCTGGTCTTATCGTCACTGTCAATATAAAAGTAAAGAAGTGAGATTGTATCCAAATCACCTTCAGATGAGGGGGTCTATAAAAGGTTTAAAGGAATAAATATCTATATACTAGTATGCACACAGATAAATAAACAAATTAATTAACCCTAAAGAAGTATTTATTTGTCATTTGCATGTATTTGAGCCGTTACGTTTATAATTTATGTCCGTCTGAGCATTTCACATTAACCGATTTCGTCATATCAAAGTTTTGCGCTCACTGTACCAAATACGAAAACACAAATAGTAGCAGGTAATAAACTTCAACTCCCTGTACTGTAATATTTAATGTCAAATATATATCATATGACAACCGCCAGTACCTCGCAAGATGTTATTTTCCTCGGTAATTCGAGTCATCCCCCTGGGAGTATGTGAGGCCAGACCCGAGAGCTGTACGACGAGTTCAATTAAATGTTATTAGAAAACTTGAAGGCTCATTACGGAAGTCTTTTTATGTAAAATTGAATGAAGGTAAGTGAGACTTTTTGTTTTATAAACTTTGAGTGTTCTATTGTGCATATTTTTTTGTGATAACTAAATATCTCCAAGGATACGCTATTAAAAAAGGTACTGCCAATGCTCACGAATAAATAAACCATACCTTTCGACACTGGTTAATAATAAAAACGGACGGTATTAAGTATAAGCATACATAGTTTTGTGTTCTTTTTTAAAGGCTCAACTATAGTTTTAAATTATGTATAAAGAAGAAAAAAAGAAGCTCTTATGAGCACACTTAATTTGAAAGAAATCAAGTAAAAGAGATAACAAAAACCTCAGATGGTAATAAATTATATCATCGCAGTAATTGCTCTGTGTCAAGCAACATAAAGGTAAATAAAATTGCTGACCAATGATCATTTTACAAAATGTGCTCGATATTTTTACATAAAATGCTTTTATTTAGCTGTCAAGAACACGTAGAATAACATTGAAATGCTCGTACGAGACAAAATGTCGAATCAAAAATAGATTTTCCAAAAAGTGGGCAGGACCAAAAATACTCAAAACTCCTCAATAAGTCACTGTTGAAATATTGTTAACGGTTACAACTGAAGACCAAGTTTTTTGCCGATATTGCCCATCATTAAATAACCCTAAAACTATTGTAACATAATACATGAAGGTTATGACATATTTACATGTAAATGAAGCACCACGTATATCATTTCCGATTGTCGGTAGAATAGTATATTCATCACTTTGTACACGTATATTTTTTTTTGAGGTAAAATTTTTCTTCAGTAAAAACGTATTCATTTCTTAAGAGAAAACATCGAATCAGAAAACATTTTCCAAGAACGGGATAGACCCAAAAATTCAAAATTTCCTAATGATTAGTCATTGCTATTAGTAGTTACTAGGCAATGTTATTAGTAGTTACAACAAATGAGACTGCTCGTTGCCCATATCACCCATAAAGCGACGACAATGAAACTGTTCATAATTAACCGATATAGAGTATGAATTTCTGTATGTAGATGTGAATCTCAACGTAATATTTCAATTGGACTGTACTTAGAATATATCTATATTTTTTTCACACAAATAAACTTAATGATATTTTCGGTGAAATTTTAATGTCATTCATAAACATATTTAACATAATATATAAATGGAATATTTAAAAACTGTATATTATGCGCCCACAATATTCCACTCAATATACAATGAAAAACATCAACAAAAGTAATCGTTGCCTCGATATTATTTGTCGCCAAACACTAATTGTAATGATGTCGTGTGAGAAGCCCGCGATTAGTTCTAGCAAACTGATTAATTTCACAACGAACCCAAGGAATGTGTTGAGCCCTTGAATGGCTTGCTGAGGGGTCAACGCAAATACTTGGGATCCCATCCAATAGTCGCCTGAATTGTGTAGTGTAAAACGAAGAAGGAAAAGGAAACAATTTTTTCTCATGGACATTACTGTCTGTAAGATGCTGTAAAGAAAATATCTGTGTGCCTTTTTACCGGCCCCGATGAGATACAATAGTAAACAATATATATATATATATATATATATATATATATATATATATATATATATATATATATATATATATATACATGTATATATATATATATATATATATATAATCTGGGTAATTATGATTACATTATATTTCCATATTTAGAATATTGGGAGTAAAGAACTAAAAATCCTTACAGAAATACATTCGCCGATTTCTATTTATCACTGGAATAATATAGAAATGAATATACTAGAAACGAAATTATTGAATAAAGGTTACAAAGAAATGTAGCGAACAATTCTATTTTTAAAATATTTGATAAGTTAATCCAAGTGGTAAGAAGATTTTTTTCTCAGCGTAAATCCAACTATCATTTAATAAGTCCAAGTAAAATAATTTTTACCTTTGTTCGTAATTTGCTAATACAAGCAAGTGTGGAGTTGAACAGTGCGTGTGCGACGCGACGGCTTGCTATTGAAGTATTTCAAATTTACTTCATTTGCAATGTTGTTCTCTAACAAATAAGTGTTCTTTGTGCCGCACTTTTACACACATAAATCTTAAATATTTATATATTTATCATTACATATACAATTTATTGCAAAAAAAAACATTTTATATTTACTATTGGTGTGGACAACAGTAAAACCATCATATCGTGTAAAATTATAAAAAAAACTTTATTGTTTAATGGAATTCAATAATTAAACTATATAAAGCCGTAACACCTTTTTAAAAATTAGTTTATTTAAACACTGATGGTTTCTATCAGTCACTTTTTAACAGTATTACGTAAAGGTAGATGTTAAACCTATACGTTTTTACTGGTTACAAATAAGTAAATAATTTTTTTGCATTTTGTCTTTTTGATATTTTTTTTATCTAGATTTTTTGCCCTGAAAACAAAATTATAATAACAATTTATATGGACCATCGGACAGCATCTGACATTGATATACGTTTAAAGAATATTATTACTAGTACTAAAGTGTGAAATAAAACACAGATAATACGACCATTTCTCACCGATTACTCTTATCTGGTTAAGAAAGCAAAATTTTATTTAACGTTCCACAAAAAATTTTAATGGAAAAACAAAGAAATTAACTACGGACCCTCTTTATCAAAGTAAAAAACTTAAGTGAATGACAATAAAAGTATTCAATTTAAATTACGTCTACATATAATGAACCATCGACAAAAGAGCTTTACCTGAACTATTTACGAAAGAAAAACATGTCAACAAATGAACGTTCACGATAACAATCCTCGCACGAAAGAACATAATGGGATTGTCTTTTCTGAGAAATCTCTCACTTAATACCATCAAATTGATTAAATTGCTGTGAACAGCAAAAGAAAATAAATCAATTAAGAAGTTCACTGTTTGTGTTCTTAATTTCCAAACAAGTCAGAAAAAATTTACTGCAGTCAAAATTCAAATTATAAATATAAAAAAAAATCATAAATGCTTTTGTCAAGGTCATTATATTATAAGTATTCCGTCAAGTGAGTCCCAAATTAATTTTTTTTTCCAGTATATCAATTTCGTTGTTCCCAATATATCAATAAACGAAAATTAAAGAAAAATGGTTTTCCTCATCGTGGTTTCCTGCTCGAACTAAGCCCTATTTAGCTTCTACATGTTCACTTACTTTGTTCGTAAAATGGTATTTGATAGACGACCCTCGCTTATGCGTTCAGTATTAGGTGAGTGATCGAAGAAAAAGCAATTACCCTACGTGCTAAATGTGAAAGTTTTTCACATACATAATGAGTAAAAATAAACAATAAAAAAACAATGGTTTGAAAAGGGAAAATTGCTTTACCAGAAAAATATTATTAAAAAGTTTAAATAAAATGTAATTCAGTCCCCTATTGTGTCCTGAAATATTTAAGTAATTTTACATCGGTAGTATTTATATAATATTTAGTATACGTATTTGATACTTTCAAGACGTTATGGGTATATTCAAGGTTTCCTATTGGAAACAAATTGGTCATACTTATCCGGCTACACCATGTCTTCTAATACACCAAATTATGAGCAAATTACTTCAGAGAAATAATATAACTTACCATCTCTTTCTTTTCAGTCGTATTCTTCTTTTTTCTTCTTCTTGTCAGTTTTATAGGGCTGCAAAAGGGAAACAAATTTATTGTTAATACTTTTCTTATCTCAAAAACTAACTATTAACGGTAGATTCTTGGAAAAAGAAAAACGTAATATTTCGGATCACACTTAACAATACAGTTTATATCAGTTATTGCCGTTAATAAAAGTGCTCATGGCAAGTGTGATATTTTACTATTAGCAAAACATATGTTTTGTAAAATAATTATGTTGTTTCAGTCCACATTTTAAATTTATGGGCGTTAGAATTAGGCTAATATACATGCTTGTAGAGTTACATTGTTCTCCACTGCTTATTTTAGGTGGAATAATAGGCAAGGAGTCATACTTGTTGGTCATTCAGAAACATTGAATTGTAATCTTTAATTACCGAATAAATGCAACTTATCCTAAAATATTGCAGCTAAAATTATTTAAATTTAAAAAATAATTCAAGTTATAATATACATTATTCTGTCACAGAAATTAATCCCACCCACAATGAGTTACAAAACGAGAAAAACGTACATAATTTTTTAAATTTTTTCTAAAATATGGGACATAAAACTATTAATAAATATTACCTTGTACGTTACAACAGTTTTTGTAAGATTAATGTATTAAAAATTAATAAGTGCGTTGAATTTCCAAAATTCTACCACATTTTAATGCTCGCTTTAAATTCCTTCCCATGTCAATTCCTACTCATGTCAATTTTTTCGTTAACATTTTATTTCGACATTTGTATTTTCCATGATAAACATTTGTATAATTTCGTAAATTGCTAGAAGAAACTATATTTATGAAATTAATTATACAGAAAAACTGTTCAATAATGAATATTTAGACACGAGTAACTTTATTTTATATTAAGAACGTATAAATATATTTTAGATTAATTTTGAATAGGTATTCTTAAAAACAAAAGCAAAGGTTCTTATTTTCACACAAATTACAAGAATGTAACTATAAAATTTGTGATCCATACGTTTCCTCCATACGATCAAGATCCAAACTTTTTGACGTTGAAACTTGAAATTTACGAGTGTTGAAGCATATTGGCTTTCACACATTACAATCATTAACTCTCATTATTCTCAAATATTCATGTAACCATTTTATAGGGTGAGAAGCAGTAATCCAATTTTAATTTTTATTTCACATATTGCGTGTCAACTGAAAAGCATAACGATGTCAGAATTATTTTCTCAAAATGTTATATAAGGTAGTCTGGACATATTATTTACATTATTATCAATTTGCACGAAAATATTTTCCTCTTAAAAATCCCTACAATAAAAATTAGGAAAAAAGATTATACGATACTATAAATTTACCTTTTATTCATTGGAGATTTGCAGCAATGATTTTAAATCTTATAGTTTTGGATAAATCCACGACATTAATCTTCTGCGAAATTTACACCATTCAATACGTCTATACGTTGAAAAATAATACTTATATTTATTAATAATTTAATCAAATAATAGGTACACTCTGTAGTGGTGGTAATTACAACATGCACATTAATCCCTTTCATTTGTACGTTATTCTAATTCAAACATGACATTTGATGACGTAGACGAGCATTGTGACAGTTTTACTTTCTAATTCGCGTTTTAGAAGAAGGACAAAAAGATGTCATTTAACTTTTTTTAAACGAAATACTGTCATAATAAAAAGTCATCTTTTATTTCCTCAGATTTTTTTCTCTGTAGATTTTATATTCTATTGCACTTGAGAGACTAATTTTTTTCTACTTTTTATAGCCTTAAAATATCTCAAGAAATAGATACTTGGAAAAATATCGTTTGTAAATATCCGCATGACTGTTTTTTTATCACATGTTAGAAAAAATTTCAAGGGTATTTCAATTGGTAATTATTAATATTTTATTATAGCATGACATTTTCCCATTTTTCTACCAAAATATAAGATATATTATCAGTATATCCTTCCTTTTTTTTAAATATTAAAGCAATAATTACAGCAAAATAACAATTTTTTTAGCTAATTATTCCAAAGAAATGCACTAGCAACTTACACCTTTATAACAAAAACCCAAGTAGTTAATTAATTTAAAGTCAAGTGCGGTTCTAAGAATACTGAACAACGTTGCGAGAACAGTAACGGTGAAAGTAATATTTATTCATTTGTTAACGATTTTTCATCCTCTTACATCCTGTTTTTCTTCATGCCTCATCCTTTGCCTTTTTCCTCCCCACATGTCAAATTCAGGCCTTTGTTTAATTAATAATTTTTTTTATCTTTTCTTTATTTGGACTTTCGTATCTCAAAAAAATAAAACGAACCTTTATAGGATCAATTCGTTTTCCATCTGTCTGTATGTCTATCAAGACTCGCAAGAATGCGTGGAGATAACGTGATGAAATTTATATCAAATACTTAAGTTTACGGTTTCTTGGAGCTGTACAAAAATTAAGATTCTAAGTCACGCAATCAGAAAACAAGGTCATTTATTCCACAAATGTTAATACTCGGAAATAAACCAAACATATAGGGTACTTCCCGTTGACTTGGAATCATGAAATTTGCCAAGAAGCAATGCCTCATAGCACAAGTAAAGGAAAAATCCGAAAATCGCTAATTTGTAGCCGCATTAAATGTTTATAAAAGCCTAAATGTGTGCGGAACTCTCGTAGTGAGAGTTCGAATCGTGCTTCGCAGTTTTTACTTTTTGTTTCTAATAATAAAAATAGTCAAAAGCATTTCGTTACGTTTCATTATTATAATTATATGTGGTATGTTCTCATATTGTGCAGCACCTCGATCTTTCAAGAATTAAAATTGAATTTATTGTTATCTTTTGTCAATACTTGATTTACTTTTATTCCATATACCCAGAATAAATCTAGACCTGCGTATTCAATACTAGTAAGTGAAATATTATAACGCACAATTGCGTGATATCAGTGCGTTGGTGGAGAGATCGACGTGACTGAATTTCCATTACATTTCGATTGGAAAGATATCTCCCTACCGAGAAGTCTTATTTACAAGTGGCCAGAGTCTTATTTAAGATTGATAGTTTGGAATCGATTTCAATGTAGCTAAACTTTAGTTTTGATGACAGCGAACAGTAATATATAGAAGCAGAATAGTAGGATGAATGTATAATTTTCGTTAGTCTGCAATAGTTCGGACTAGATTAGGTGAGCTGCTATTTGAATATTGCCAAATCATCTCAGCAATCTACAATTTAGTATAGAGTAGGTCTAAAGTATGACTTTTAGAGATTATTACGTAAATATTTTCATATGAAACCAACTTTGTTCTTATTATACGATGAACTTATGCTAAGTTGTGTTATTTAAATATATTACGGAATATAAATCTGGAGTAAAAACCTAGGTGGCTTAATTTAATTAACACAGATTATGTCAGTGAGAAGCAGCATATTGGTTCCATATTGGTAGTTTAACGAGTGTGGAATTATTAAGAATGTATATATAGAACCTTATACAGTTCATATTGCAAATATATTCTGAAATTATAATTGAATGAAATGAAATTTAGCTAAACAATTTTCGTTATATTTTCTACATAAGTATGCGAAAAATATAATATTGTTAAAAATACAATTAAATTATAGTAGCATACTATCTTTATTTTCAATGTGATATTACACGAAAACATTAAGAGGAAATAAAATTGCGGCATTTGATGAGAAATGTGAATTAGAAAAAAAATTCGCTGTCATTTCCTTTGTGCCGTCATGGACTGCGCTAGAGAAGAAGTTGCAGCTCGCCTACAATTTAATCTTAAAATCGTCTTCCATGCGGCAACGTTTCCTTGACTCTGAACGTACATCATTTTACATTTATATAGTCTCATTTTTTTTAGACAAAGAATAATATATGGCTATACATTCTAATTTTTTTATTAGTTTTTTGTAAATATTTATTTTTTTGTGTTTGTATGACGGTAATTACTTATTTTAATATGATAGTAATTATTTTTGAAAAAATTAAAACTTTGGTGTTTACTTTAAAAGTAATGCATAAAAAATAAAGTTCTGTAATCCCAGCAATGGACATACTGTAAAAATGATGAAGATTGGTGAAGTTTCAGGGTCAAAAAAACGTCGTCTCTTTTTGGAACAACATCGGTTATTTTTCCACACGCCGTACCGTTAGCCGACCTGTGACGATAAAACAGCGAAGAAACAAATCGTCGGGGAGGTTTCTTGACATAACAGTTAGAGATATGTGAAAGCAATGTGAGAAGGAAGTCCGTGGCAGTATACAGATTTGGTTAGGTTGGAAACATTAAATCATTATGAAATTTAACGCTTTCTTAATTGTCTACGCTTAATTTACATGGAATAATTGTTAAAATGAAGCATTTCTATGAATAGTTCATAAACCTGTAAAAATAAGCATTTTTGAGTAAGCGTTGCTGCTTTGTATATCGATAAGAACAGACGTTACATATTTTACAGAACTAACATTCAAATTCAATCAGCGTCACTTTTTTGTAAAGCTAAGTCTATCGATGACCGTTAATTAAGCGTAAGACCAAACATTATAAGTGAATTAAGCATCGTTCTATATTTTCCATAAGTTCAATTTTACGTCCCTCGTATAACGTCTAAATTTAATTTGTTAATTTTGGAACCTCGGAAAGAGATACGTAACCTGTTATATAAGGAAATATTTGAAACGTTATCTGTGTCTGTACCATAGTGTACTCTTACAAAGGTTGGCCGTGTCGCTAGTATTAATACATATTTAGAAATATCAGCAGTGGCAACATCTACATATTTATATAATATTAAAGTATTTTGTAAATTATAGATCATTCGATAAGAAAATTTACAATTACCACTATAAAATTGGCCTGTAAGGATCACAGTAGTGTTGGCTAAATTTTGTGAATTGCACTAATTTGATGTGCTTTTTAGGACAAATGTGTTTTAGTAATTTGTACACATTACGTTTGCTATCAATATACAATAAAGTAATGGTTCCAAATAAAGCCAAGTCAAATTGTTCCCAGATATTGAAATGAAAACTAAATGTTTCATGTGAATCACAGCTTTATTTATTGCAAAATAAGTAAGCACGTTTGATCAGAATGCAATAAAAATACAGAGCCTTATTTTATTTCAAAAAATATTTGAATCCAAAATTATGAAATGTGTAAATTATTCAAAATTTGAGTGTATCTATAATTAAATCAAGGTATTTCTAAAAATGTATATCATTGGCAATGCAATCATAATCTTTACAAATTTTTAAGTTCGTCTAACATGAAATAAATTTAATTGTTTCCATTAATTCCAACGGCACCATGCTTCTGTTTGTTAGGAAGTTCCAAGCTAGAGCTTTTGTTGTATCTTTGTCGTATTAATTAATAACGTCATGCGTAACATGGAACATTGTTCAAGTGTTAAGTGTATGGATATGCTGTGGTAGACAATTTACGTGTATTGTTCTTCTTCGCTAATATAATTTATTAGCATATTATGTAGTCCGTACCAACTTTGTTTGCCGAAGAGAAGAATACTACTTATACAGTATGTATCATTACTAAATAGCGCAACTGCAATCCGTAATAGTCCATCATATGTAGATTGCAACACACGTATTTTTTTCAAAAATCATGCCATTTTTTTAAATTTATAAATTGTCGTGTGTCACAAACATGAGAATTCATCAAGGTATACATTTTAATTCCATAAACGTAAGTAATATGGCAATGTACGTAAATACTTTTTTAACTATCTTTCATTTGCATAGTTTTACAAGAGAAGGTTTAAAAAAGAAATGGATAAAGACTGTATTGTAATTCAATTCCAAGGTTAATTTCATTACAAGGTTGTCTCCAATTGGTAAATTAAAATTATTGTAATTTGAAAATCTTTAACATCCGTAATTCGTCTAAATATCTAAGATAATAAAAAGTACTACCAACTATTTTTAAAATAAACTTATCGGAATGACGTCATTTAGCTGAATTACTATTTAATTCCTAATGATAATATTATTCTAATTTTAAATATAATTTCAAAATAAATCTGCATGATTGAATTTTTTTATATGACAATAATTACTAATGTCTGCAACCAGTCAGAACGTTTGATTTTTTTTGAACAGATGGTTATTGTTGAGAAATAACAGTCAATTTGCGTTTTTGTAGAATACGCATCAGTGGTTTTTGGTAAATATTTGTAATACGTTCTAGAGTGATTAGAATTAAAAAAATATGTAGTTCTTTCTATGCGAGCAAAAATTTGGACATTATTTTAATGTAGGCCGAATACAATTATAATATTGACGAAGTCCTTAATATGTTTTGCTGGTGAAGCCCCTTGGGATAAAATTTAGCTTGATACAAAATTTAAACTTCAAGTATTTTTAAAACTTGGCGACTAATTTAAAAAAGCAACAACATTTTGTCAGATTACAGATGATTAATTGAACAAGTGGTTAAAGTGGTCCTATTTAGTGATGACACATACTATATATAAGGTTTTTTTTCTCAATGTGCGCATAATGGGAAATTGTTTCCGTTTGTTCATTTTGTGTTTATTTAAAAAGGAGAAGTGGTTTAAGGCCGAAACTTTGTTTATTATTTTCATCGATTTAAGAAAGTTAACGGGCTAGTTGACAAATATATTTTAAAGCATATTCATTTCTAATTAGAGGCCGTTAATCAATTTAATTATGTAATTTTACAAGTTTCAAATCAATTATATCAAAACAAATTAGTAGGTGATTTATCCGTTCCAAAATTTAGTTTCCAGTATCGAATTCATTTCAATAATATTGAAACTGCAAGAAAGTCACCAAATCAAACTGTTTAGTACGAGTAGAATTCGCATTACGAAAGTTACATGTGTAATTAGGTACATAAAGGAATTTAAACATAAATGTACAAAGTGTTATTTTTAAACTATTTATAAATATTAATATTGTTCTTTACCTTACTGCTATATTGTCTGGTATATATTTCAAAGAATATTATGAATTTTTCGAAAAGTTGGGATAATCGCTATGGTTTTCTTGTAATGTTCTAGTCAGATTCAACCAATCCTGTCATTTCATGATTTTTATTCAGTAATTTTGGAAATAAAGGGGTGGATTAGTTTTTTTGCAAATCGTGGTGCATATCTTTAAGGATATTTTACTTAACATTCCAATAAAATTACATTAATTTCTCATACCAGTTCTTTTATATGATAGTCCCCATAATGTACAAAACTATAAAAAAAATTTTTGGTACCTAATTGTCTCGCTCTAAAATTATCAGGTATTTATTTTAGTAGTACCTATTGAAATACATACAAGTTAATATAATATAATATAACTGTCATATTTCACACCAAACGGTTTCTGAGAAAATTAACTATTACTGACAAACATAGAGTCGTATCTGTGAAATATTTCATAATCGTGACATATTTTTATCACATATTTTCTAAAAGCGACGTTTGTCTGGTATTCGAAAAGATTCAATTGTATTAAAAAAAATTACAGCCTCGTCGCAAGAGAAAAGATATCATTTAAAAATACTGAATGCTCAAAGAGCAGATTTTATATGAACATATTCGTAAACAAGAACTTAAATTTCTAAAGATCGGTTACTACAATTGAACATTTGTAAGGAACATGACTTTTACTCTTGAGTCAGTAAATAAAATATACTCTTCTCCGTATTTATAAATGAAAAGTCAATCAGATAGCTGGAAAAATTAAATGAAGAGGGCAAGTAAATAAATAACGTTTAAAAGACGGTAAGGAAAAATATTACGGCACGTATTATTTTAAAGACGGAGAAATGGAAATTAGCGGTGAGATTGTAAACAGATTTTCACATTATAAAAACAAGCTGACACGACTTATTTTGATAACTCTGTTTACTTAATTAATGTTCCACCTTATTCATGAACATGCTTTGAATATTAATGGTTAGAAAAATGTAATTATATGATTTTTTACGGAACCTGGATTTTTGGTAAGATGAAAGTGGCCTTGCTCAGAAAAATCCTCAATTATAAACTTTTGTTTAGATAATACTATAAATTTTTACTGGTAAAATATTATTAAATATCTCATAACGAGACTATCATGTATTTTAATAAAAATTGTTAAATTTAATAATAATTTTTCAGCTAGTAGACTATTTTCTAATATGATATAATTTTTTAATATATTTAAAAAACATTTTATAATATGAGTATAACTTGTACGTGAGTTAAACTGACTTTTACCTTCTTTCCCACTTAGAAATTACATTGAAAATAATAAATATCTCTGCATAAGTTTTATGGCCATCACCAGTATTCGAGTTTCAAAAAGTCGCCTCGATCTAGTTTTAAGAAAATATATTTTTAACCTTTGACAGATATAGATAATCTATTGCTTATCCTTACAATACACGAGTCGTAAGTATCTAAACTATTTAAAGTAACTAAAGTATTTTTTTAATTTTATAGTTAATTGTATAGATAACACGAAAATTAACAGGAAAGATAAATATAAAATATTACAATCTGATCTCAAAAATGTGCTACTGTGCGAGTGTGAGAAATGAAAAATAAGAAAAGACTTACCCTACTAGTTTATCACCAAATCACACAGTCTACAAAATTTTCAAAATTATGTAATTTCTACTCATTTACTTAAACACATAATACTTCCTTAACTGTCATATTTACTGCACATTTATTTTCACAATTACCGTTTCCTTTCAAACTGTAATTAAACAGCAGTCATAGCAATAAATGTGCAGTAAACGTAAATATTAAGGCTGTGTTTCTGTAATTCGAAAATCTTCTTGCATTATGTAAAAATCTATTTGCCATAATTAATATGCAACTTATAATTGACCGAATAAATCCTTGTTCATAAGATTCCACTATTGCATCTACTAATATTAAAAGACTTTTTACTACTACTAGATACGTTTAATAACAGTAGATAGGTTCAATACGTTTTACAACGATTTTTTCATATCCCTGATTAAAGATGTGTTTTAAAGAGAAAAGTATACAAATATTTGAAAATTATAATTCATTCATCAGTATTGGGAATTTTATTTTCGTTTTTATTGCCCATTTTCCACCATACGTTTTTATCTATGACCATAAAAGAGACAAGAAATCTATGAATGCACCATATGAATATTGAATACACTCTGTAAGGGTTTAGGAGAATATTGTTTTATGAACTTTTATTATTTCGTATTCCAGAATTGTTTTCGTAAAAAGATGGCTCAATCAATCAATCAAACAAATACATATATATATATATATATATATATATATATGTACATATATATATATATATTACATTGTCATATAAGACATTTAGATTGTTGAAAATTAGGATAAAACATTTTCATACGAGCAAGTACATATACACTGACACGAATGCAAGTGAAATTAAATAATATATTTTGAAAAAAATTACATATCGTTAATTATGATAACCTTAACTAATCGACTTCCGGAAGCAATTATTATAAACGTTACGACACATCGATTAATTTTAAATGAGTACAAGCAAAATATACGTCATTAAGAACAACAAATTTATTTATTTATAGATAAATAACCTTAGAGTTACCCGCATTCGTCCGAAAACGCTCAAATATTTCAGTTGTAAGGGAGCTACGTGAACGAGAAAAGCCAAACCTAATACCTTTATTAATTAATAACTTTGCGCACAACGACAAAAGCTTAGCGTTTGTCTAATTTAATATTAATCACATCATCAATTATATACCAGAATCGGGAATGTTACGTGATACGCAATACGACCTTTAGAAAAAGGCAAACGATCTCAAAGCTTGTTAAAGCAGATATCTAGGTACACAATCAAAAGCTTTCCGTAGATCGACAATTACAAGATTTTAGTCTTTATTCCGCGATTTATACCTTTTCTATCAAAATCTTGACGCTGTGTCTATCGTTCTGCATCGTTATCTGCATCTATCGTTCTCATTCCTCTGGTGAATCCGCATTGGTTAGAGATAATTTTGACAATTTTATTTAGTCGGTTCGCGAGGATAATTTTCCAAAATTTTAGTGTACGGAAAGTCAGTTTAAGACCACGATAGTTGCTATAATTTACTATATCCCCTTTGCTTTTTTGGAATGGAATTTTGCTGCTGAATCTCCACATGTTCGGGACCTTTCCGTTTGTCCTATTTTTATTGAAAAGGTTTGTGAGCCAAACCTCTCCGGTGGTCCCAGCTCCTTTCCACACCTCCACTTGTATCTCATCAGGCCCAATCGCCTTCTTATTGTTAATTTCGGATAAGGCTCTTCTCACCTCAGATGTTGAAATTTCTTCAATAAGAATTTTTGTTGGGGAAATTGGGTTTATTGTTTCAGGTAGAAACTCCTCATTAAGTCGACGCTAAGTTTCGCGAACCGAATCTCTTTTGTATTGATTTTTACAGCTGTTTTGACTTACATCGTAACAGCGGTAAGGTAAATGCTGAACATTTAGTAAATTAATATCTCTAAGGACAGTTATTGAGACAATTATTATACAATTATAAAGGTGAAATATGATAGGAGATCGTTGCGGTACTGTGAATATAAATCTGTTAGTTTTTGTGTTGTTTTTATGCTGGTATAATTTTCAACGCGTGAAAACACACCCGTATCATCTAAGTTAATTAAAAATACCTTAGGGAAATTTGATCTACGTAAATTACGTTAGTTTAGAATTTATTTTTGATAAAGATTAAGAAAAGTTCGCACAATGAGCTTTAGAAAATTGTTTATTTAGAATAAAACATTTATAATAGATTTTATGTATATATTATATATATACTTCCCGTCCCGGACTTTATTGGAAAACTTTTAGAGAAAAATAATGTTTCCCTGTACTGCTTCAACACCCTTCCATCTAATGATTTTTTTCGACATTCCTGGTCGTAAGTAGAATAATTTTTATAAAATATTATTAAATTATCCAAATGACTTTCTGTTATTATTATTTAATTATTATCCATTAATTAAAACCAGAACAAAATTTGTTCAACAGTTACGCCGTTTAGTATTTACTTGAGCAAAAAATTAGTTCAAGAGTAATTTAGGAAAATCGCGTACGTAGTGACATAGGGAGAAATTTGTTTTATTATACGTGTTGATGGTTGCGAACTGGATCTTTTGTGAGTATAGAGTCAGGGCCGCACCACTACTTACTGAAATATATTACATGCCACTTATGTGTCGTAAGGTATCTCAACTTCAAATCAAGAACAAATGAGAATAAGGAAGAAAAAGACAGAAGTGCATAAAATTGTACACAAACATGGTTGAATCTATTTATAAACGTATGTATGCATTTGTCTGCACACATGTGTACTATTTTATGAATATATCTGTAAAGGAGTTTAATTTTGTTTCTGAGGAGTATGATATTAATTAAAATGTATTTTTAATTTGTTGAGCAATTCACATGAAAATGCAGATTTTATCGGAAAACATCAAAGAATCAATTGACTGGAACCAAGGGCTAATAGAATGATCGTAGGTTAGAAACATAGAATCTCGAAAACAATTGTGGGTAGGTCCTAAATAAAAAAGTACAATTTGTGGATTTTTAAATCAATAAATGAAAATAATTTCATCCTCTATATACGAATCCTAGATATATCATAGTAATAAATCATTGTATAAGTTATTCAAAACGGTTGAAAATTATCCTCAATTTTTTTTTCATTTCATTTCTCCAACGCGTTTATGAATAATACATAAATTTGTATTTCGGTTTCCTTTGTTGTGAAATAAGTTCAAGCTTTTCAAATTTTACTTCCATTTTCAAAGTACATCCTTATTTGTTCTGAACCGTAGAAATTTACTTTCCACGGTAATACGTTTGCAAATGTTTGGTAATTCACAAACTGGGATTATTTTGTTGTCAAACAATTATTTAAAACAATTGAGCTTAAATGTTTAACTGAATATTTAATAACATTCTGAAAAGGTATTGAATGAGATGCTTTATTTCAAAAGAAGACCATTCCATTTTCGTAAGAATGAACATTTTTTTATTTTTTGTCTATTTTTTGTCCAAGTAAATAGACTGACTTCAAATCCAGCTAAGCCATCCCTCAAATGGCACTATAAAATTAGTGATAATCGCTGGGAAAGTTATAAGAGTAATGAGAAAATTAATAAAATAATATAAATTTCATTATTTTGTATTGCACAAAAAAAGTTAGCACTACCGTATATTAAAAGCTGCATTAGGTGGTTTTTGAAAAAATGCCTCAAACATGGTTTTGAGGTTATTGTAATATTTATTCTTAATCTTATTTCTTTATCATACATTCGAGGTAAAGTGGTCGAATTATTTGGTTACATTCCTTACATTAATATCTTTTACCAATAATGAATTTTGAACGCACGTACTCCCTATACACAGGTACACGGTCACGCACATGCACACAGCCACGCAAACGTACATATACAAACACACGAACATATGCAAAAGCACTCACACGCGCGTTTTCATATATTGTAACGCAATTTAAATATATTTGCCGGCGAGTATTATTTTCCTAACAGGTCTAAGATGTTGCTAATAACCTGAGTGGGCATTTCTTGTTACATATTGATCGTTTGAACGTGAATTGTATTTAAACAATCAAAGATAAGAAAATGTACAATATATAAATGTATGTCAATGAAACAGTAATTCATTAAGCAGATATATAGGCAAGAAAGTCACAATACGTTTAATTTATTTTTCATTGCTAATTGCGATGATAACATTTATTTACCACATCGCAAAATGTTTTTAAAGCATTTGCATGTAGGAGATCTTATTTTAGGAGATTTAATAACGTGAAGAAAAAAGATTCAAAAGATACTTAATGAAAATTAAACAATATATTTCTTCAGTATTGCAAACGACAATTTCCAAACTTATTTCATTGAAAGAAAATAATTCGTAAATTCCTTTAGGGTAGGTACCTTATATTTCAAATATTCTAAATATTTAAAACAATAGCTATACATAAATAACTTTAATCTCTAATAATAGAGATAATGTATTTCATACTTTAAGTCCTTAAAAGTTGACTTTTCTAAAAAGTCAGAAGTGAAAGTCATCAAACAGATCGTGTAGATAGAGGTGTCGTGTCTTTAAGGCTTTAATTCTTAAGTATTCAGAAAATGTATTGTTCGTATTCCGAGATTCAACTCGATAACTGTATCGCTTAGTATAAATCCATAATTATAATAAAATTCTCTAAGAAAATTAAAAGTGAGGTAAGAATTTTTTGCTTAAAGTCGGACAGAGTATCATATAAAAAGACTAGTGTCAAAATAACCACCAAGTTTTTAATTCACTTGGATTTGATGTCCAATTTAAGAAGAAATCAAAATGAAATTATTATGGCCTTGTAAGATGATCTTGTAATAGAAAAGTTAGTTATAGGTTAAGAGATTTAATTTCAAGAAATTAATATTTCATTCCGTAAAAACTTAAAATATCCAAACAATTTTGAGAGAGAGAAAACGTCAAAACACATAATCCTCATAGAAAGTAAGGAAAAATACTCTCACATGTAATATAAGTTATTATTGAATATATTTGCCGTTAATTTTGTAGAAATTCATTATTCACAATTAAATGAATCTACGTGATGTAGTATTATTTCTACTTTCTTTAAGTTCTTTACCAAGACCTAGGTTCGTTGTATTACAACATTTTCAGGTGGGCTATTAGCAAAGATCGATCTTTCTATTAATCTTTGCTAATAACCCACCTGAAGATGTTGTAATACAACGAAACCTAGGTCGTGGTAAAGAACTTAAAGAAAGTAGAAAAAATACTACATCACCTAGTTCCATTTAATTGTGAAATAAATTATTGTCAATTTTTAAATTGGTAAAAATTTTTCTCACATAAAAATATTTCCAAAAAGTTCAAATTTTTACAAAGTTTACGAAAAATTTAAATTTTATGCCCAAAAGTGCGTTTTTCTATTAATCTTTAATATTTATTTTTTTATTATCATTCAATTCAGCACGTAATACAAAAATTGCATCGAAAAATATTTCAAGTAATCAGTTAACGAGTAATTCGTTTGCAGAGTTTATCCATAAAACCTTTAGTCGGGAGGATATTTCTACGTAGAATGTTTTACCATTTTTCAGAAATCCAAAACCAATTTCACATGAAGCATTGCCCGCAATGAAAAAAAAATTAAATGAAGGCTCATTTTAACATATTGCTACAAGCAGCAAATAATAATTTTGTAAATACCTTTTTTTTTATGTGTACACATACAAACAGCATTTTTTGGGTTTACTCACTAACTGATTTTTTAAGGCACAGCCCAAATTGCTAGGTCTAGAAATTTGAAATTTTGCTTGGCTTTTTTTAAAATAACGATAGTAACTGATAATATTAATAGCAGGTAGATATTTTCGAAATATCCCCTTCATGGTTTGAAATGAGGCTTCAACTTAAAGTTACACTTCCAAATTCAATCTTTTGAAATTCAAAATGCTGTAGTTTCTGCTGACAGTGTACCTCACAATGGGAGTAAATAGAAGTAGCGTAATATTAAATTTGCAGAGGTTGAAATTCCACAGTGCGTCTTATGCTTATGTCTCCCACAGTTAGAGATAAAACATACGAACGTCTTTTGAGCTACAATCTGTTTTAACGCACATGGGCGGCGAGTTGTCGCTGAATAAACGGCTGCTCGTCGTCGCTGAGTCGTAATTTCCGACGCCGTGACGACTTTATTGTCGTCACAAACGACTACGAAAATTATTTAGTATCAAAATGGATTTTGAACAAGAAACATTGCTCTGATTGCTATTGAGAAGGAAAAAGCGGCGGTGCATTAATAGAACCTATTGGGTTCATCCACTCATAGAAGATCGAAGTAAAAGTCAATTCTTTCCGTTGTATAGAGATTTGAGAAACCAAGATAAGGTTTTTAACTATTTTCGAATGTCTAAAAGCATATTTGATTTTTTGTTAGAAGTTTTAAAATGTCACATAAATAAGAATGACACTGTAATGAGAAAGAGCATACCAACTGAGGAACGACTAGCTCTTACATTAAGGTACGTATATTTATGTTTGTGTCAGGAAACCTCCTGCAGTTTGGAAGGTAAAATTAAGACAAGCAAAAAATATTATAATAATTCTATTGCTCCAACAAGCCAATTATATCAGATAAAACAAAGTCCTGAGAAATGGTACTGGCCGGAGTAGCTGGCGACAAGTCAGATTGCTGCGGTTGAAATGTTGGTACAGTATCAACTCTGTTGCTGGTGCTAGGTACCGCTGTACTATACCCTCGATGATATGTAGTGTTTGATTGATAATGAGGAACTTCATAAAAATAATTTTCATGATAATATCGAGGAAGTCTTTTGTACTTTTTTATTACATTCATTATTTCGGTTTTCGCATCTAATTTATAATTATCGTCGATATTTTTCAAATCCTCGTGAAGTGATTGCAAAAAGAGCATATCGTTGTCTGTTGGGGTATTATTACTTAAACTACTTTCAATACGTGTTTTTAATTTTTCCATTAACTCGTCATTTTCTTTACAATTTTTACGTTTTTTTTTGAAGTTTTATTCATTATAATTTGTGATGTATTGTCATGAAATGTCGTTTCATCTTCACGTTGCGTGTGTTCTGAGTCGGGCATATGTACATTTTCAATGCTACTTTCTGTGTTTTTCTTATGACTGACCCGCATTAAAAATGACAACTGATTAAAATAGGAATACTGCCTAGATTTTGAAGCCGCAGACCCGCTTTTAGCAGATTTACCTTTCCTTAATTCTCTACTAAAGCAGTGCGGAAAATTTTTCCACCGCTTCTGTAGCTCCATACCTAAGAAAAACAAATTATTATAAAAAACTGTTTGTTACAGGTATTTGGGAAGTGGTATATCTTTTCAAGAATTATTTTACTCGTACAGATGTGGATCTTTAACAGCAAGGGGAATATTAGAAGATGTGTGCAAAACTTTGTGGACTGTGTTAAAAAAAGATTTTATATCAGAACCAACAATCAGAGTCAATGGGAAAATATTGCTATAGGTTTTGATAAAAAGGCTAATTTTCCAAATTGTTTAGATCTAGGCTAACTTTCCAAATTGTCTAAGATAGGAAACATATTCGAATCATTAAACCCCCGAAGAGTGGATCTTCTTACTTTAGTTATAAGAAATATTTCTGGCAGTTTGCGATTCGAACTACTTGTTTACATATATAGATGTTGGTGCTTGTGGGATGAGCTCGGATTCATCGGTTTTTAAAGACAGTACACTCTATTCAAGAATTCAAAATAATTGATTAGATATTCCAGAACCGAAGATGATCACTACGGGAGGCGCTTGTTTGCCTTACGCTTTTGTAGGTGATGAAGCCTTTGGTCTTTCTACACACATGCTAAGACCACATGGTGAAAAGCAATTAATTGCCAAGAAAATAATATTTATTTATAGACTTTCTCGAGCACGCCGGTACATAGAATGTGCATTTGGGATTCTTGCAAATAAATGGCGAATTCTTCACAAACCCCTAAATGTATCCATGGATTTTGCTATCGATATTGTGAAAGCATGTACTATTTTACATAACGTAGTATGTTCGAGAGATGGTTATAATTTTGAAGATACATTGTCATATCCAGATTTCCAAGAATTGTCAACCAGCTCAGAGTACCGTGTAAGTCGAAACACTAATTTGATAAGAGACCAGTATGCGGATTACTTCTCTACTCCATAAGGCGAACTTCATTGGCGATACAACAAAATATGACAAAATAACTACGTATACATGTTTTAACTAAATATTATAAATAAATAATAATAAAAAATAAAAATCATTTATTTCGTTTATGTCGCCCAACCCAACGAGCACATGGCGCCCGTATGCGATGTCTCGGACGACTCGCGACGTCATCGTGACCGTCGTTAAAATTTTACCCGTCGCTGGAATGGACGACTAAGAGACGCTCGTCTATGTTTAACTATATAAATGTACAGCCGTCGACAATCTGTCGCCGAAAAATCGCTCAAAAAACGTTCGTGTTTTAGCTCTAAGTGTAGGGGACATGGGGTTATGACTCCCACTGTTTGTGTTATGTGGTTTACTCGCGCGTAAGCTCATGTTGCAACCGGACTACTATGGTTACCTTTACTTTGATAAATAACCTGTACCTGTACCTTTATAATGATAAATAATATGGCTTACATAGGAATATTTTAAAGAAACTAACATACCTGTGTCATGTCAATCGAGGCATAGTGATATTTACCTATAATTAATTACCATTTATTATCGTCTAAATTACCAACGTACATGATCCAATCTCAGGTACAACTGCTTACCATTTTAGCACCATCATACCATCGTGTGTGAAGTGATAAATTTACCAGTGATGGTTTGTGAAATGATGGTGTGAAGGTTGTATAAACGAATGTGTTCTAATTATTTAGGCAAATAACTATATAGCGGCACTGCTACTTAGATTTCACACTGTAAGTAATTTGGCTAAGTTTACTTTGCAGGATATGAAATAAGCTAGCAATAAAAAATAATTGTTTTAGAAAAAAATTGTGAAAGTTGAAAGAAAATTATTGCAAAAGAACATAATTCCATGCAATATTTTCTTGAATTTTCAAAAAGGTTATAATTTTAAAGTTACGGGCAGTACTTCACTTCAACAAATTCTATAGTCGCAATTTGTTCATTTGCATGCGAAGAAGTTAGTTTGGACAATGACAAAGTGTCTACAATAAACTACTGCAAAAAAAAGGTTTGGGTATAAAGAATGAATAACATAAACGTGTAAACTATGGAGCTAGCAACCCCCTCTAATAGAGAACTCAAAGCGACTTTCAGAGTGGGCTACAAAAATGTGATACTTTTATCAATTCACTTTACGAAATACAAATAATTCTAGATTTCAAAAAAAATTATGTCATTTTACAGCAATACAAATAGAACGATCGACAGCAAAACAGACGATTATGTCTTTCGGTCCCCACTAATTTCCCCTCCCCTTTGTTGACAAAGAGATCCATATATAAATTACTTTCGATAACGCCTCCAGTTAGTGAGCTGGAGAGAATAATATCTTTACGATATAAATATGCAGATACTTGGTTTTCACAAATCATCTCGAACACCTCATTATATTTCCACGGCTATATTGATGTATAAAATTATTATACGTAAACAAGTTTAATAAATTCAGATACTTTACAACTCGTGTAAAAGTTCATATTACCACAAATCGTTGTCGAAACTCCATTCGAGCGAATTGCGCCTGCAATGAATCACGTCGCCAAACGAGATTTTCTGGGAACGAAAGACGCGAATATTGAAGACGCGAGTTGTAGGTAACTTCATCTGCTGCTTCCCCGTGTTTAATTTGAGAGAAATTATGAAGTGAGTTGACATCTCCCGTCGACGGGATTTTGATTTATTACATCGTGTAATTTGGCTAATTTCCTGGTTAAGGCTCCTTCGATGTTACGTATTTCAAGTTTCGATCTTTGCGTGTAAGTGTGACGTATATTTTACACTATTTTGCCGTTTATATTGCGATAATCATTTATGCCGCCCCCACATTAGCAAGCGCAGGTGTGCATAGGAGATTTAAGGCTGTAGAACCACAGTGTTCCATTAAAATTAATTTCCTTCTTTAGGGGTTTTCAATATTTCACATGAGATGTTAATTTTTATACATATAATAACAATTTCTTTAAATTTTTCACTTATTTGAAATTTGTATTGAATTCCTAAAAAAGGCTGGAATTTCATTTCGGTTTTTGTTCGGGTTTTGTTCAAATTTTTTTCTAACAATTGATTTGAGGTTTTAATTATTTTTCCCCACTCTTATTTTTAAAATTGTATTTGATTGAATTTAGTAAGTAGCCCAAAAATTATAGTCGGTCAGCCAAAAGTAAAATTTTATATGAGGATATTTAAGAATATTTGCATTCAAAGTGTAAGGTTTCGAGCTGAATCAAAATATAAAAGTAACTTTTCTAAGAATATATTTTTTTAAATTTATTTCTTTTTATTATAGAATCTTAACAAGATTAAAACTTTAATAACAGATTACTCTTTCGGTTTCTCTGAATAATAAAAATATAAGATGTACACGTAGAGAGTACAAGAAACAACTTTTAAAGTTAAGAAAAATTATGTTAACTGATATTGATATCGATATAGTAGCTTCATGTGTAACAAATATATATGTGTTAATGTTAGCATGCGCGTGTATACTTATACATGCATATATGCCAACACAAGAATTTGGGCTTTTCCTTTTCGCAAATGACTTCAATCGACCTCGTTATTATAAACTGGTACAATTTTCCACGTATAAATAGGTGTAGAAACGTAAACGACTCTCAGTATCGACCGGCAGGGATAAATGTAAACATGGACATATATAAAATGTGTCAGCAAGGCTATAAGGAGAGATTCTAATACCATACAATATAATGTCATTTGGGTTCGTAGGTTTCGAAGACCAAAGACAGAATCTTGAATATTATTCTAGATTGAGTCGGTCAGATAAACTACGCATTGTTAATTTAAGTCGCGATTTCTAAACGTACCCGAAAGCGAACATACGTAAAATGGCAAAGCGATTCGTTTTGCTGGAGAATCTCTGAACTTTAACTCTGTTTGCTCGGTTATTAAAAATTTTTGTCGAGATTAATTCTAAACAAGATAATCATTGCCGAACCATTTATAGAAGCGAGCTTTTGTCAATTTATTCGGTTAACCGGTTAGTTAATCGGTCAAAAGTTGAAAAAAAAGTACCTGTACATTTATCATAAAGATATTCGTTTTTCCGGCTCGCGGCGGGCTTACTGGAGGCGTTATGGAATATAATTTATATATCTACCGCTTTATCAACTTAGAGGGATTACAGTAACAAAAAAATTTAATTCTTGACGGTAGAGCTACACAAAAATAATCCAAAATTTAATTCGCGCTGATAATAGATTAGCTTGTGATTATTTTAAGATTAGCAAAGGTAGGTATGAAATTTTTTGAACCGTCAGTTTATAATAGTGGAATTAATGCAAACTTTATTTTCGGGGCCTATGTCAGTTTAATACATATTTTGTAACAATCTTTGAATGGTCAATAAAAATCAGGCATATTGATCCAGAGTTTAAGCTGGAAAAAAATTCCCCTGAAAACGAATATTGCAAAAGTATCATCTACGTCTCTCATCAAATGCCATATCAAAAACTTTCATAGTAAAATGGTGGCAAGTCAAAGAATTACCATAACACAATTGGTTAAAATCTTAGAAAATAATCTATCGGCGTTTAGTTCTGAAAATGGAAACTGAATCAAAAGAGGTGACTCAAAATTTTAGGTTCACACCTGAGACCTGCCAAGCGTATATGTAAAAATGTTTACAACAATTTTTCGATCCTAATAGTATATTGTAAAGGCCAAAATTAAAAAAAACAGTCTTTTTAATTACTACTGTAAAGATTTTTTACTTATTCAATTTAAAGGTCAGATCATGTAAAAGATCCATTTTGGACAGTGAAAATTACATAAATAATTTGTACGCTAAAATTAAAATCTCTTTTATTTATTACAAATTTCCCGATGCTTTTTACATAAATATATAGTAAAAGTATACTACGAAGTTTTATTAAATAATTTTTATAATATCAGCTTGGCTCTCTAGAAAATTGATTATTACGGTTTTGTTACAAGCTTTTACCGAAAGTAGCCCAATATATTTCTAATTATGTCAATGTTATTTGACAGAACTTATTGAAAACCCCTTCTAACTTACTGAATATTTATTAACCAACGACAGTTAATAGAGAAACACCATTCCTTGGTAATTATGTCCAATATACGTTATATATTACCTGGTTTGTAGGTATTTTACGAGAAAAAAATTGAGGGGGGCGATCTCATTATAGCAGCTTTTGCCTAGTCATCTTGTCGCCCTTTAATTATTCGTCGATCTCTTTGTGTGAGGGCCTTTAAGAGTATGTAACAATGAGATCGAAGAATTCAATTAAAGCTTATTGATTTAAAGTATTTATTTTATTACAAAGAACAATCTGATTTACGATCGTAATTGGCATTAAATACAAAATGCTTTTCTGGACACATTATTCATTTGCAAATATTTTTTTTATTTTGGTATAAAAATAGTGTTAGGAGCGTAGACTGAATACCAAAAATTTGCGCTTAAGGTTTTATTATTCAAGTGTGGTACATAAACACTTAATATTGTTTATTAACGTGTAAATATATTCATTTATTTCCTAAGATAATTCAAATACAATATATTCATTTATTTCCTAAGATAATTCAAATTAGTTGCGTCATTTTAACAAACTCCTAACAGGTACCTCTTCACTCTTTACTACTTTATCCTCGTATTAAGGTGGAAGTTCGAAAAAGATTAAGCAAGGTCAGGTTTTCAAATAGTTTATAATTAATATATGACCAAAATAAAACTTTCAACCTGCAAATTTTTAAATAAGAAAATATTTTTTAATGAAATAATTTTAGATTTAAACTTTTATTTAATTTAGTAAGTAAAGTAAAGACCTTAGAAGGTATAAAAATCCTATTTTGGAACAAAGAAATATGTATAAGATTTTATAAATTAAGAGGAAATGGTACACCAGGTATGAATGAGTACGAAATATTTTATAACTATCCTTAGTGGAAAATATTTTATAAAAGGAAAAGAAGAAAGCGCAAGAAGTGGAAACCAAAATTATACTACCAGTGTTTTGTGAAAAAAATAATTAGACCCATGAAATCTTCAAAGCATTTATGAATTGTACACCCGTTGCGCACAACCTTTTCGATCTACAGCATTCTTACAGTGTTATATCTATCTTTAAACACCGGTGTCAGTATATCACAGATGAATCGAGTAACAGTAGTTTCAATAAAAAAAAATTTAACCATATTAAATTGAAGGAGAAAAACAAAATGGGCGTGCACATGGAAGGAGCACATATCCCATCTTGCAGGCGATTGATAGTATCCTCCATTTTCGAAGATCGACATTAAGTTACACGATTTGAATTCGCGAAGCATTCAGCGTTGGAAATTCATAATATTTTTTTCAATGAAAACGGTTTCATGTCCGAAGAGCCTGAAACCGTTCTTGAATCGTTTTTGTCTGTAAAAACACTTGACAAGAATTTGTCACCAGGGTCTGAAAACTACTAGTATAGAAATACACACCTTCAAGAAAATCCAGGTCGTTTAAACTCATGATCATAATTAAATTTAAATGCTTTTCTTGCTTTGAATCTAGTTCTCTTATATACTCAGAAACTGTTTACAATGATTAAACAGATATAAATATTGTCGTACTAGTCGATGTCGATATAGAGAAATGCCAAATAAATGGTGATTGACGAGAAAAGCAATTTATTTCATTATTTATTCTGTTCACTGGAAGCATTCTGATTTTAATGCCTTATTTTATTCGGGTAAACTCAGTTTGAAATTGGTTATAATAGTTAAGCGTCTGACAGTCGTCGTCATATCGGTATTTTAAGGTTAATGTTTAGATATACGAATAAAAAATGTGTAACTTAATTTATAATGGTAACATTAAAAGGAAGATTGTAACATTTTTAACTATTTTAATATGATGAATTACAATTAATTATTATTTTTCCGGTTTCATTAAAAGTTTGGTGGTAATTTAAAATAAAGTGTTTAAATTATCCGTAATAAACACCTTGGTGGATGTAATACTGATAATCTTTGATCAATATAATTATTATCATCGATATAGCCGATATTTTCGTACCCATAAATTCCAGTTTGGAAAACAGCCAAATTTTAGAATTTTAGAAATGTTTGTGGATTTAGTTAGAACGAAAATATATTAAACAAGTTGCAAATATTTTAATTCATATTTGAAAAGCTTTATTGGATTTGACACACAGTAACTCTTTTTATAAAACGGTTATAATTGAGTATGGTTTTATACAGTGGTTAAGTTTCAAGTTTTTGTTTAATACACTCCGGGAAAAACATCCTTACCAAATAAAGAAAGAAACATCAAGATATTTCTAGAAACGTTTCCAATTTCGGTAAAAACTACTAAAAATTAACACAAATCCATAAAAGGAAATTCCTTGTATCTACTTGAAAGTAAGAGGTCGATCATTCCTATTTATTGTATTTTGTTGTACAACCCTCAGGAAAAAAATTGTTGTAACTGGCGCTAGAAATTAAGTGTAGGTAACCAGTAAGTGGTCAGGAAACGGATGTCGGCACGGAGTAATAACCTGTGGCTCGCTTATGAAATCTTTTTCTGTAATACATACTGAAAATAAAGAACTTCTAAGGAAATGAACAAAATTGAATAAAGGTATATGCGTAAATACTATCGAATTTTCATTTAACGTTTCAACTATGTGTTTGCCAGTTCAATTAAATGTTTGCCAGTTCAATTAAGTAACCTCCGTCATTGCCTTCAATGACTAAATTTTCATTTAAATATATATATTTAAGTTCCCGCTATTTTGAAATCAAGAATCTTAATTAATCCATGACTTTTAGCAAGTTTTTTTTGATACAGCAATAACTTTTTTGAATTTTTATTTTGACTTGTATTTTTTATTATAATATTGCAAAATGTTTATATATCGTAATATGCGTGCAGGGGCCATATTTATTTTCAGAATTCTTACTCTTTCGACGATTTCGTCGTTTCTTCCTGTTGAGATCCAGTCATTTGGTCGTCTTTCGTTTGTTTTAGCTCTAGGTGATACTTAATTTGCAATATTTCAGTCTCCCTTTTCTCACACCCGTTTGACACTCCTTGGATATGAGCAATATCATCCGCAATTATAGTGCAATAACAATAAGTTCAACACATGTCTTTTTAATGATCTTCTTTTAAAATTTGTAAAGAAATATTTTCTTTATTGAATTTAACAAAAAGAATTAAAATAAATTTATTGGAATAGGAAATAGTTGGAAATATACTTTTTTATTATAGTTTCATGCTTTTTTGCATGCTTCTTCTGCATGCCTCTTTTCAATATTTTTAGCAATTCTCATATTTAAACCTATCTCCGAAACACGGTCTTCGTAATCTTAAGCGTACTGCCACTTTCCATTTCATTTGAAAAACTATTTCATGCTTACTTGTTAGTTAATAAAATTAGTTTTTCGTGCTTGTTAGTTAATAAAATTAGTTTTTCCAGATTTTTCTGAAGAACATATTTTGTAATCTATTATTTTCCTCGGTTCTAACTTCTTTCTTAAACTGGTCGTGTCAATATGTGACATTACATTTTGTGTCATTTAATTCAGATAGCTCATATAAATATTTTATGTGGCACATCATGCATTCCCCTTGCTCTTCAATCCTCAGTTCTCATGACAGTCTCAATGCCTGCACAGCGCTTCGTGCCTGCTCATCGTCTTGGACCTGCCACAGAAATATTAACTTTTTTCTATAAATTATCTTTAAGCTAATATTATATAAATACAAGCTAATATTTAATTAAAAATCTGTCATGATACAATGTATACAATGAAAGAGAAAATTAAACGTAAAGTAACAGATTTCTAATGCAATGTACAATAATAGCAGGGCGGCAGAATTGCCTGCAACAAATGGAGCGCAAGCTCGTAGTTCAAAGTTCGACATTAATACAGTGTGGAAAATATCGTTCTATCTTCACTCTGACAAAGTTACCTCTCGCAGCTCCGCGGTACCGTGAAGTCAATAGAGATTTATACTTCCGATATTTAATCTTAGAGTAAGTTGTAGTTTAGAAATATTGGGGAAGACAGCTGAGTAAATTTGAATTATTAAGGAACGGTTTGTGTATGAATGTGTGTATACGTGTGTTGTGTTTATTGCCATTTATTTTAAATATATAACTGAACTGTGTACATAGTAAGAAGTACAACGTTTGACAAGGGGGTAAAAAACATTGACATAAAGAACCCGTCAAGAACGAGTAGAACTCGTACTACGACGGTTCCGTACACAACTCCGTATAGACATTTATTGATATTAAAAGTACATAGTGTTTCCATTAAACTATTGATAAGCATTAAATTTAACAACGTAAATATATATTAAAAGCGTGAAAACGTAGAGCGTATTTTCACAGCATTATTCACTACCATGTGAATATAGAAGTCTAGTGATTATGTTAAAAATCTACGTATTTCTCACGTAGTCAAATAAACGAGATCGGTAATTTAAAATTTGAAGTGTTGGCGCAACGCGTTTTTGATAATTAAATACTTGACGTTTAATTTATATAAATTATTACATTGTTTTTTGAGGCAAGTTGTGGCTGAAATTAATTTCCAAAATAGAGGAATTTATAGTTGCCATTGACTTCATGTTCAAATCATAGCACTATTTCAAATTTTACTTCAATAAGTGCTGATATAAGACAATCATTTTGAGCACATTTATTTTTTCGTATGTTAGTATCAAATGTTACAACAATTTGCGGTACCCTGAACTTTCTTTCTTCAGTGTTGTGCGATACAGGATATTAAAATAATTGGCTTATGGGTGATTCACATTAAGTCAGCTTGTACAAAATACTTCATGTAAATGGAATATGTTAGCTTAGTGGCAGGAAGGTTTTATTCTTCTAAATACGTCAGCTTAATTGTTTCCTTTAGTTTCATAGTAATCATTCAGTGTAAACCTAGTCTGATGTTGAAGAAAGTACGATAAACACGATTTTAAAAAAAAAAGACAATAATTGTTGGAGGAATATTAAAGAAGGCAGCTGATATTAAATAATAACCATGACAGATATTAGTGAGTGCATGGACATCTGCATATAGTCAAAGAAGCCATCTATTAGATTTTATTAAGGTAAGTTAAGTAGCAGCGAGGAATAAGAAGTTAAAATATTGATTATTTTTTTATTCGTGAGCCTATTTGTGATTATAATCCCTTCCATTTTTACAGGTGTCAAATGAAAGGGATTGGAGACTAGAATACAAAAATGTATAATTTATCCGATTACAGCCAAAAAAACGTATTGTTATATATTTTGAAATATAGTTCCATATTTTTAACTAAATAACTCTTATAAGCACTTGTCACTGTACACTGTACATGTAACAGCCACCCAAATAAATAATATTCTGTGAACTTTTATACTTCATAGTCCTTCCTTTTATTTTTAACACAGCCTTTGTCTGATAGTTGGTTTAGTATGGGTTAATTAATGGCAGTGAATAGACTAGTAAAGTAATTTAACTAGGTTCTTTGTTTATTGCGTTTTCAATGTGCCTTTAATTCCAAGTTATTCTATATTTTTAATTCGTAACGTGAAGAGAGCATTTATTGAAATGATAAACTTTGTAATATATGCAACACCAATGCATAAAAAGGGTAATACTGTTTGAGAATAGGCATTCCTAAATTAATTTGCAAACAACGCTATCTTTCATATTTGATTTGAACTTTCACAATAATTTCTACAATTATCACACATTCGGATATAGAAAAAATATAAATATTTAGATGTATCAAGTTTTGTTTCAGTAAACAAAGAAACTAATTATATCCAGTTATTTGAGACAAAAGCCAGACTCTAATACTACACAGGATATATTTTATCGGTATTTCGCAGTATGGAAGCGGAAAAATAAAGTTAAATAGGAAAGTAACCGTAACCGAATTTATAGAACATAAATGGCTAATACATGATAAACTCTTCATAGAATTGATGAATGAAAATGGCTAATAGAGTCCCTTTCATTTTAAGACAATAGAAAAATTCTTAATCACTTCTTAAACTAGAACCAATATGTATCTGTAAAATTTTACATTGAAACCATAGCCAAAAAATAAAATCAGAAGTCCATATAGGAGTAGTTCATTTTCACACAGTCCTTGAGATTTGTTATTGGATTCAGTTTTGAGATTTTTGCTTTTTAAATCAACAGAAAAGTATTGAAACTAAGGTACGTTGCCCATCTCTATTTTAATAAGTAGTGTAATAAACGGCTTCTCAAACTCAAGTTAGCTTGTATTTAAACAATTTTACGTTGAAACCCACTGTTAAGAAAATGTCAAAAAGTCGGAAGATCGTAAAGATTATACACGGTCATATTAAAGCTTTTTCTTTCTTTCCTTCTGAATACATCTATTTGGAAACTTAGTTGATATATTATTTAACATCAGTTTCGAATTTGAAGTACTTAAACTTTGATATGCTGATAAAATCAAGTTTACATAATAAGATACGGTTGTTTGCTTTCTTGCTCTAAAATTCACAAGTTACTTCCAGATTAATATTCGTCTCTTATAGAAAACAAATTTGATACAAATTGACCATTAAAATAACTTTAAATTTCACCTCTTCTTTTGTTTGAACAATAAAATTTTTCACATATTAATAAATGAGATTTTATCATCCCTTACTTCACTTTAACATACATTACACGAGCAATATATACACATAAATAGAGATCGAAGCACGCAGCGCATATGTCGTCAGAGACCCAAATTCATGATCTCAAGGACACGATTTATGGTCATTATTTGCTTTTGTGGGACAATTTTCTCCGCAAAGATCCTTTTGTTAAATATTTTCACAAAAATTATTCTAACCCGTTGTTCAGCTTGGGTTTTTATTAAAGGGATATTCGAGGGTCAATATTTCATTGTGTCAACATTCTTTTCATCGTGCATTAAACACAGCTTTTCAAAGAAGCGCAGGAAAAAAACTATGGAAAATTATTTACAAAATAAATTATATTTTTTGGGCATTTTCCAAGTCGGGCCATATGAAACTACAATGAGTTTCAATTTGGGGATTAAAATCTGTGCTAGAGTAAAATTCGTAAAGGCAATATTTTGTAATAAATAAAATCACAAGGATTTAAACACAACGCGCATTAATTTACCTTCATAAGTTCACGCACAAACAATTGAAATCATTCTACTGTGATAAATACATATTGTTTTCCTTAACAACAGTCGATCTCATATTTATTTCCTCGTTTGTGCTTCTAAATATCGCACTAATATGACATTTTTTTCCAATCGACAGATTAGGCCGCACTTTTATGAACTTTTTCATCTGTATATTTGATTGGGTACTCAATTTAATTGTCAAAAATTACTTCTAAAATCATTTTTTTTTCGTAAATGGCTAAACGTGAATAATATCACGATCTTTGCGTGTGCGTACGCTTGTGCACTTTTAAAGATTTAAACAACCGATTGGAACCGAATAAACTGCAAGCTAAGAAGTAATTAGAGAAGTTTATTCGGAGATAAGAGAAAAAAACAAAGCTTTTACGTACACTAGAAATTGGCTTGCAAGTTCTGTATAGAAACGGAACTACCGCGTTAATTTCATTGCGATAATTAAACGATTGGATATTCATATTCTAAAGGTAATTATTTTTTAAGTATGCTCTTCTTGATGCAAATTTGTCCAACAATGTTAATAATACAACACAAGACTTTTCGACTTAATATTAAATTATGACTGCGTCACATTTTTATTAGTGAAATTTACACATTTTCTCATATCGATGGAAGTTTTTTGGCAAAATTAGCAGCCACACCGCTCGCTACATTATAATTTTTTGCAGTTGGCAATTTTCCAAGAACGCTGAAACGGAAGTTTCTTTATTTTTACCTTAAAGTTCAAATAGAAAAAAATATTGTTGCACTGCAAAAACTTGTTAGTCCTTGCGTAAATAAATTTCACTCTTTTAGTGAAATGTAGATATGTCTTTTATATCTCCTGTGTGATATGTATCAAAGTTAAGACAGGTTTAAGAATTCATTCTATGTAATTTTTGAAGTCTGTAATATTTTTTTTCACATGTTACATTTATAAGAAAATTTTATTTAAAAAATATTTATGCATAAAATCTTCATAAGCAGTTAGCATTCATAGTTAACTTAAGAATACACCTAAGATCTATTTACAATATATTTATAAATCTCAAATCACGATCGATTTGTTTAATATTAAAATACTCAATTACAAAGCTCCGAAATAAATTTTGTAGGTTTAAGGTGACAAAAGAAACGAACTCATTAGCAGAATTTGCCAGAATGTGCTTTTGATAAATCGGAGCCTAATTCAAATTGGCATTATGTGGACACACATTAAGTTGCAAAATAGTTCTAATGAAAAATATAACGTATCATTAAACTTCAAAAGGAGGGAAAAGTCTTTAGAAACCGATAAATGTTAACATTTTTGGAAAAGAAAATTTTAAAATTTTTTCTTACTTATTAATATTTTTTTTTATTTATTTACTAATATATTTTTGTAGAGAACGTAGCAAAAAATATATGTTTTCTTCCGGAAAAAAGTGAGTAATTTAATATTTTCCGAAAGTGAAAGTTTTATTAGCTGTCCGAAGCCACAAACAACTGTTAAGTAGGAAGTGAAAGATTGATTTTAAAACTTTAAAGCGATTCAAAGTTTGAAACAAAGCACGTCTCTGCAACCAAGAAGAAACTCTTCAAACGCGAGTCGAATACACAAAGCTCTGATAATAAGTGTAAATTAATTATTTGGCAGCATCAAAGCTTTAGCTGGAGGGGGTCGGGTAAGTTATGAGATAAAATCGCTGAAATCGGGCAGGTGTTAAAACGTTATTTTATCTTATTTAATTCCATAATGAAGAGTTATGTAACAAAAATTTAATAAATACAATGAAAAGAGTGAAATAATTTCTGAATAATATTCGTGAATGTTGAATCTGATTTAATAACCATGAGCATTGATTAAAGTGAAGTACCTGACAAAATATAAAATAAAGTCGAAAATTGGGTCTTGGTAGTTCCGGAGTTTCTAAAATATAAACCAAATAACTGTTAATATAAAAGTTTAGAAAGGTTATAGCTTCTCCATATAGTTTAAATTTTCTTGTATAGTTAGGCTTGAATACCACCATTTTAATCAGTGGAAGACGTTGATTGGAAGCCCTATTGCAATAAGACATCCAACATTACACGTGAAATGAAAGGTGAAGAAAAGTTTTATCACAATGTGTTATGAAGGCATCTCCGTGTGTCCCCCATATTGTATCGATATTTACTTCTCTACGTTAAAAAAAAAAAAAATCCAAATGCAAGTTGGTCTCACACAATTGTCACAACGGGGTCTCTGTACCACGTTTGAAGTAAAAATCTTAATTCATCACTGATATATATTTCTTAACACAATATTGCATAATACCCAATGTAATCAAGTATTGTTATTTATATTATCTTGAATATCTCCAAAACAATGATCATGGTTATAGCTTTCCTCTATCTTTCACGTAGGCATCTAAAATCCTGGTTTTCTCATAATTTTAGGTTGTTACTTTGGAAGTAATGGAGGGTACGTATTTTTGTGCTACCTAAAATCATGAAAAATATTTTCTAGACTCCTATTATTAGTTAATTCAAAACTATACTCGCCATATATGATTGTTCAAACGATACTCGCTGTTTACGCTATACATAGAATTAAAAAAAGAAAATTTCAAGTACGTAATTTGACACCACCCTCCCCCTTTAACATTTCCATTTAACAATTTTTAAGTTTCAGCTATTGAGATATGTGTGAATTAATATGGCGTATATTTATTTCATATTTCGAGATATAAAACACAAGCGTCATTTTAGGCTGACTAGTTTTAGGCGACAATTTCCTTACAAAAAAATATTCCTGTTATCTGTAGAATATCGAGAAATCCTACCTTAGTTACTGTCTATATTATATAAGGATTGTCCCCCCAAATTAAAATAATGGTTTGCTAATTTTGCTACATTGTGAATTTTGAATCCCCCCTAAAAAGGAATTTCCAAAAAATGTAACATGTGCTTTAAAGATCAGTTTAAAAAATGTAACATGTGATTTAAAGACATTATTTATTTTTTACAGAACTTTTATGTAGTTCAAGGACGATATGATGTTTCTCCTAAATACACATTTTTAAATGTAATTTTAAAAAAATTCCTTAGTAAATGCTTACATTATGTGAAGTATCTTTGCTGCAAAATGTAAAGTCTTCGGGCTCAGCGCTTTGTACTCCACGTTATCAAATCCGTCCGTCAATCAACTGTGATATGTATGTATAGATATATATATATATATATATATATATATATATATATATATATATATATATATACATTTACATATAAACATATACATACAGAGATACGAGTAGGCGTATAAAATACGTCACTGTTATAACGATATGAAAGAGGATATGAGCAGCGTCAATATTTGTTTTCCAAGGACTGCTTGTACGATTAGTATTCCGAGTAAAGATATGATAGCGTTGAGAAATATTTCCACCGGCTTAGACTGGTACACGGATGTTCTTCTGAAATTAAAAAAAATGCTTTCATTACTATTAACAATCGTTCAGCAGTTCCATTGGCATAAGTCATAGTTTAACTTCTCTCATACTTTGAGTCTCTGGAGTGCATCATCAGATGTCAACCAAATTTATATGGTGTTACAGTAGAGTTATGCTCTTGTGAATAAAAGAAGAATAATTTCATTTGGTTTACATATTCCGGAGATATGCGTTAACGTGGTTAAAAAATAAAGAGGTATTAATGTCTGATCCTTTTTAAAGTCGACTAAAATAATAACTTTGATGGATCAAAATATAAAACTTTCAAAATTTACTTTTTAATTCTTCAAATGAAGTAAAACGTATAAAATTTACTGCTAGTACGAACCTTCATTATTTCGTATCTTGAGACTGATCTTTAAACCTTGATCTCAAAATACATTTAATGTAAACTTTATTACTCTCATTAGATTTATTTCTCCTTATCGCAAAAACCACCAGTCGGATAAACTACAATTATAACCGGTAATATACGACTTAAACACATCCTCACTTTATTCGTTTGCGTATCCCTCACCAAATGATTTATAAAAGGTCGTTAAAAGAAATAAAAAAAATATCAACCGAGATTTTAAAAAAAAATCCATCTTTTTATGGCGTCACACCATAGCTTTTTGGATGGCGTATGTTGTCCCAGTGTTCAATGTCCTAGCTATTAATCAATTACTTGACTTGGTGTCACTGAATTCTTGACTGAATTCAATGATGTGAACCTCTAGTGACAAGCAATGTTCATTAAACAATTTTACAACTTAGTAGCATAATTTAAGCCATATAACGTGATGATAAAGGACTTCTAATAATATGAAAATAACCTTTATTAAAAATTGTAGATAGCCCATTTTTCATGATGGCTTTATTCAGTTTATTTGGTTATATTTATAATTTTATCAACTTTAATTTTAATTTCAGATATTATTCCATGATATAATCATATTATTTGAATAATTGTGATTCTAATTAACACAATCTAGCATTAATTTTTTTTCTTTACATTATCAGTGAAAGAATGAATGAATGAAGCGGGTAATTTTAGTTAAAATAAACAATGTTATTCCGTGAGTAAAACTGAATTTCCACCTCAATATTTGTCAGATCTAGAATTAAGTATAATTTTGATGACGGTGGTAAAAATATACTTATAATCTATGCTTAATTTTTGTACAAATATTTTATAATTTAGAACTTATAAAATATTTGTATAAAATTTTTTTCAATATTATCTTTCCTTTCAAAGTGATATTGCTTCTTACCTCTTAATCTAGTAATGTTTTGTTCTTAAGTAAAGGAGACCGGGGATAAAAATCTAACGAATTACATAACAACTTTTTAGAAACGATTACACACAATTATCGACACCGTTTCCTTTCTTTAATGTGCAGCCAGAAATTAATATTGACTAATTTAATTAAAAATAAACTATTAACTGATATTGATAATTATTTAGTTTTATTTGTTGTTTTTCAATTTACGTGACTTTTTTGTTTCAGCGTTCTGGTCAAAAGGTTCCAAGGAAATGACATTTACAAAATATTATAAACAATAACTTGAATTTTTCAAAGAAATCCGAACAGTAAGTCCATGTCTGTTTTTGGCAATCTCCTTTGGATCAATTTTGTTTTACTTATTAATATATAAATACTATATATAGAATATCGGATAATTAAATCTGGCTTTATTTTATAGGAGGCAGATGCATCTACGGCAAAAGAAGAAATTAATATTTTTTAAACATTTCCGTTTCTTCGAAGCTAATAGATACAAAGTAAAACTAGAATCATGAAGAATAAAATATTTTGAAATGTAAATAAAAATAAAATTTACCAAAAATTTTGTAAAAGACACATTATTGCTGTTCACCTGTTGGTTTAGTTGGTTAACTTTGGTACCATAAAACAATTACCGTTAGGATATAAAATGTCATATAGTAAAGCGTATTTCAACATGATTTTTACTTGTATTAAGCTTATGTTCACAGATAAGAATTTGAATACACGTATGACAACATTATATTGAAACCTAATCATAGTTAGCGATCTCCACGTACTTTATATACGTACTTTCTTAAATAATTATAGTCATAATGTTTACTTGATTGTTTGGCTATTATGGATGTCACTCATTCACGACGTCTTTTATATTTAAAGAAATTTCAATTGTTTATGATCATTGATAATTTTGATTAGAACCCTTCAATTTGATTAAAAATAACACTAATATTCTAACAAAGTTAAGAAAACAATTCTGAAATAAAATAATGAGTATAACAAACACGCTTCATATTATACTTTAGGGTTGATTCAGTTCATGGTTCCTTTTTTAACTTCTAAATGAGTATTAAACCGTTTTTGAAAATTACAGATGACTTGAAAAAATTCAGTAAATTTAGGTAGATAATATTTTTAATACATATTTATTTATCCATTTTTCAATATACCTGTTCTTCAAATAATTTTTTATCAATATTCTTTTTTGAAATAAAGCACTATTGAAACGTTTTGTGAAACTTAAGGTTATAGTTCGATTAAAGTTGGGTTTAAAGAACATAATATTGTTAAAGAACATAATATTATGGGATATATTGTTGAAATAAAAATATGTAATTGTAATTTCTGTATTTCCTCAGTTTAGCTATAGTTTTCCATAAATTTCAATACAATAGTTTAAGTTCTTAAGGTGACAAATAAGAATGTAACATAAAGTGAAACACATATAATAAACTGTCAGTAAAAGAAACCTCGTTTATTTCAGTTTTCTTTCTTGACATATAAACATACACTACATAAACAGAAGTCATACGATTTTTTAAATTTTCATATTTTTAGTAAACGATACCTAAATACCTACCTACCTAAATATTTCCCTTTTTTGCTCAACAAAATAACAACATAACAAATTATGCTTAACAACAAAACAAAAGCGACAAGGATAACAAAAGTATAGAAAGCAAATTCGAAAAATATAATTTCCACACGTTTTATACGATTTTGTTTGAACTAGTCGTCGCCCAGTGGGCGAAATTCGATCGTAATTCATTAAATTTGTAAGTTAGAACATTGTTAAGGTCCTTTTGTCAAAGATTATACCTCAAAAATCAATGCACATTATTTAATTTCGTTTTATTACGTCAATAGAGAAAGTGCACAAATACGTAATTAGCATGTGTTGTTTGCCTTCATTCCCGGCAATATCTATGAAATTTTAAATTTAATGTTAGTAAAAGGTAAAAAAAAACAATGACAGCTTGTATTTGTATGTATTTATTGATACAATTCATTATTAATTTTAATTTTTTCATGTTATTATGGAATCAAATAAACGCAAATAAAAATACGACTTGATATTCACAGAAGTATAAGTAACATTCTTTAACTTTGCACTCCTCTAAACGCGCAATACGCTTGAAAAGGGGTGTAAAGTTTTCTCGTCACATGTTAATTTATAAATTTGTTTTTTTTTTAATATTTCTCTTACACCCTTCGTGATTGATTTAGATAACTACTTTAAGTAATTTTTTTTACTTTAATTCGACATTTTCGTAAAAGATAAAAATATTTCTAAAATATATATCAGGCCCTTTCATTTGCGTGTATAGTGTATTGGTGGAAGAGTTAATCATTTCCCCACTTTTCTCAGATTTTAATTCAAAATTTTTACTGAGGGTTTTAATGTAAAATCAGATTTTTAATGCAAACCTTACCGAACGCAATGTTCGAAGCAATATGGTGTGGCGAGTTTTGAAATATTTTCTATTAAATAATATATATACATATTTTTTATACTCATTAGGACGTATTTGATACCCATCTTGATGGCCTTTTAGAATTTATCTTTTTTGACGTTTGAAATAAAGGTGGTTCTAAGGCGAAAAAGCGAACACTGGAAATTTAAGACGATTTTAACATTTGTCCAAATGGAATTATTCGTTCCTGCCCTAGATATTATTAGGGCACCTCAAGTACATATATTCATACATACATATACTGTTTAATATAGTGTCCATATTGGCTTGGCACAGTTAGTGACATTGAATACTGTGATGATGTTGTGTCACGACATGTGTATGATTTTTTCCATATATCACTTTTATTTTTAATTTTATGGACATGTAAGCAAATATAATTTAAATTCTGCTGGTAAAATAATAATATTGATAAGATTGTAACATATTTAAAACCTGTTGTAAAACTTTCGAACAGCCCTATTCGCTTATTTTTGCAATAAGCGTTGAGAACTGAGAATCGATACTTCGTATCATCGCAGTTGACATTCTACTTTAACACGTAATTGAATAACTTCTAAATTGCCTTTTTTTTAAAAAAAAGCTAAAATTCTCAAATGTATAAGACAACATAAAATTTTAAACTATGCAAACGAAAGAATCGGCGAAGGAAATGGAGCTGAGATAGAAAATTATTGGTTATGTAAATATTTTGTCTTGTGCTTTAGCTTATTTCCAAACTAAAGCGCATAACAAAATATTTACGTAACCTATCATTTTCTATCTTGGGTCCACTTCGTTCACCGATTCTTTCGTGTATAATCGCGAAGGCTGTCAAGCAGTCTACTCGGCTAGGGCCAGCTTCTCGTTACTTTTCACCTTGTAATATTGTTTCAATTACAATCACAAACAAGCTATTTGGTTTTTGCTAATGTATGTCAATACTTCCCTGCAAAGGAAATTTTAAATCCCACTGACATTTATCTGCACATGTAGTGTAACTCAACTTATTTGTCAAAATGGAACTAAACAGAAAAGCCTTGTGAATATCTTAAATTCATACGCGCTAACGTAGACCAAACGTAGTTTTTCACGCAATATATGCTACGTCATCTTTCCGTAATAACGATACATAAAAGTTTGGAAAGGTATTTAAAGTTTATAAAGAAGGAACGTTATAATAATGGCCGTGGAACTCGAGAATGAAAGTACTTAAGGATAAATGACAACAGAATTTCAGTTTCAGGTGAACATATCTAGTTGGCGTTAATATCCTCACGTCGTGTATATATTTGAAATACATACGATGACAAGTAATTTATTTTTGGAATACATTCTTTTTAAAAAGTAAATAGGAATTACATTTTCGCTTTTTAATTTAAAATACATGTCTATCTCTTTTTTGTTCCTCCAATTATGTACCAAAATTAAACCTTTGTTGAAATTTGAACCATAGTCTAAGATAAATTTTATTTCATTTATTCTACTAACGCTTCACAGTAACTAATAAATATTTTTCATAAAACTTAACTCTTTATTACCAGATGGAATAATAAATGTTTGGATATATAAGTATATATAAGTGTAACTTCCTTATTCAATGAAGCATTTAAATTTAAGTTTGATAAAGTTTAAACGGAATAGTCAAGTTTTAATGTCCTCAGATGGACGATTTCATTAAGATCTATCCAGGACTTGAAATTATTCGAGTGATTGATTTATTTCGAGTTAATTCTGAATGAAGCTTTGTATTGGTTTCGGTAGTTTGAGTGTCTTAATGACTTCACTTGGTAATTTAACAATATGTATTGTTATCACTGCAATTTTAAACATTGACTCAATTACGTCATTTATACAGGCAAAATGCTAATCGAAGTTTGTTTAGTATTAATCAGGCATTTAAGTTACTTAATCTTGTGTAATTCTTAGAAAGAAATTTCATAATAAGTGTTTTTCCCTTCAGCTTTTTTTTGTTCATTTTATATTACATTGCATATCGAAATTTCGTCAAGATATTTATCTTATTATAAACACTTAAAATAATTTAAGTAAGCATAAAAACCGGTATAGAACGGTAAACTAAATCCCAGATAAATGGCGCTGGACTCACAAAAAATTCTCCTAAAACTCAAAGTTCACAGCCGTTTTTGAACTTATACTTCTTTAGGAGCGTTATGATAAAATGATGACAGTGCAATTTTATGATGCGCGCACACGATGCAACAAAAATTTGCAGGATGAAGTTACTCACTAAACATGCGTGTAGCGACTGATACTATATTTATGATAGTTATTGAGATGTATATAAATACACAACACGTGTTATATATTCATAAAACTCTTAGTCATATCTGTGTTTTTAATAATATTTTTTAGTAATTGAAATTTAATATTGGTCCGTATAATAAAAAATAATTTGTGTGAATATTCGTAATAAAAATATTGCTTCTAAGTTTTTTAAAATGTATTTTAAGTGCATTTCTCTAAGTAAGGTTAAGTTTTGATATGTATTTTTTGCATTACAAATTATAAGTTATTCAAAATTTGGTTATTTGGCTGAATTTAGATTTTACCGACAGTATTTGTAATCACGCTCCAGTGTTTCTATTATTTTATTTTCATCAATTATCTGCGTGCTAAATAAAGGTATTCTTATGTTACACGAAATAACTATAACTTTTAACGCATATACACGTGCATACGCAGAATTTTTTTTTATTTAAAATGATTGCAGAAAATTTAAAAATATCAGTCTATATATTTAGCCAACCGACTTTTTTCCAGTTTTTACTTTAAAAAGAAAAAATAATGGTAATGTTACCAAAAGGTGTTGTATAATATTTTTATAATTCTTAAAAAACATTTCAACTGGTCAGTTCATTGTTTTGAATCTTAAATCTCAATCAAAAATTACCCGAGAATACAAACCTAAACTCTCAAAGAATAACATAATAACAATGCGCGCGACAAACATATCTTTTGGCGCTGAACTTACTTAATCTAGGAAATTCTGCTTATTTATCACGAAGTGGAAGTTTAGGTAAAATTGTCGATGATTCCAAATTTGTTGCTAATAATTTCGCTTTCGAGACTTTTTCGTTTTTTTTATTACATAATAATATATAATGATTCATTTCGTGTATTGAAATTAATAAAAATAAATCTCTTAAATACGAGTAGAAATCGTCATATTAATATTTCTTATGTACACAAAGGCACATAAATACATTTAAGTGTACATAACGTTTCGATTAAGCTATTTTCAAATATTAATATTATTCTCCACCGTATACATACATTGCCCACTATGTCTTCCACAAGCGCAAAAAATATTCCGATTTCCTAAAAATACTTTGGTTTTGATTATTATTACTGTTGTATATTTCATTTTTTTAGTACTTATTTCTTAAACCCGAGATATAAGAAATATCGGAGCCAAGCTTTATCTTTCTACGTAATTATATTTCTAGGATATGCTTGGTACCTGGAGAGGGCAAATTTAATGGTTCCTGATTAATTAAATGGTGGTATTTCAGTAAAAAAAATTAGATGTGTCCTGGTGCTATAATAAAAGGATTTCTTCAAACGATATTTATCATCTCTTAAAAGATAAAATCACCCCCTTTAAATATAATTTTATATTATTTCAATAACTTTCCTTGATTTTGGGCATGGAATTAAGAATAAATTTGAATTAGAAGTCCTAACTTATAAATTTCTTCAAAATTTGAAACTCGTGTTGTAGAGGTAGACGGACGGTCGAGCCTAAGAACAGACAAAGTTGCCACAATGACAGTTTTGCATTCAGTTTTCAGGTATGGAATCCAAAAAATGAAAGGAAATTTATGTGAAATACTTATATCCCAGTACACAAGCATATTATTTCTTGGACGAGACCTGCGAGCGTGTACCTTCAGCAATACCGGATTACCATCCTCTATTCTCAAACACTTCTTTCACTTCACTCATTCTCATGCAAGTTTTTTATTGTTTGTTAAGTAGACAATTTTAAGAAAAACATAAAAAAACAGCTGGAAGCAAGGAGAAAGGAGAAAAAAATCGGCATGAAGCTGATGCCAGGAATAGTTACTGAGTACGAAAAAGTGTTTTATAGAAAATTGTTTGGCAAGAATTGCCACCTACGGCGTGGCTTCGTACGTATATACGTACATATGCACAGTCCAACGAATGAAGATACATGTAATTTTTTGAAAGTAAATTTGAACAAAAATAAATAATTTAAGAAAATATGAAATGGCATAATTTCTTGGAGAAATATAGGAAATATTTCTCTTGTGAAAATTCGTAACAAAATCTTAAAATTAAATCATATATAAAATTATCCGAGTTATAATTACCTTGATTCGCAAAACTGGAGACCGGCGCCGTAGTTTATGATAAAACACAAACCAGTGGGATATGCAATAAATATATGATTTTATTTTGTCTTTTTTGTTCATGCTATCAATGTAGCCAAACTAATAAAATCCTTTTCTTTATATTCTTCTGATATTATTTCTTCGACGACTTATTCTCGTCAAACATTATTGAATCACTATCAGTTTTTTCTTCACCAATTTCACAAAAGCACAATTATTTGAATTTTTTTACTAATTTCTAAATCATAATTTTCAGGTACAAACGGAAGAACAGCAATTTTTATTAAGACGAATCTCAAAATTTGGCGTAGTTACAAACGTTAAACGAGACGTTTTCACAAAGATCATTATACCGAAGGCTACGTCATTTTCATTAATGCTCATTACATTTTCTATCCTTACCACTACATTTAAAACATCACAAATACCCTATTTTAGAAACAAATACAATAATAATCGGCTTATTTAATAACGGGTTTTAATTGAATAATGAGTTTTGTCAGAAACAGCAATAGAGAGAGAGAGAGAGATTTTGTCACTCTTATATTTTCTTGTTCCTTGACAGTAACCTTCCTGAATATCAGAACTCATCTATTATCTCTATAACTTATAAATAGAATAGTTGCCGCATACTCTCTTATAAATTATTTGAAACTTTAAAATAAAAGGATTACTTTATAAACGAGTTAGTACAGAGGTTTAGAAATACTTTCGTTTGTAACTTACAGACCTTTAGTATGCAATTCAGTGTTTTAATACGAAGTAAAGATTTACGTTAAGTAGCTGAGCACAACTTTCTTTATCGTATATAATGGTTCCCCACTCAATGTGATACTCAAACATTATTGTTGCATTATTTTAGGTACATAAATAAAACCGAAGAACAAGTGTCTCATTATCCTGAGGTGTCTTATTACCTTAAATCTTAGTAAGGAAGTGTTTTACAAATATATAAATCCGAATCGAATTAAAAAAAATAATGTTTGGATTTTTTACTTTATTGGGATCTAACTCTTTCCTTCGTATAAAATTTGGTGATTCTAATTAAAAAGAGGTTTCTCTTCCAGAATGAGAGGATTGAGTGAGTGAGGATTAAATTTGATATTTGAAACCTCTATATTTTTATTGAATCGAGTTAGAAATTTTAATTTTTACTAAAATATTCCGGCGTATAAATTAATATTTAAAATTAAATAGCACCTCTGATTATCCCTGAAAAAAGGATCTTGACATACATACAGACATAGAGAAAATAAAATGATACTATAAAGATTCTTTTTTTATCCTTACGTAAGAAACCCTAAAAAAATAAATATTATCACTGCTTCAATGTTTAGTTTATTACATACGTCATAAAATATTTTAAATATTCATATCCATATAAAATATTCCTCATCATAGTTAAAAATCCTGGGAAAAACGATAATATTAATAATAAATGTGAGAAAATAGAGCCTACGCAAAAATATTATTTATAGGGAAAAATATTAAAGAATTTTTGCTGGCAAAGCTTTGCTCGCTGCTTCATCGACAAATTTATATACAAAACTAGCTTGTTCAAGCTCATACACCAACATATGTTACGTTGCCAATTCGTTTTACGAGTATCTAGTGCAGGGTTTCTAAACCTGAAATCCATGAATCCCCGAGGGGTCCGTGGAATGAGTACTGAAGGTCCATGTCAGTGTTAATAACAATATTATGTGATAATGAATATAATAGTAAACAAGAATATAAAATAAATAACCGCACCTGATCGACCTAAACAGGGCAGATATACTGCCAATCACTCCTTCAATACTGGGCTTTAAATGTATACGAAAATACTTGTCAGCATTCCAAATCCAACTAAATTGCCAACATTTTTATTGATTGCACTATTTACTTGCATGAAATTAAATATTTTGTGAAAACGATTTTATTATCACTTGTTACAATTTGTTAAAAATGTCAAAGAAAAGGAAATATAACGGTTCATATGTCACCTAGAGTTTCACTTTCATAACTGAACGAGATCGAATAAAAAAGCGGCAGTGTTTTTTATGTGGAAAAGTGCTTAATTATGGCAGCATGAAGCCATCAAAATTGTCAGAACATCATCTGTCTATCCAGGGAACGCAACTGATTCCGTAGATGTTTTTTGTGCCAAAAAAACCGGTTTGAGAAAGCTGGTACTATATCCAAATGAAAAAACATTGTTCAGAAGCATCATATAAAGTTACATATCGTATTGCCCAGTAAAAAAAGCGACGCACTATCCCAAAAAGTCTTGTGAAGCTTTGTTTACTAAAGACCGTGAAACTTATGTGTGGTGTAGATCAAAGAAAAAAAGTTGAAGCGGTTCCTTTATCAAATGACGTTAATCGTTCTAGAATTGTTGATATGTCTTCTAAAATTTTGAAGTAAGTTATCAAATCTACTCGGTTCCATCCTTCGTGCCAAGTGAATTCAAGTTATTTATTATAAGTCTCTTGTATAGACCTCCCAGCGCTATAAATATACGATAATAAATCATATAATTTCTATATATATACATATATATATATATATATATATATATATATATATATATATATATATATATAGCGATTTCTCTAACCTTTTATGTCATTATCTTAATTTCAGGAGTTTTGAAAATAAAAGAGGTACAGATTTTTTTGCATATGTTTAGTATACGTCTGAAGGTCTAAAATTATAAAAGAAAATAGAGACCATTACAACTAGCTTTTTCAGATGATATTCACATTAAATATAGAATTTTAAAAATTAGTTTCGATCATCACATTTTATACTTAATTCATATAACGATCTCCATCTTAATATTTCAGAGTTGGTTACTACTCGTTGAAACTGCTTAAATAAAAAATGGAAGTCAACAAAAACTACAGACTTTTGGTGATTACTCAATTATTTCAGGGCAGAGCATTTCTTATCTCATTAATTTCTTATTTCTTAACTCAGAAACTATACCACGCCATGTCAATCTCTTTGCGTATTTGGTCGGTTATACGTTCCATTGAATGGATTACGATGTGGTTTTATTATCGTAAAGACTATTTATGCATGATTGTTTATATTTAAAATACTAGTGTAAATGTTTAGGTTACAGAGCTAATATTTATAAGGCACGTCCTTGGAATCGGATAGGCACGATGCGCTATAAATGACGCAACGATGGCAGCGACACTGGGAAAAGAGAGAAGTCACTTTGTCAGAGAGATGTTCAAAATTCAACCGTAAATCTTGGAAGTTATAAATATGACAACTTCTGCGCCACGAAAAAAATTCGCAGTAAAATAAATGTAACTTATTTTCGTGTGAAGTCGTGGACAAAAGCTAGCAATACGATTATTTTAATATTTTTTGTTTAAAAACTGCGGAAAAAAGTTAGCACTACAATTAAATTTTTTTTTGTAAGCGAAAAGAAAAGAAAAAAGACTAGCAGTACCATAATTGTGATACTTTTTTTATGTGAAAGCCACGGGAAAAAGCCTACAATTATTAAATTTTTTTTGTATGCAAAACCACGATAAAATAGCTAGCAGTGCAATAAAATATTTCGTTGTATACGAAGCCACGAAGAAAGCAAGCTTTGTTTAAAAACGCCAAAACGCGGAAAATGGCTAGCAGTACAGTGATTGCAAAGTTTTTTGTGTAAAAATGAGTAAAAAAACTTCTACATTTTTCCTTATCGGTACATATAATAGCATATATCTTTCATCGAAGACTAAAAACGGTAAAAAAAAAGAAGTCATACCCACATAAAATTTCCCTGTTCAGCTGAATATCAAATACCGGTTATTTACTCATTTACTATGTGTAATTATTCACATTTTTAAGCTTCGATTATATTTTATCGAAGCTTAAAGATGTGAATAATTATGAAGCTGAAACATGTGAATAAATACTTTAGGGCGTTGGTACTTTGAACATAAGTATCGAACAAGAATTGACTATTTATGTACAAGTGCAATTACCATTATTTTTCATCTTAACGGTTATTTTTATATCACAATGTTTTCGTTCTCGTCACATGAATAAAGTATTTCAAATCAGTAAACAACGAGCCAGATAGCTGAGAAGTATACAGAAATAGCGCTAGGTAGTGCCGTTACCTTCAAGACAGGAGACCATTCCGCAATCTACTCCTTACTGCGTTTTGAATAATAAATAAAACTTGAGAGGTTTTGCGCCCTCGAATGTGAGGCCTTAAAACGCCTTCTTGATGAATATCGTTGCTTTTCACTTTTAATTTTAATTATTTCAGTTTTAAGCTATGCGTGATATCAGATGTACTATTAAATATATTTGTGTAAAAGTACACCACATATGGTTCAATAGATTACTAACCGATTAGATTAAAATCAACTTGAATTCCTTGATTGCCTGAGATTTATGACTGATTTTATGTGAATTTTATAATATGTAGGCAATCGTGTACTCTTTAATATAGATAAAAGCATTTTAGTTATTGCATAGTAACTTCTTTGTTTTAAAGAGCTTTAAAATTTTAGCTTTCCGAAATATTATATAAAGGATTGTGCAGATGAATCATGGAATAATATCCTTTGCAATATTTTTATTCTAACTTTGGCAAATCTTTACTAAAACAAATTTATTTCATTTACACGATACAATATTTCATTCCTAATAAAATGTAAATATGGCTCATTTTGAATTGAAATTCCGGCACTTTGAAATTGCTTTTAAACAAAATACAAACCAAGAAAAAGTTTCTTTTATTATTTTACCAATAACATTCTTTTTCACGAGCAAAACTTGTGAGGACTCATCGCAAAATTTTGCAACATATCGCGTGTGCATCCTTTGTTGTGTACACTGGGTCTCTTATGGTATCAATGTATGATAGATTAACATTTACAAATTTCAATGTCTCTTCAACAAACCTCACATAAAACTTATGAGGGAGAGCCACCAACTTCTCAGCTGAGTGAGCAAACCTCGCTCGACAAGTCTTGTCAGTTTAGCGTGAACTAATCGTATGTTATTACAGCGTTTATGAACAAAATTTTCAACGAGCCGCTATGTGATTTAGTACATTATCAAGCGCGACGTGTTATCTCATATCGCTGTCATGTACTCACATGATGACGTAATTATATTATAACTGTTACTTACTCAAATGAAGTGGAGTTTCACCTTACAATGGGTATATGTTCGTAAATATATGGAGAATATGATAACGATAATCATCATAGTAGTAGTAAACAAAATTTGATGAAGCAAATATGAATTGTAGATGTTTTGTTTTAATTATAGACATTTGAAAAGACCAAAGTTTTACTGTAATACACTATTTAGAAAATACAAGCAATAATAAGTCTGTATATCAGCCTACTACATTGAAGATATGATATACTTTGGTATAACATTGAAGATATGTTATACTTTTGAGATCAATATGATACTTTTAATGTTAAGAAATTAGCAGCGAGGGGGATACGTCCGAAAAATATGTTACTTGTCGTAAGTCAAACGATTAGTAAATATTATGTTGTTAAATGAACATGCAAGTAGACATTGATATACCACAATAATCAGTTAGAGTTAGAATTAACAAATTAGCGGTACACAGGCCAATCGCTAAAATCCATTTTGTGCGATCAAATATCCCAGAGTAAACATTTAATTCCGTATAGGTTCAAAATAGCGGCAGATTTATTTTAGAGAGTAGGAGGATGCAATATGTTCACTTCATAAATATTTTATCAGGACAATCGAAATTTATTTTCTTCAAATGGTTCGCGAGAAATACGAAAGCAGTTGTTTTTGCTTCTGTATCTCATATTTTGACTATTTGTTCGTATTTATTGAAGATTGATGCAAACAATTTACGCGTATTAGTTAAAAATGTAGACTTGATAATAATTCCACGAGTATGAAGCTATAAGATAAATAGTCTACATATTACCTTAAAATATACAATTTTTTGCTTGGTTGATGAATTATTAGGTAACATGTGTCCATACTTCTGTATTTAGATTGCTAATATTAGTAACATTAGATGACATTAAATCTTATATAAAAAGTAAGCGAACCAAAAGTGGATCATACATATTACTGATTTATAATTTACAATTACATTATTATGTAAAATTATAAAAGTGGTCCATTCCGAATCTGAAGATTTCAGAAGAATCTTGAAGATTCTAGGTTCTTCACTAATTAAAACCCTTCAACTGCTTCATAATTTCACGAATCACTCTTAACCTTGTGGCACAAAATGTAAATATTTTGGACTGTAATCCTCGAAGGATTCACAATTAATTTTCATATTCACAACAAGACAAAATCGGATTCTGCATGTTTGACTTACTCACAAGTAAGGAAGGAAAAAGGAAATAATTTATCTAGGAGGTCTATGGGGAATCGACGCTAACGATTTATTTTCATTGGTCATAGTCTCATTAAGACAACTTTACAGCATTCTTAGACCTACTTTAATGTATACATAATTACAAAATAATTTAATAAATCTTTATTATCTTGTAGGTTTAATTAACTTAAAACAATTCACACATTTAAGAAAGTAAGCTTTCCTGCGAAGTAAAGTTTTTTCTCCTACATATTTAACCTTAATCTTCAATAGCACTATTATATACTGGGACATCTATTTTTCTTTATTGTCATTAACCATTCACTCAAACTATATATCGAACATGAATTATTTATAACTTATACAGAGATCCTCAATTCTCAATTCGACTGCATTATTTTACTTTTTTTATGCATTTTACCTTATATATCCGGCATTTATCAACCGATTTAGATAATATTTTTTTTATTTTGATGATATATGCCGAATATAAGTTCATGGTTGTTTAAAATTTGACCGTGGAAATTAAAAGTAAGGCAAAGAATTTCTTAAAAGTAAAGAAACAGCATAGATGCCGCGTTCGACTTTGAATTATAAAGCTCTAATGAAAATCTAATAAGACACGACTAAGAAAAACATAAATTTGATCTTTAATATAATGTAATGATGTTATCGGGAGGTAGTGACAAGGACACTTTAGACATAAGTAGTGAACTTATCGAATCTGGTCTCATTTGATTTATCTTGATGTAAGAAAGTAAATAACGAAGTGAATGAGTAGGTAAGTAAACAGGTACATTAAAATATATGAAGCCAATTTTTTAGGTAAGTTAAATTATATCTCCGGTATTAGTCAACCCACATATCTAGCTGTTTTGTTTCCTGACGAGGAAGATAAACCCCAGTATAGTCTCATAATAATTTTACCACTGAAATTGAAGGTCCAACATAGAATTTGACAAAAACGAATGACACGGGGACAGTTATCTAGTTTAGACTATACAATTTTAACAAAATTATGGTGACATAATTTTACCCTTCAGCTAAATCAAAACAAAGTGATGGAGTTGGAAGGCGGTGACAGGAGTTTTTCACTGATGAGACATGAACTCATTCAATTTGGAATTCTTTCTCTTGTCTCGCCGTAAGTATGGGAGTAACAAGTTAAATAGGTAAGTAAATATGTATATAGTTATATACAAAGTATTAGCGTGTAGATAGATATGTAAGTAAGAACAGGTATAAAAAATGCATAAATTAGCTTAAAGTTAGTAAGCAGATAAGTAAGTACGTATATACAGATATTTACGATAGCATAAATAAACTACAATATTTGTTAGCAAATAGGTTGTAAATACAGGTATATATTTTATTAAAGCATTGCCTAGGGTGAATCCCAAAGAGGGATGTGATTTATATGTCTGTTTGTACCAATAATAACTAAAATATTTTTACAAAACCAAGGTTTACACCGTTTCATTCAACAAATAAAAAAATAATTTCATGAAAAAAAATCTATACTGAATTACGGAGAACTAAAACCTAGCTTGCTCAGAAGTAATTAGTAGAGAGTAGGGATATAGCAACAATAAGTTTTGTACGAATACTGGAGGAAACACCTTCTGGATATCACTAACTTTCAAGCTGTATGGATTTCGTATCGATTCTTAATTATTAAGCGGATATCTAAATGATTTCGGAGTAAAAATGTATATAATAATTGTGGCTCCATAGATTATATAATATTATTCTCAGCGTAATTTATGGCATATTTTAGAATAAATAATCTGGCTCACAATGTTCACGTCATATTTTATAACTACATACTTTTTAGCACAATTGCTATAACGGAGGTCTGCAAAACTTAACTTTTTAAAAATCTGCTTTAAAATGATCTATTATAGATAATTTTGTGGTATTGATTTCTGGTACAGTAATCTTTTTCCTAACATATTTTATACATAGGAATGAAAAAATAAAATAAAATTTGTTTAGTAATGTAAATTGGATTATAAATTATTGCTTATTTGTAATTATTAAACCACACAACAAAACACAACCAAGGACATATCAAAATACGTTCTGGTACAATATATTCTTTACAATACCTTTTTATTCCCGTTAATTAACCTCAAATAAAATCTTAACATTGATTTAATGCTGTGCTAACATAAAATCAGATACGTTAAAATATCCCACAATACAAATGTTTAAAAAAAATTGCAATTTGGTGAAAAATGTTATCAGTTTAATTAAAAATGAGAAATAAATTAAACTTCCTATGATATTCCATATTTTTTCGACTTCGATATATTATCCCCTAAAAGGAAATGTAAGTTTTTTAAGATATTTTTTGAATAGTACTTGTACTTTTTCTTATATTTTACAATTCAAATATAATTCGTGTTTCCAACGCTACAACATATAACGATACAACAAGAAATGCCCACACAAGTTATTAGAAAATTTTACACTTACTAGTAAGATAATCCTCGACGGAAAATATATTTTAATTACGTGACCATATATGTGGACACGTAAACCTACACATATACAAAACACACACGGTGTTTTGTATATGTGTAGGTTTACGTGTATTGCGTGTATGCGTCAAAAATCATTATTCCTAACAATGTTCACGTAAGGACATGTAACCATATAATTAAATTAATTTACCTCACATATATGATAAAGAAACAAGACTAAGAATAAATATTACAATACCCTCCTAAACCTTGTTCGATGCATTTTTTTTAATACAATCTCTAATATTATGCAAAAGATGGAAAATCTTTTAGTGGGTTATATTTACATTATTCTATAAATTTCGGATTATTATTATTGAATTATTATTTTTTTTTTAAATTTTGTAGAATTATATATATACTTAAGTATTCAAAATAAATAATAATTTATCGCAATCATTTATTACTACCAATATACCTAGAATTCGTATCTAGAAAATAAAATTATGTTTCCTTATACGTTTTGAAATCCAAAAATGATTATTGTTTATTTAGAATACACTTATCATATTTTAAAAATCCTATGTTTCTCACATACAAGCAATCGATTAGCCCTTAAATGTGCTCTTAGGTGCTTGGGTTTGAAACCGCATCTGGAAGTTAATTGCTCAACAAATTGTAAGAAATAATTGTGTTTTATTTTACACTTCTTAAAAACAAAAGTATACCCTCATATAAATATGTTCGTAAATACGTAGACACATGCCATAACTGATTTAGAAGTTTCATCTATGTTCATAAACAACTTTGTGTAGTTCTGCCTCTTTCTCCCTTATTTTCATTTGTACCTGATTTGAGGCTGAGGTACCTCATGATACATATGTTGGATGTAACATGTTCCAGTAAGTAGTGATTCCGCCCTGAACTTACCTTCATGAAATATCTGGTTCGCAAACATCATTACATATAACAAAACAAAGTCCTCTGCTGCGTTTGTCTGTACGTAAGCGATTTTTCTAATTTACTATTAAACGAATTTTGGCTCAAGTTACTACTAAATGGAAATTATATTGAACTAAACTTTGTTCGTTTTCTGGTTTTAATCCATTAAGAATTTAATAATTCAAGAGAAATGTGTATATAATCTAAAAATATTTTATATTCTAATAATATTTAATTTTTATAGCAGGTCGGAAGTTGGAAAAAGCGGAGAGGAACTGAAGGAATGTAGGGAAAGATTATTCTTCTCAAAAAAATTCTAAAATAAAGTACGGAAGAACATATATTACGTAAAATTAAACACTAACAAAATTACATAAAATTCATAATGTAACAATTTTATTTTTCAACTCAATTTTCTAGACCTTTTTGTTTAAATTTTCTAAAAATTTAACTAAATTGATTATAAAATGAACTTATTTAACTTATACATATAAAATTTCCCTGAGGTACAGTGTTTATTTTTAACAAACAATTTAAAAGTATTGACCATTTTATCGGCATAAAAATAAAACCAATATGACCTAATAAATTTGTATATAGTGCACAAACAAACAGTAGTTTAGTAAAAATCCTTCGAAGAAAAAAAATCAGAGCAGTTTGCCAGTTCTCTTTTATATGTCAGTTGTTGTGTTGCTTGTTCTAAAACTGCCTTTAGTTAATTTGTTATAAATATTGTGTATTATCCGAATGCATAGTGTCTATATTGATATTTTCTTTTAGTTCTTTATGGTATTTGTTTCAATTTGACATATTCTATAAATTACTAGAAATGAAAAGCCCAAGTATACTCAAAACATATGACCCATTTCTTTCCTAACAATCCAAGAACAAATTTCATGAGTGAAAATATTCTCTGAATTGAAATGAATGCGTACTAAGAGCATAACAATTTTGTGACACAAAAGAAATACATTTTAGTTTTATTTTTTGGTAAATATACAGTTGATTCAGTATTTCAATGCTTATTACACATTAACTATATAATTTTGTGCATTTGTATTTAAATATATTTATAATGGAATAATATCCTCTTCAAAACTCATTAGATTATGTAGAATTCAATTCCAACGGTCACTTTCTTCTTGTCGTAGTACATCAACTTTATGAAGGATAATTTTATAATGAAGTTGAATTATAATATATTGACGAGAATAAAGGTAAATTTTTAAACGTAAAATATTCGATACGACTTACATTCAGAGTACAATCTGTTCACCTTTATAATTGTATAATTGTTTCAACATTGTCCTCCGAGATATTACTTTAATCTCTTTGCCCTATAGTATATATAGAATCTGGCGACAATAGTAGGGGGTTTCACTTTATTTTATTTATGAATTTTTTTTATTAAAAACCAGAGTTTTGTCACGGGAGAATAGAGATCCATTCTAAAAAGTCACATTCGACCCGATAAACGAAAGGGTTTTGGAACAAAATCGTGGGGTAATAAATTATAAACATACATATTCCAGGGTCAGTATTTACGTATATGTTTTTGCTATGTACTCAACGGATGGACGAATAAAGGTGGTACGAACATTATTGACGATACAAGTAAAGTTGTGCGCTAGTCAGATCATTACTTCCTACTAATATTTAATTAGGAATAAAATTTTTTTCTTTGATTAAAAATGAATATAATCGAGTAAAAGTTAAATTAAACCGCAAATGCAATTCTCGCCAGGTAGTATATTACAGCTTAACAACTGTGCATAAATTGGTAAAAAAATATAGTTTCATAAATCTTATAACTAAAAATAAAAATAAAATTACTAAGCGGTGTTTATTAACCTTCCAAAGTCTTGGAGCAAATATTGGTTAATTTTTCACTGTTTACAAATAAGCGGGTTAATAAACTCTGTTTCTATCCCAAGTTTCAATAATAAATTAAATTAGACCAAATTACTTTCATATCGTAAAATCGAGAAACCGAGTCGCAGAATTCGAATTAATCGTTTGCCATTTCGTAAATGTCGTATTGTGTGTTCTGTATGTTACATTCCTGATTTTGGTACATAATTGATGATGCGATTAGTATTGAATCAGACAAACTCTGAGCTTGTGTCTATGTGCGCAGAATTAATAATTAATAACAACTGAAATAATATTTGAACGTTTTTGGGCGAATGCGATCTATTACAACTTATAAATAATTTATGGTTCCTAGAGAGACGTATTTTATTGATAAATGCTTAAAATTATTCGCTGTTTCATAATATTTATAAGAATTGTTTTCAGAAGTCCCTTAGTAGAGATTATCAAATCTGAAACATGACATTAACGATTTGTACCTCACTTGAAAATATATTACTTAATTTTACTTGCATTAATGTCTGTGTACTTGCTTGTGTACATGCACTTGCTAGCACGGAATTGTTATATCCAAATTTTCAACAACCTACTTATCTACGACAATGTTATAGAATATATTTATTTGTTTGAGTAATTGAACCGTGTTTTCGCTAGAAATAGCCTGAAATATGGAAAAAAAAATATTCGTGTAATAAAAAAAGGTTTAAGTATTTTAGATTATCTACAATGCTTTAATAGAACATTCACAGAATTCTGGTTTTTATGACCAAAGAAAAAAATATATGGTGGGCAAAGAAAAAGTACGTTTTTTTCTGATATTAATGAAATATTTTTATTTTCAACTAATTTTAATACTCTCAACAAGGCAGCCTATATACTGGCCCATGGACCGAAATAAAATGTCAGACCTTATATATTTCTGCGTAAACAAATTAATCTTCGATAAATATATCTATTGCGCCAGTTGTCTTGAAATATCATCAGGCCACTATTGTAAACCTGTCCACTATCTTTACAGAAAAAGAACCTAAATGGGTCTTGCATAACTGCAGGACTAACTGGACCCTATATCGGTACCTTATTGATACGGATTTGCAGATCCGGTGAGACTCAAATGTAAACATGACATTACAGTTGTTATTGAACATTTTATCAAAGCAGTACAACATGCTACTTGGGACTCTACACCACTGAAAACAAATACTGCCAATATTCAACACGTAGCCAAAAATCTATTAGAACTAGTATGTGAAAAAAGCTCCGGATGCGGTGGCAGGTAACGAGATGCTCACAACTGAAAAAAACGACTAAAGCGCAAAATTAGAAAGCACAAAAATGTACTCGTCACCAACTTTCACTGGTACCCGAGCAGTCTCGATATTACTGTTTTTTTCAGACTACTCATTACGTAAAGCTAAAAATACTAAAACTTCCTCAAACTGCCTCACCATCCCTGTGAATGCCCTATGGGAAATGGGTCCGTACAGACACTGAAAAAGCGCTAATCTTTTCTACACACTTACTATCGGTATTCAAACCTCAGCCAAACGAATGCTCACTTTAGCATGAAAAAGAAATCTGTCACTCCCTATCAGAAGAATCCACTCTCGCTAAGGTGAAAAAGACCTATCCAATTTCACGAAGTATGAAGTAATAGGTAAAATTGAAAACATGCCCTATAAAAAATCTCCCGGCTACGACCTCATCACAAGTCGCACCCTCGCACCCTTCGGAATAAAATTACGCACATCCATTTATAACGTCATGCTTAAACTAAAATTCTTTCTACATCAATGAAAGGTAGCTAAGATAATATTGATTCAAAAGTTTGACAAACAAACAAACGACCCTAAATCAAACCGTCCCATCAGCCTATTATCTATAACTTTTTAAGTGTATGTGGCATTGCTTTTGCCTCGCACGATGCTAGTGATAAGAGATAAACGCCTTATACTCGACCACCAGGACCTTGAATTTCGGCACAAACATGCCACTATAAATCAAGTTAACAGACTCACAGACGAAAAAGTAATATGTTTCGATGCTAAAAAGTACTGTGCAGGCGCGTTTTTGTATGTCTCTCACGTGTGGCATGAAGGGTTATACAAGGTTAAAGCAAGCATTTCCCCATATTTATATGTAACCGTCAAAGCCTTCCTAACGGATAGACAATTCATGGTTTAGTGTGAAAATGAAGTGAAAAACTGTATTCAATATAAGCGAGTGTCCTACAGGAAAGTGTGCTAGGCCCAATTCGCGACCTATCCTTCATTTCAGAATTATTCATGTGGGTATATGAGTAATTCTGACGACGGTACAACCATTTCGCCCTCACACAGCGAGACAAAAACTGCAGCAAAAATTTTACAAGACGAGTTATACAACATAACAATTTGGCTAAAGAAGTGGCGGATTAAGGTGGTGAAAACAAATCACTCAACGTTACATTCACGCTCGCACAAGACATTTGTTCACCAGTTAAACTAAACAATGTTGAAATACCCCAAGTGGAGCACATACGCTACTTTGGTCTACATCTGGATAAAAGACTAACTTGGCCAAAACATATATCTCAACATCAATCTCAACCATCACTGGGATCTAAGCTGCTTCTCTATAAAGCTATGTTTCAACCAGTTTGGAACTAAGGCATTCAGCTATGGGGTACATATAGCTTCCCACTCCAATATTGAGATAATCCAAAGACACCAGAATAAAATGCTGAGGATAATTACAAACGCCCGTGGTTTGTAGCCAACCAGCAATTGCATAAGGACCTACAGATACCTATAATTAGAGAGAAATCGATAGACACACCATCATACAAAGACAGAATCACAAACCACTCAAATAAATTTATGCAAAAAATAATGGATAATACCCGAACCAAATGCCTATTCAAAGGTAATATTTCTCAAGATATGCTACAATAAAGGCTTATAAATATGAATTTGTGATGCGACTTGGTCGTGCTCCTAAACCTGTCCGAGCAATAACCGACAAACTTACCGCTCATTGTCCCAGTGTGGTGACAGATTGAAGTATAATTAAGACAAAGAAAATGGTCAAAGCTATTAACTAATTGTTTTCAAATAAAACATGTCTTGAAATACCATCTTCATAAGCAATTTGAAAAAATTAAATGAGATAATTTTAAACTATAGCTATGAATAAAGGAACAAGAAAAATCTTGAAATACATTAACGATCATGAATATTTTGCAAGAATTGCTAAAATCGTAACATTTTCTTCAATTGATTTTAGTGTTGCTTTTATTTCTTATCAACAATTACAACTAAATATAAAATATGCACCTTTGTAAAGATACATCTCCTGTTTCGCATTATGGTGTAGACAGCATTTAATTTATTGCTCTCTTTTGATTTTCAACGCTGAAATTTTTAGTTTCTTATATTTTAAGGAAAATTAGTTTTCTAAAAACTACATTTTATTTATCTAAGGTCAGTTTCATTTTCGACTGTTTGATTTGAACAAAAAATTAAAAAAATAGTTCAATGCAAAGTTATTTCAGCTAACAAGTATTAATAAATAATAAAGATGTCGACTATTGAGTTATTGCGTATAGTAGGCTTCGAAGGAATTTTGTAGCAGGTGGTAACGTATATAATTTTGTCGCACATATTTTGATAAACTCACGTACATTAAAAAAAAATGTATATATATATATATATATATATATATATATATATATATATATATATATACACACATCTCTATAACGCACGGTTGATCCCACTTTACTTTGAGGCGAAAATCAAGTGAAATTTGGTATAATAATGTGCCTTTCCCCTCTACATTTATTTTCCTTACTGCATATATAAGCATAACTAAGATTTTGTTTAAGATCATAAAAACTGCTTTACCCTAAAATCCAGGCAGCTGGGGCTTCAAAACGTTTAAAATGATCCTTTCTAAATTATTATCGTAAAAAATATTAACCCGCATTAATCTTTGTATTGGCGCACCACAAAATATTCTTGTGAAAAGTTTCTAAAGAAGCTAAACAAGTACTGAATTTTTTTTCTCATTTAGTGTATCGTGTATAATAGCAATTGAAAGAATAAGTTAGAAGAATTCCGAAACTGTTCTTTTCAAGTTTTATGGAATATTGTTCTAGTGGGTATTATAGAAAAAGTCTGTAAAAAATTTATCCTTAGCGATAAACTATATATGTTTAATAATATATTTTTCTTTACTTTTGGAAAATATTTTTCGTTATTTTGAAAGAAATTTATTTCACCCTGACTTGCAGATATAAACCAATTCAACAAGATTAATTACCTTATATAATCTAAACAATCTGTAGACACATACATTAAATATTTTTCAGAAATTTCATATCAAGGATGTGCTAGCGATCGATCAAAAGTTTTGTTTACTTTTAATGTTATGAAATTTATAGCGTAAAAACTATTAAACGGTTTTGTAAAACCGAATTTAAAAGAAAATTAATAGAAACCTTGTCTTTCTGACATCTAATTTTGTTTTCACATAAAAATTAGTAAGCCATCAGTTCCCGCACCTGTAGGCATGGGTACTGTTGTATCCAGCTTGATGTTCAATTATTGCGGCAAGAACTAATTTTCTAATTCCTCAATATGGGACGAAAACAATATATGGACGTTTACATTTGAGTTTTTATTATTTAGAAATAATAAATTTTTCCATGAAAAATATATTTTTTAAAATTTTCAAATGAAAGAAAGTGGAACTTGAGAAAAACAAGTAATTACCAGTGTAATAAATTGTTTTCTAAACATTATGCTTCCATCACTTAATGTTCATAGCGGAGTAATATATTCGCCTCGCTTCCTTTGACGACGCACAGCGGGCGAGCACTGCAGGAGGCTTGATCGTTGCGTTAGTAACGAAATATAGGTTATCTTGAAAACCAAAGACGATACACGAAACATTTTATTGATTAAAATTGTTTTATTTTGTATTTCAAAAGAAGATGAAGTCGGATTGCTACATAAATTTAATAACAACCTACGTGCTGAAAATGTAATGGAAACGCTCTTAAAATAAGTATAACGCTCTTAAATTATAGCAAAGGTATTCTAAAAGCTCAAGTGCATTGTTTAATTAAAATTAAAATTCAATGTTACCACGAAATCAATTATACCACTCGCACACGTAACGGAGTCTCAACACACGTAGTCAATTAATCACTTCCACTGAACCGCGCAGTGGCACGACAAGATTAAGGCGTCTTGTTCCTCGCAGCCGAGATTCTCAACGTGAACAACCTTTAATTGAAGAACGATAGCAAACTGCACGTAATCTTCCTGTGCCTTCGTAGAGTCAATACGCTTTAACAATGTTAATTAAAGCGTATTGATCTCAGTGACTGGAAGCACACTTGAGTAGTTATTTGGGTAATGTACTGAACTTGATTTCCGTTAATTACAATATGTGTAATAATCATACTGTATTAGATTTGTTTTTAAATTAGAATAATTTTAAGCCTCAACCACAAAGTTTTTAATAATTCATGCTAGTTAATGATTTATTACAATAATTAGTTGTTTAAGAGTGTTAATTTTTTCCTTGTTTTTAAGATTAAAATTATAATTCATTAACTTATAGGAATATGCTATATTCAATCGACCCTATAGAATAAATGACGTTACTTATAATTTTTAAATTATAAAAAACAAAATGAGCAACTGAAGATTCAAAAAGCATTGCTAACCGGCCGTTATGAGAACAGAGATTTTAATAAACTTGTTGATTTGTATAACCGCTATTTTTGGTTAGTTTCGGTGTAGGTCGGATGCGTTCGACATTTGTTTTCTCAAGCTCTCTAAAGCGTGACAAAATGACTGAGTTATCGCTAGCGAAGTTTCACTTCGATAGCGGACGAAATATTAAATTTACTATAGAAGTAGTTTAATAGTTTTGATAAAAATTATGTCTGAGACATGCATTAAGTCGAAAAGATTTAAAGCCAAATATGAGGCGATAATTAAAATCGGTACAAATCTACTAGTTGCCAAACTAACAAAAACATCTGTGTTTAGGGTATAATTTTCTGTTTCCGTAAGAAATAAATTTCATCTAGTTATAAAAGTCCATTTGGTTAACAAAATAAATAGTACTACGGTTAAATAGTTTAAAACAAAATAATTTAATCATCCAGACATGTTTTTTATATATTAGAGTAATATTTTATTAGAAGTAATATTTCATATATTACAGTAAATTATTCGAAAGGATAAAGAAGAATGTGTTTAATCAAATTAAAATTCGTACTTTGGGGAAAAGGAACCATGCATTTAGTTGAAAGGCAAGAAAAGACAACATGAATATTCAATCAACGGAGCGCATAACAAGATAACTGCCATAAAAGCTAACGTTGACACATTTCTACAAATTTATTTTCTCTGATCATAAACAAATGATACTCTAGCGCGAATGCAATTACGTGGTGGAGCCGTCGAATTTTGTGAGAAATTAGAGAGTTCCACCATAATTCGGCTCAAGAGAGCGATGTGGCAAAAGGGTTTGATGGCATGAGAGCATGAAATTATCCCTTACGAAGAATGACAGTTTACTCAAAAATTCGGAGCATAGATTTTCTCCTTTTTGACATTTGAAAAACATATTTCATAAGCGTAATGTCTCTTCCGAATTGCAAAGAATGAAAACGCAGGAGGAAATCATTTTAATTATGCAACACGAATTAGAGTTTTCAAAACGAATTTTTCGTATACTAATTATACATCAAAGTAAATTTTGCGAAATGTGAAAGAAGGTATATAATTTATAAAATTCACATAATACGCATGTGATTTATCAATATTGGAATGGTGTTCTTAATTCTTAGAATAGAATAGATCATATTTAAATGGAAATAATGAAAATGAATATTATATATATATATATATATATATATATATATATATATATATATATATATATATATATATATATAATTTTTATTGAAGACACTATTTGCAATCAAACGTAAGCATTCAATTTTATTTATTTATTATTTGCAATTAATACATATGGCGGATTTATCGCTATGAAAGCAATATCTTACGGCCAACCTGAACACCAGTCGAGTTCCGCTCTATGAGTGGCCGAGAATCGAAATCGGATCACTGCGATGCGCCGAACCGTTAAAGATCGTGTGCTTTGTGATCAACCCAATACACCACGGTGACGACATATTTACACAATATTAAAATATAATAATTTTACTAAGTAAAATTTTGTCTTAATATGTTATGACGAGAATTTTCATTGTGCTTTCTATACACAATTGAAATAAAAATAAATATAATGTATTAAATTTCCATAGTTATATCGTGTTTATATTTTATTTACTAAAGCTTATTGAATTAGACGTTAATTTTCCAAAATTACCTGTCCTGAGTAAAAAAGATATTTATTTTTTATTAACATATATTTTTTATTTATATTCTTTATTATTATTGAGATATTTTGAGATAATACAATTTAACATCATTGCATTTACATTACAATAATATATTATAATGCAAAATAAAAAAATGGTTACTGCATTGTGTTTTTTTCCTCAAACCTTTAGATCGAATTAGTAATAATCAGAACAATTATATCAAGATCTAATTCAGTTGATTCTGGTAGTTTACTACATTAGTCACCTCAAAAATTTGTGTGGAGAAATCATAAAAAACATTGAAGAAATTTACAGACCACACCCTATTTTCATTTGAAAGTAGGATTCTGCCATTCTATTACACAGAAAATTAAACATATCGCTGTTGCCGGTATGATAATGTGTAAATGTGCTCGTAAAAATAACATTAAAATTTATTTATCCTCAGAGCGAGGGTATTTACTTACATTACGTAGGCTATTTGCAGTCCCTTAAACGAGGTTCGAAAGATGCCTAAAACCAACCTACAATGCTCTCTAGGGATCTCCTTTAATGTATCCGATCGACCTAGTGCGATACGAAACTTTTGTGATGATAGTGACATCAGTTTAGCGTGACTGTGAAAAAATGCGTGTCTCCGACGCAATATAGGTCGGTTAGTAATATGTAATATGATATTATATTTAGTTGTGCAGTAACACGCCTAGCAAGTTCCTTTTTTATAAGAAAAGCAGGTACTGAACACAAAATCGCATTGAAGTCCATTTTTAGCCCCATTATTTTACTTCTACACATTATTTAAGAGAACTGTATTAAGATTCAGTAAAATAGTCTATCTATTCAGATTTATAAAAATTTGTGTACTGAAAAATTTAATAAATCAAAGTCTATCAAAGTCTAAATGTTACATATAACTAAATGTGAAAAAATTCCTGTAAAAAAAGGGCTAAAATAGTATCCAGCACGTCTCGAGATAAAATATTTATTCCATAACTAATGAAAGGGTTTTGTTGCATATTTCTTTACGACAAATACGTTGATTGAATATATTTGGCGTTAATTTTGTAGAAATTCATTATTCACAATTAAACGAAACTATGTGATGTAGTATTATTTCAACTTTCTTTAATTTCTTTACCACGACCTAGGTTTCGTTGTATTGCATCTTCAGGTGGGATATTAGCAAAGATCTTTGCTAATAGCCCACCTGAAGATGTTGTAATACAACAAAATCTAGGTCATGGTAAAGAAATTAAAGAAAGTAGAAATAATACTATATCACGTAGTTTCATTTAATTGTGACAAATACGTTATTAGATTACAATAAATTTATTTCAAGGTGTTACAATATGGTTAAGTGATAATTAAATCAAATGTGATGATGAAAATGTTTTTAAACGAATTATTTTAAATTTCAGCATAAATAAGGTATTTTTATATGATATCGTTAATAAACAATCGTTTATATATATTAAAGACGAAAGCCCAAACATCATATGGCCAAAATTGGTCATTGATAGTTTTGACATAGATAAACACGAGGAATCTACAAAAATTCTTAGTTTTTGAGAAATTTACGATATTTTACTAAGTTATTCGATATTTTTTTAGTAATATTAATATTTCGAAAGATTTACTAAGCGGTACGAAATCCAATAATAAAATTTTAAACAGATAGTTTCAAAAAATACTCTGAACGAAGCACTCATATAACGAGTTATATGAATGCTTCGTTCGATATACTTAACGAGTTTGATATTAAAGATTCTGTACAAATCGTAATGTATCCATATTACCATATACTGTGAATACAATCAGATTGTGGATAGAGAAATACAAAAAAAATTGTTATTTTAAGTCTACATTAACAGGTAGGAAACATTACTTGTAATTCAATACTGTCTACTCACAAGCAATGTAATCCTGTGGTTTAATGTTACATAATCTAATTTATCAACGCACGCAGAAAACGTATTGCTTTTATACATATATATACCTCCAACAAAAGCGGGATAACTTGAGCTTGTAACGAATACAGACAATAAACTTTTAGCTATAAAGCACTGTCGACATTAATTTATGCTCACAGCAAATGAGAAGTCGCTGAAGATTTACATAAATGGAAATTAATCCCTGTACACGGTAATAGCTTGCCACGAAAATATTTGGTTTCAGGTACGATGAAAGTTAGGATTGTGTTTTAAATTACAAAAATCTTATCGCATGAATTTACAAAGAAACAATACATCGTGAAATAGAATATTGTTGTATTGAATACGTATGTACAATTACGATTTGAGTTATTTTTGATTACGGCTTAAATTTTGGTGATGTTTCAGGTTAACGATTGGGTGTTAAAATAAATTAATTTTTCTACTTTGTGATAGTTATCAAAATAAGGAGCGACGCTACCAATCCAAAGCCTAACTTCTATAATTTAGGATTTTTCCTAATTTCGGATAATCGTTATTTTTTCAAATTATTATTAGCAAATTAGTAAAATCTTATAAATTCCATCGGTTAATAAAAATTAAACAAAATATACAGTTACAAACAAGATTACGAAAAGACGTCTCTTATTAGTAGTAATAAAAAATAATGTCTTACAGTATGAACGGCATGAAAGTTGATTAATTTCAGAATGTGAAAATTAGCCTTAATATTCATGAAGATTATTGCCGAAAATTCATGACAAAACAATGGTATTTTTGATTTGTATGAAATAATTCCCTATATCCTTGGTGCTAATATAACTATATTCATTAATTTATTCAAATATGTATGATGTAGCGAATAGAGTTTTCTCACATTTGCGTTTAAAGTATGTCAAATTTAAGAGGTTTGTACCTCATTGGATTATGTCACCAAATCAATAGGTGTATATTCGGCATACATTGTGAAGTGCGGAATCTCCCCTGGCCTGCATAAAATCGATGTAACACGAAATAATATGCGCAAGTAAATATTTTAGCTTTAAATATGTAGAAATGAATAAATTACTGGTCGACACTATTTGATATTTGTAAATTACGGGACAAAAGGTTTTGTGACTTTATATTAGGATAAAAAACATATATAAAGTTAAATTTACTTATTTCAAAATATTTTTTTGGCTTCTGTTTCGGTACAGAGTCGATAACGAATTATGTAATGATTTCGAATGGAATTATAAACTGAGGACCGAAATTTAATATTAATACTAATATATCTGACGTACTTGTTATTAAATTAAATAAATTGCTTGGGCGAATTGTTTACTTTTTATATCAAGAATGAATATAATCACCAGTTTTAATTAAACTTTAATTATGAATTTAAGTTTAGAACTTTAATTGATTAAAAAAAAATTACAAAATGATGGTTGAATGTTTAACTGTATTCTGCATATCAAAAGATTTTTGGAAAAATAGTAGCGGAAGTATTTTGCAACAACTAGGGCATTTGGAGAATTTTATTACAAAAATATGTTTTGTATTTTTTAGTTTTTAAATGACATAATTATTATTTTGTTTCCCTTTAAATTGAAATATCCGCCCGCAGATTTAAGAGCTGCAAACTCTTGTTGATTCTTAGAAATTTTTTTCTTACCCTTCTTTATTAATTATTACACTAGAGCAGCTTCACACATTTGTGCAAATATTTTAAATAAGTCTACAAATCCAAATCCAGCGATGACCATCTACATTTTGAAACAGCGTCAGTTCTATTTTAATTTTTGCTGATTAATTTTTTTGAGACAAACGCCATAAGAACCTTAGACAAATAAGTTGGAAGTTTGAAACAGTCAGCCTTAAAAGCAACCTGGAAAGAGTGTTTATTAAGGTGTTATTTTGCTTCATTCGCTATAAATACGTGAACATAATAAAGCACATATAATACTCTCATCAGTGCAACGAAAGCTAAACTCAGCATAGCAACACAATTAACTAACGTCTTTTGTTCCTTTGCAGTTACGTATGGCTCGTTATTCAGACATGTATAATCACTATTATAAAACTACATTTCCTGTACGGGAAATATAGGTTATTGTAATACCCTACTACTATCAGGTTTGATACCGAATTTCAATCAAAGTGTATGTAGTTAACGTTGATAGAGAAGGCTGCGGTCCTAAGGGTGGATTTGTGTTGGAGCTACCTTTACACAAGCAAATTTATATTAGTCACACGTATTCAGTTTGTTAACTCCATGATAATATTCTCGTTGCTAGATGTTGGTGAAATTTATTTATTAGATTATCTTTTCACAAGAGAATAACGACATAACAAAAAGGAAAAAAATGATATATGAGTTAGACGTAATAAGACTGAATTAAGAGATGTTCTTAGTACTATTTTGAATATGTTCGAACCATGATGGGAAAGCTTCACGTTAGCCTGGAAAGGAAAAAAAACATTCAAGTCTGTTTCGGACCACGCTAAATTAAGGTCTTTTATAAAATATGACATTAAGCAAAATTTTGTTTCAAATACCCAATGAGATATAAGCAGAAATATTTATTGAGATTTTCTTCCAGCTAACAATAAAATTGCTACTGATATTTAGAGTGAAAATTGAGCGAAGTTCCTACAAGTTACTTGCTTGTTTCCTACAAATCATTTTACGTATTTTATACGACTTTACGTGACTCCATCTAGAAAAAGAGAGGCGTGGAGAAAATACTTCCACTTAAAGGGACTGTGATTCCACAACCACCGTATGGCGAATAGACCTGAGCATTTTTTTTCCTGTGGTCGACTTGCGCAGGTGTACCTGAACAGTTAAACCTTGCTGGTAGACCGTAGTAATTTTAAAGAGCCGAAGTATTTTAAGCCGATTTTTCAAACAATACTCAATTTTTCAAACTTGCTGGGAAGAATTATGAACTATGCTTATTTAATTCGATGCTAATATTATTATTTTATAAATAAAAAATAAAATAAGACTGTATACCAAAATAGCTGATGTCCACCTCATTATTTGTAAACATTTTAAGAGTATTCAACATTATATCTAAAAAGTAATGTTTTAAAAACTCTGAAACCTTTATATTATATTAAACATTTTCTTTATAAGGTACTGACATCACTATTTACATAATTAATTCATTGAAAAATATAGTTTCATTCAATCATCGACCTAGTGCTGTCAAACATCCCTCATCCTCTTTAAATAGAGACATAGAGGCTGAATTTCCTGAATTAGTCTTTTATTTAGTCCTATATTTTTTTAAAATTTCAACATAAATATTCATGAGCCTGTTTTTACACAGAGAAGATTGCGAAACATCGTCTTCAGGTATAAATTGGAATGTAGAGGAGAAAGGAATCAATATCAGGCACGTCTGCATGACAATATCGACGTGACGACAATGAAGCATTCTCGTACTGAAAAGGAGAAGTGTATACAGTCGTCGGAAATTTAGGTCGCCCAGTCTTAAATAAGTATTTCAGTTTCTTTATTTGACAATGGGAACCTGACGTGCATTAAAGTCATTTTCTTGTGAATTATATCTTTTTTATCAAGGACTCCCATTCATTATATTCATCTATGCCTAATTTTAATGTCGTAAATTTGACCACAATTGGAAATACAACAAAACAAATTAAAGGTAATTCCGATTAGGTAGTAAATGCATTTAAAAGAGTTAAGCAGGCGATAAGGTAAACGCTAAAAAAATCAGTATAAAAAGTTTAATTTAAAATAATTACGATATATATAAAACTTTATGTATGGTCATAATGTAAAGAAACTGACATATTATCCGCAATAATCTTTAATTATTCATACCATAATTGAAAGCTTCATATAACTTTTTTCATGTATATATTATAAGTAGGGACTAAAATTAGTAATAAGCATGATACAATCTATTAAATTTTAAATTGTAAATTACATATTTACAATATATTTAATTTATTGAAAATTCAAATGCTGCCTCGACATGACGACTTCATATTATAAAGTAGTACAGAGTTTAATAACAAACGCTTATTAATGTAAAAGATTTTGATACCAGCTTGTTAAATAAAGTATTGGGAATAATAAGAAAACTCCAAAAAATGAATCAAGAAACAAACTCATTGAACCAATGATCAAACTCATTGAACCAATGAACAAACGAAGAGATATAATGAGGTAGAGTCGCCTCGAGCGCCTTACGAGATATCTCCCCAGATACAGCAACGATATCGTTAAACCTGTTCCAATGTTTCCTTTGATCGTTTTACAACAATACATAAATTACAATCATCAGAAGCGCGGCGCAATTTTAATACTATTGATTTATTGTTTTGACAATTTAAGTCTTCACAAAGTTTTCATATTGAGTTTAATATTTAATTAACAATGCTGACGAATTCGGGAATTAAAATACAATATAAATTTATCTATGATAAATATACTTAATACCAATGTAATATCAGAAGGGTCAAGTTGTCACTAAAATATTAACAAAAGTCTGATGTTCAGAAGTATTCGAACAATATTTATGATTAATGCAGATATATGGAATATAACGGGAGTAAATTTATGAGTAACGGAATTTTTTTTTATTTTCTAATAATTTGAAAGGAAAAAATGTATGCCTTGCATTATAATCTATTTGTAATCATCTGGTGTTATTTTCTGTGTAAAATTATCCAATTCTTTACGGTATTCAACTGCATAAGGTATATCTAATTGTATAATATATTGATCCCTGTAATAACGAACTTTGACACGAGGGGTTGAACCTTAGTTCCTTGAAGTATATCGTCGTTATCTATTGGATCGTCTTATATTTCATAAATATAACTTACCTACCGTGCAATAATGTTTTATTGTTACAGAATAGTATAAGTGTTCATCCATTAAATAAAATTCCGTATTTTAAAAGGAATAAATTGAAACTCGTGTAAGATCACTCACGTCTTTTAAAGTCTACCTGTATCTTCCTCTGTCGCAGCCACTTCTCTTAAAATGTGGCTTAATTTTGGGTATAATTCAATAGTTAACCACAATAACATTTATCCAGAAATTTCAGAAGAGGCAAATGAAGGAATGAAACATTTTTTTTTATATATCATTTATCAAAGATCAGAAGTGCATATTTAAAGCACTTTGTTACATTCTGCCATCATCATGAACTTGAGATCGAGACAACTGTAGACATTATTGTTGAGTTCATCAATTCTCATGAAACTCCAAAACCATATCAGTGTCGAAGCATTCAGACTTCGCAACGGGCGTAATATCACTAGAAGTGTAAAGCGAGAGAAATCATTTGAACTTGCTAGACAGTAGAACGCTATGTGATTCAGAAGAAATATCGTAGTTTTTATTTATTTAGTTTATTGTATTGGGGCAGAAACATTTTTCAATTGTATTTAAACCCTAGTTAGTTCCGCTTTTTTAAATAAGAAAAAAAATACTTCGTGTGGGGTACCAGTCAAGACAGAGAATATATCACATGGTTTCATGTCAATTTGAGGAGAAAATTAGGATTCTAAAACAATTCTTTTTTAGAATTAGAATTTCACCTAACGTAGACGTAGAGATATTATTGAAAATGTCCATTTAGTTTTTCTTAAAAACCGTTTAATGAATGAGGATTTCTATACTATTTTTTGAGCGTTACACGAGAAAGTCCGAGTTACAGTTTTGACATTGCTCGTAAAAATATATCTGTCTTAGAAACTACTAAAGACAAAATTATGAAAAAAGGATTATTAAAAGTTGACGGGAAAACTATGACAACAATTGTAAACCTAATTGTTTGATAAAATTCAAGGTAATATTAAGTCTGGGAAAGATACACGGTGAAAAGTTTTCATAGAGGGAAGTTTAACATTAATTTAGATACTGGAAAATAATATTAGTATTTGTAAATTGTTTAATAGAAATAATGTAAGTTTGGCTAATAAGTAATGAGTGATCATTAATGGTATAATGTTTTATTATATTTTCAATATAAAATTAATTAATTGTCGATATAATTGTCACCATCATTTTGTACTACATGTCTTATAAAATTCAGGTGGCTTGGGATATTTACCATCAAATTTTTTTATCACGTAAGACTTTGCTGAGCGATCTAAACAAACAATACTCACTGGACGCAATGTCGGGGGCTTCTTAAGGGATGTACCACATGAACTTAGCCCGGACCAACCGTAGTCGTAGCCCGGACCAACCGGGTTACGGCTACAGTTGGTCCAAGCTTTTTCACAAGCGGTGTAAATGATCTTTTTTTCACGAAGATCATTTACACCGCTTGTAAAAAATCTTGAAGTATAACAACTTCTTGAACGTGTCTGTATTCAAAAATTTATTAAAACATAATTTATTCAATACGCAATCCCATTATTTCAATTAAAGAAAGTTTTCTTTGTCTCAGTGTTGAAGTAAAAAAGTGATTTATTTTTAAAGGATTTTCAAACTTGATATATGTGAAAAAGCCCGATCTTTTTAATCCGAATTTATTCCTATTATATTACATTCATTTTTATAAAAAAATTACTGTTACTTACTTATAGTTCGTACAAACTTATAGTTCTTGTCGTAACCATATGCCAGATCAATTAAAATAAAATTATTTTCCAACACATAGAAAACAAAATATACGAAAATTCCCCTGGAAAATATTCGATGGAGAAAAATGGTAAGCTTAATTTAAATCTAAATCTAAGACCTCATCATAGTAAATTCCGTTCAATTCGGTTTGGTAGTTTTTACACGCTGCTCAAATAAACAGACAAATATTATGAAAAAGGTGTTTCAGCGTCTATACAACCCTGGTTGCGGTGCGAAATTTCCAAAAATATAATGAATATTATTTATTTGCGTATAAAGTCGTATTTCGAACGATTTTATATAATAGTGTTAATATAAGTGTGTATTACTAAGTTCACTGAACAGTCAACGGTTGAGATACTATGGGGAAACTTTAACAATACACTGATATAATAACTTGTACTAATGCCAGATCGAAACTGCGCTTTAGGTATTTCTGAAGTTATCTTCGTTGATTCAGAATCACTAATCTTTACTAATTTATTAATATTACATATAAATATTGTTAATTCAAGTGTAAACACGTTCAGTGTTTCTTATATTTTTGTCTGTTAATTAACTTTACATCCGAACAACAATAAAGTATTAAGCGTATTTAAACGGCTAGACTAATTTCCACGAACCTTAGTGTTGTTGTACTTCGTGATTAAAAACGACGCGTAACTTTTTACATGAAAGCATTATTATTTATATATTCCTATGAAAAATGCATAATTCATAAATAGCTTACACCACTGGTGGACACTTCCTTTTATCGCTTTACTAGAAATTAAAAAAAAAAACATGAAAAATGTGCCAGAACGAAACCGTCGAAATTTTTACATACAGTAGGGATAAAATACTATATCTGTTCACTAATACATGAAAAACATATGTTGGCTCGTTTTATGTCCAATTTATGAGCTGTAAATGTAAAATAATTTACCGTCACATTACAAACTACCGTAGTCCTTACAGATGCTGAACAAAAAAGGATTACTTATTTTAGTTTAATTGAAAAATTCAAGAAAATTAAAGGAAGAATAATTAATGCACTAATAGAAAAAAAAAACAGAATTAAAATTAGGTTTTTTATATTAAGAGGAAAGCAAATAAGTAGTAAATCAACAATGAACAACTATATAAAATATTTTATTTATATCCAAAGTAACCTAAGCATAATGAAAAGTTAAATATAATAATAATCATAAACTCGATTTGTGATTGTTACTTTTAATTAAACATACTTTTACTTTTATCTCCTTAAAGAATATTTCTCAAAAACGGGTTTCCCCTAATTAAAGAAGGGACTATTGAAATAATAATTGGTTAGAATCAAATAAGAATTCAAAGCTAAAAATCCACTTTGTACCCAAATAATTTATAAAACAAACAAGTTCTTCTATCAAAATAACAAAAACGTATAACGTGTAAAGTTTAGATATCCTGTGAGTTGTAAGTGTTTGGTAGGATATTTAGGGAATCATATATTCGAAAGTATTTCCCAGAAATTAACCAACAGCTGTTAGCCTAACGCTGCAGTGGAGAACATTTCAAAATTAGGGACTTGAACTTCATGCACAATGTGACAAAATTGTCCTTCTCGATAAAAATGCGGGCTGCAATGGAAAATTATTTTTTATTCTCCTTATTCACCAGATCTGTTGCCGTCACACTTTTATATATGTAGGTTATTAAGTGCTCCTTTCGTGAAAAAATAATGAGATATTTTTTTACTTACCTGTACTCTCCGTTAGAGACAACTGAATACTGCTTTCATGCATTTTCCGAATTCTTCCCTCAAGAAGTTGAAAAAGGGGATGAATATTGAATATATTTGGCGTTAATTTTGTAGAAATTAATTATTTATAATTAAATGAAACTATGTGATGTATTATTTCTACTTTCTTTAAGTTCTTTACCATGACCTAGGTTTCATTGTATTACAACACCTTTAGGTGGGCTATTAGTAAAGATTCATCTTCGTAATACAACGAAACCTAGGTGGTGGTAAAGAACTTAAAGAAACTAGAAATAGTACTACATAACGTAGTTTTATTTAATTGTGAAAAGGGATGAACTAAAATGTTTATAAATAATAATTTTTTGCTGTCGTAAAGCTAATAATACCACGTGAGTCATTGTAAGTATAATTAATTAATTAGCAACCATTAAACCAACTGGTAACTTTAAATGGACCTTGCCTATTTTGCTACATGACGCACATGACGATGAAATTAAGGCTTATTTCAAATTATCTAATTTGCATACTAATGACAAAATCCGTTCCTTAACAGCTAACATGCCTACACGTTCAACGTGCCTTGAGGGCAGAGGTATATTATTTGGCGATGGAAATCTTTTGGATGAGGAAGGAAAAATAAATATTCCTAGTGACCATTGTGGTATTGTGGAAGATCTTCATTCGTGCAGTCACGTGATCTAAACCCTCCAAAACTGTACAATGGCACCAGGCCTCAGGTGAAAACTCCGTAGAAACAAGTTATGGAAACCAAAATTTCCACAGATATAAATGTAGGGAAACATTCTCATTCCTCAAATTTCTCTAATTTATTCCCACTTTGACATGAAATGTTTGTAATTTGATATAAAGTTATGCTATATTATGACTATAAATAAGGTACAGTGACAGAGTTTTGAAATGGTTGGTGAGGATCTGAGAAGTGACTGTAACAGTTAGTGTGTGCGTGTGAATATATATATATGTATATATATATATATATATATATATATATATATATATATATATATATATATATATATATATTTATACATATCCTCTCGTTCCTTTTTTATTTTTTCGTTGGGAATCTAAAAAAAATAGCTCTTAATGTTTAATTCAACAATTTCTTTGATAAAAAAATGTAAGTAATTCTACGGAGAAGTGTATCCTATTGGACAAACTTGTACTTTAAATTTCTATGTTGTGCTCGTTAAAAATACTATGGTCAACAAACATACTGCGCTTAATAACAATCAAACAAAAATAAATTAATCCAATATTATCTAACCAGACATCAATCTGACTTAACCTAAAATAACCGAATCAAAACACAATTTAATGTAATGTAATATAACATAACCTAATCCAACTTAACCTAATGAGGAATATTCTAACTAAACCATAACTTAATTTTACTCAAGCTAACCCACCACTATCTAACCTAACCTAATTCAACTCAACCCGGTAGAATACACTAATACCAAAAAACTCAACCAAACGCAACCTGACCCAACCTGAACCAAGCTAGCTCAATCTAACCCAATCTAATCAAACCAAAAAACCAAACTTAAGAACAATAAGTACAAATTCTTCCTGAAATGATGAATGAAAAGGATACTCGTATATCTCTCAGCCTTCTTTACCCCAATAATTTCACTCCCATTATGTCTCGAAAGTAATTTTGAGCGTTTTTACCCAATACGGATATTTTCGAACATCATTTTCTTAAAATTTATGCATCTACCGGGAGAAATATACTGTTACCCACCCTCCTATTCTCAACCCTTGAGTTCAGACATCGTGTATAGCAAATCAATTCAAAATTAACTTAAATATTTGCTTGCATAAAATTCAACTTTTAATAGAATGTATCTGTCTAGATTAAACTTTAAACCTAACAGTTGTAATAGACTTAGTTCTATTCATCAGTTTTAAGCGCACACGCTGGGCCTTGCTGAATGAGTGCTGATACTCCAGAAACTTGAGGGAATATTTGATCAAAACTTACAGAGACAAAAGTTTCCTTAGGAAATATCCAAATATATATATATATATATATATATATATGTTAGTTATTATTTTTATGTTTCTCAATAGCGTAAAGAAACGCATATCTTTAGTATATTCAATTTTAGTCACTATGGATCCTCAGTCTCACTTTATGTCATTGCTATGAAAATATGCTACAATTGTTATAAAAGTTTTACCGTTAAACCGTTTTAAAAGTAATGACGTCTTTAATTTTTTTATTAACAAAAACAAGTTTTTGTGCAAACTAATAACGAATGATCAATTAAAGATTGTTATGTTTTCTAACTTTATTTTATAGGTCTATGGTTATATTACTTATTGTAATTTATTTAATGACCATCGATTTTACAAAAACTAGTTAGTTATTACTTCGACTTGCTTGTCTTCAATTTGAGACTGACCTGAATACAACTTAAATAAACCAAAAATTCTTACTCAAGAAAAATCAATAGGGCACACCAAGCTAAGCAGAACGCTAATAATTTATATTAATTTTGCCCATGTTCAGGGAAATCTCAATGTAAGGACAAGTGTTTATTTTGCTTATAACTGATAAATAACGTATAACTGATTTTGAAACAAAAGTATATTCATAATCAACGTAGCTTCTAATTTCAAAACGTTAATATAATATTTTTAACATAATATTACATAACGTTTAACATAAAATTACACAAAATAAAACTATTTTGAAGCTTTTAGAACTTAATTAATAAAATATAAGTCTAATTTTATTCAAATTAGTTAATTCAATCTAATCGTAAAATAAAAATGATCCTGAAATGCATTCTGCCTGAATTAATTAAAATATAACATTTATTATAATTCATTGTAAATCTGTTCTTGTTTATAATTCATTGTAAAATTGTCTAAAATTATCTTCTTTGCGTACATTTAAACAAACGGCTATACAATTCCTTAAAAATATAGAATGAAAAATAAATAATTTATGTCATCTTTGAAATTGTTAGTCAACCAACATAATGTTTTATTTTCGTCTCATTAAATTATATTTGGAGGTTAACATAAACCGAATGTTCTATTAATAAACATTTTCTACCATATATTTGTAAAATTTCATTTGAAATTATTCATTAGCAATAAACATAAAACGTAAATTTTCTTACAATTAGCTACCTAAACAGTTACACATCTGGCTTCAACGTTACGAGATTATTCTGGTTCTGATTATGATATGTAGTACTTTATTAGTTCTATTAGCTGCAATATTGGACATTAGGTAAGTATAGTATAATCAATGGTATGGAAGAATAAGAATATTCGCACTTGTGGAATATGTAGTGTGGACTAATTTCCAAAGTTTTAGTTTCGCTTCTACATAGTTTCTTGTTTTTAATAAAACAATTGAATAATTCGACAATTTATTTATTAAGTTGTAATGTATTTTTTAAAATGATAATTAAGTATTATTAGTTTGTTTCACTACAGATGTTATATCAGCTCATACAACTGTATGTACGCAATGGCATACTGTGTGACTAAACCCGTGAAGCTAAGCAGTAACGACGCCCTGACGCTGACCAAATTGGAAGCAGACAGGTGGCCCATCCCGCTGGCAGTCAGAATTTTGAGGTTATTATTTATAATTTTCCGTTGATCTTGAAAAAATGTAAACTTTATTAAATTAAAAAATAAGTGTGGTTCGTGTAGTTTTGGCAATTTATTAAATATAGCTCTCAAAGTAGCCAGTTTTTTAAATTCGCAAAATATGTAATGTAAGTAACCAAAAATTCGGAAATATACTCCGATACAACTAAACTTGTTAATAAAACCAAACGTTTTATTAACAATTTTAATTACATCAATGTTATTAAAATTGCAATGAAAATTGTTAATAAAACTTTATTTACAATTGTACTTAAAATTGTTGATAAAACCAACTCGCAAGGAGATCGAAATGATTTGAAGTCTTTCATTTTCGTTAATAAAGAAATTCTCAAAAAAAGGGACAACAAAAATTTACTAACACATGCTATTTTTCTGTTCATTCCGATAATATAAACGACATTTTGTGCAACACATTTCATAACGATTAATTATTGATATCAAACAAATTAAATCAATTGACCCCTATTGCCATTACTTGCATTTTCATAATTGTTATCATATTTGAAGTTTTCTAAGTAAATTGGTAAGTCTAACTGGTCAGTTAACGCAAAAAAAATATGCGTATATTGAAAGACAATAAGCAATTACAATAATCAAAATAGTTACAGCGATGGCAGGATATAAGTAAAAGCTCTGAGCTATCCTTGCAAAACCCAAATACTTGATATTTTTAATTCCACACGAATTCAAGAGAACTGAAGAAAATTTATTAATATTAATTAAAAGTGAAAACTTTTACGTAGAGAAAAAGCAAGGGGATCAAAATTGTCATTCCATGAAACTTTTGAATGCAGTAAAGATAGAAGGGTTCAAGGATTGCGACAAAATGTTTAGCTTATAAATTTTCCTGTATAGCGAAGAAAGGGTCAGATAGTTAAACCAAGGCTTAGAAATGAGTTAAAGAGATATTTCTATCGCATGTAAAAATAGTAAAACTATTCAACAATTTTTTTTTAGATAACGAAGACAAAAAAATATTTCAATGTCATGAGAAACTCGTTCAATAATAATGGAAGAAAAACTGTCAGCAATCAATTAAATAAATAATAAAAGGGAATCAAAAATGCAACGAAACTGCGCTATGCCAAAACCCGTATCGGTTATAAACGATATACAGCCATTTTTAATACTCTAATTATTTTGTATACTCATAAGGATGCAATTTGAAAAGGAGAGCACTGGAATTCAATGATAGAAAAAACGTAGGTTAATTTATTATAAACATTTAATAATTAATTTTAATTAGCAATTCTGTTTTAAATCACCGATAATTTTTTTTTAAATAACTGATACAGAATTTATAACATCTTAACAGATACAAACAGAGCGCGAACCCTTATTTTTGTGATACCACTTCGAGAGTTTTGCAATGAATAGGTATTCAAATTGAAAGTCCAGTGTTTTCATTAGATGTTTCGAATGCTTTTTATTTCTTACACACATGCTATCTTTTCATGGAAAGCATATGACTCCGAAGCAAAACGGTAACTTATGGAAAGAAAAAGTAGACAAAGAAAGAGATCTTTGATCGGGTTTCCGTTCCACCTGACTGGATAAACGCTGGTCTCTACCTATTTCTGAAAAAAAATTCTGAAGGAAGTTTCATGGATTAGGTTCATTAAGATCATAGGTAATGGGGCGAATAAGGTTAGCCTAGATTAGGTAGATTAAATTAGGTTGAACTGTGTTGAATTAGATTGGGTTAGGTTATGTTATGTTCGAACAGGATGGGTTAGATTGACTTACTAGTTGGCTAAGCTCGATAGGGATAAGTTAGAATAAAAACTTTAATTGGGAATAACACAATATATCAAAAAAATTGTACATTGGGCGGAGATGTGTGCTGATAATTAAGTAAATAAACACAATCATAATTTATCAAAAAATAAACCGATATTTATTGAAATTGAATACATCTGAACTAATTTTTTTTATTTTTAAGGTTCAGTAACACCAACCAGGAAATATAATAATATAACTTTGCATATCTGTCCATTTGTAAAGCATTTGCTCGATTAGTCTCTCATTTATGCACCTTTTTAGACTTATACTGTACGTAATGATGCAAAAGCAAACATGATACAAGATTTAAGAAACATCTTTTGACTAAACCATCCATGCCAGAAAATAGATTAAAAAAACCATATAAAGTCGGTGGACACGTCTTTTAAAAATGAAAAAAGTTTATTTTGGAACTAAATAATTTTAATTGATTTGGCACCGAAAAACTTCTAGTTCATAGCACTCTTGGCGGTTCCTTTCCACCTAATATAAAAATGTCATTTAAAAATTTAAACTATTGATAAAATGTAACTCTTAAAAAGTGTTTCAAATTAGTTATTAACAAGTTATAACAGAAAATTTACAACTTTTGACTATTTTCACGGAAAATCCACTTCATGCCTAGACGAAATTTTTTAAGTTGAAAATAGCTCTTGTTATATATTATATAAGTTAGAATGGTTATGTTGCAAAATTGAATGTTTACTTATTACTTAGTTATGAGTACCCTCTACGAGCATTATTTTAAAACTACATTTATAATATCTAAAACTTACAATTGCCATGGGCATTATTACTGTAGAACACGAAACTACATACAGCAACACGAAATTATTTGTGTGTGAAATTTAAACTGTTTGTGTGTATACGTGTTTCGTTTATTTGTTAATGTTATGAAATACAATAAATAAAACTATACAATAAAATTATATTTATTTATATTAACTTACCGTCGTGAACCACAAACTTTATTTTGACCAATAAACATTTAGCGCATTGAAATTCATTACTCGTCTGCTCGCTAAACGTACAAATTAAGGTCAATGGAATTAAATAATGAAGTGCCCAAATAGTAACGTGAAATTGGTGTAACTGCGTAAACGCCTGAAAGAAAGAAAATAAAATAAAATCGGGAAAATTAATATTAAATAGAAACCGTATAAGGTCATTTTACCGCGCTCGGAAAAGGTCTATCACTTATAAAAAGGCATGGGAACAACAAAGAATTTTCTATTCGTAGCTTCTAATCTTAATATCTAACAATATCTGAAATGTCAAATGAATTAATTTTATTGGGTATATTTTCAATATCATAACCACCAAATTTTAGAATAAATTTGTTTTGGGTCAATGAGAAATAACCAAAAGTTTACCTTTAATTTCTTCTCTTTCTCAAAATATATTTGGACTATACCAGAAATTAAGATAGAGTGAAATACGAATATAAAGATGATTAAAAATATATATGTCTATTACGATTAGAAGTTCTCAACCCTTGAAACTTCCTGCAAGCATCTTTGAAATATCTTAGGAAAAGTTGGACAGAAATTATGAAACATTAAATTGCAATAAGTTTATTCCTATGTTTTTCTTTCCAATCGACACTAGTTTTTACATGCATCTAATTTTCTTAAAGTTAAAAGTTGTCTGTAATGTTATCATACAAATATAGGTGAACCTATAAAATACGACAGTGACTTGCGATAAATGGTAAATGTGTAGGTAAAATGGTGCGAACTCAATAAATTAATGTTTTTCGTAGACTTTCATGCATTACTTGTCATTACTCTGTAGGTACTAGGTCATTAGTAATGTACTAATTCTCTGTGAAATTAAAAAATGAACGCTTAATGAAATTAAAATTTGTCATTGTCCAATATTATGGGCAAAAAAGGAATCAATGAATATTACTTTATAGTCATTTTAATACGATTCTTTTGCGTAAATATACTGCGTAAACATAGGTTAAACTCACATATCACAGTGATGATATTTTATCTATGCCAGTCGACAAAATAATCCGTGTGTCAATTTCATTCAATAAAATGAGATCAAGGACGGAAATCAATGAAGTACCTTCTTTTTTTAATGTGATTATGATCATAAACATAAGTTTAACGTAAAAAAGTTCAAATTACATCAAAATTATGTAAAAACATTATAAAAACTAAAATAAATATAACGTGATCATTGCAGTTTGTGGGAAACTGTGGGGCACGTGGACTTGCAGGAAAATGGAAAAAAAAATTATGACAAAGTGAGAGCAGTTATATTGGTACAAGTAATTATGCACAGATTGGTTTTGATTTTCTTTTTCTTAAATCTAGAAGCTCCAATAATTTCTTTCCTGGTGCCCGTGATCAATTGTCAGGATATAAAATTTCCGTCAAAACGAATGAAGAAAGCAATGCTCTTAATGCAAAACATGTCAAGTACGAGTAGAATTCGCACTATAAGGGTTCCAATCACATTTAGGCACTTATAGACGTTTAATAGAAATACTATGTACCCACATATTATTTCTATTAAACTATTCATAAACAATATGAGGAGCCCTAAATTTTTTCTTAAAGATTTTATTTCATAAATTGGTGGGCGTTTTACAAATTACTTTCCATTCCATACGAGACTCACGCATACCAAATTAAATTGGTAGACTCCATAAAATAACCATGCTAAATTCATACTAATAGTCTGTGAGTAAAACGCCTGTGACCTACACACGTATATACAGATGACGGATATAATGAAACTGTAAGGGCTTTTAGTGCGATTACGGAACCCTTGTAAAAAAATGTACTATGTCGACCTTAAAAACTAGTATATAAGTATGATTTACTCTTGAGTGGAAACATATCTAACCAACGTAAACGAAAAGACCGCTTTTTTGATAAATGTTAAAGGATATATGAAATATTGTTAGATGATTAAAAAGTAAAGAAAAACCAAAATGTACTTCACTTCATATTTTTGTCAAACATAACTAACTTGACTTTTTGTGAACAATGGCTATAACTTAGATAAATATTTATTGCACCGAATTGGACTAACTGTTCGTAGCTGTTCATAATAAACCTTGAACTGACTGAGTTTATGAATTTAAAACTTGTATATGTTCTCTTCACACACGGCATGGTTAGTTGACAATCGATTTAATCAATCTAGGTAGAAAAATTCTAAATATTTTACACTTACTTTTTCTTTAATAATAATTAACAAACCGTCGATAAATGCCAACACAGAGCAAATGCAAATAGATAAAAAGGAAAATACCTGTAAAATAAAAACAAAAAGTTTAAAAAAATTTAATTTTATTTGAGGGTATAAATATATTAGTTTTAAGGGCTGGTTCATATTTTCTGTATTTATTAATCAGGTGCACATCCATTTATTGAAATTTTAAATTTGAAAAAAAAAACAGAAACAGCAATTAAAATTATAAATATTTACTGAATCATTGTTCGAGCTACATATTTATTGAAAGTTCACGAAAATATACATCTTAAATAAAAATAAAAAACTTACCTGGACATTAAACGCATGTCCTATACATTGGTATGTTTTTGATAATTCATCAAGAAACTCAAATAATTGAAAATTTCCCCTTACTACATTGGATGATATATCAGTTACCAACATTTGTGAATGCAAATTTTTTATTACCAATTTTCCAGGTGTTTTATTGCAACTCTCAAAGATATACTCTAAATGCCGATTTATTAATTCTAATCTCATTTGAACATTTAATAATAAGGTGGCTAAAAAACACATTTCGAGATCGACTAGAAAAAAACCAATGTAACCATAAAAATAACTCAAGACATAATCTACACCTGTAAGGTAATAGTCCACAATTAAGAAATAACTGTGTATTAAAATAATAATTATTAGGAATACATTAGAATATATTTTCGATTTTAAGAACATAAGTTTCCTGACACTGAATTCAATCTGTTGATCCATGTTTAGTAATTTGGTAAAAATTTGTACGTGCAAATTTTTGTTCCAAAAAATGTCAATAAGCACTAGATGAGATAAACTTAAAACCATTACCATATTATTAATAACTTTCATAAAATGTTTTATTGGATCTGCAGTATCGTATTCGAACGTCGAATTGAAAATTAACCCCATTGAAATAAAATATATTACTAAGGAAATACTGATTCCATTGCGAAGCCAAGACTTAGAAAAGTTCTTCATAATCTTTGTGTTAGCGCGGTAGAGTCCAAAAGCGGTTTCCACTAATATGAGTCCTTTGAAAGAATCTTCTGCATTTAGTGTATTGTCTCCTTTGTTCATTATAAATACACCACAATAGTTCCTGAAATATTTTTGAAGTGTATTTCGCTGTCTATTATATAGAAAAAATAACTGATTAATATTGGTAGGCTCTACCAAATAACACGATAACGCATGTTATGAAAGCACGATAAAACCATTAATTATTTAATACACACCTCTCAATCGATAACTTTATCTTTTATCTTTCATTATATGGCGTTCGTTTTCTCCATCGAGACACTCAATCGATATTACTTTAATCATACCAAGTCATTAATACTCACATAATATTCTGGATGATAAATATATATAATAAATGGGTGTAATAGCAACTATAGACAGTAGTCGCGACGACAACCATCTATTATATTTTTAAAAATTGAAGTTATCTAGTTTAGCCTAATAAAATTATATTTGTTTTGTGTGAGTACAATTATTTCTGTGAAACCGCCGGATTTACAATTTAGAGCTTGATAAAGTTTGCTAAATATATTACCCTACTACTTGCCTTTTGGTCGATCTCCTATTCCGGGTACTGTTTTGCTTAAACTTATATATTAAATTTTTTTATCAATTTTTTTGTCTAAAGTAGCCTAATTCTGAACAAATCTTCCGGTATTATAGATAAACGAATTTATTTTTATGTAATAACCTAAATGCTTAGGTAATTAAATGACAGAACAATCAAGACTTAGCTTAATAATAGTATTTGCATACTTCTTACAACCAGTCGATTTATGATTTTGCATTACTCGACACATATGTCGTCACTAAAAGTAGTAATATATCGAGAGTTCGTTAATAAATTGGCAGATGATGTATGTGGAATACCAAGCAGCAGTTTGGATAGTTAGGATGTCTATGGTTGAAAAAACAATAGGTTAAAACCCAAAAGAAACGATTAATATTTTTTATTAGCAGAACCAAAAGTCTGAAGAAGGATTATCATAAAAAGGAAAGTTGTGCACAGCGATAATATTGGTAAAAGGGTAGTAGTATATAATAGCAATATTAATGCCTATATTTACGAACATATATCAATAAATATTGAATAATGCAAAAGAAGGGCAGAAAAATTGTATGACACTAAAATTAGTTATTTGCCGAATATACGCAGAAAACTTACTCGAAGTAAGTCAAGGTAGTAACGCTATACGCTTTCTGTTATAAATACTTGCAGGAACTATAATTCATTCCAATCCAAAAAGTAATGTTTGTAAACAAAGCAAATTGCCGGTCGGATATTGTATACCTTTTTGTTGTATCATATTAGTGATATAATATGGACTTATTTGGTACCTGTATTTTTAACGTATGTAATTTTTTTATTGGTATACATATTTGCACTTTACACATAATGTATAATATTGCATAACTTTTGAAAATTATTGCCATATACATTAAGGCTGCATAATAATATGTCAAGTTTCGCCTAATTATGCTGAACAATGATATTAACATTTTTTTCAATTGTAATATTTATTAAATAAATATAAATGATATTGAAAATAATGATCGAAAATATATAGTCAATTAACTGGAAAAGTTTAACTATTACAAACAATAACATACTGTCTGCCAAATAGATTCGATTGACTCGAAACGTGACGTGTAAAACTTTCCTCGATAGAGTTTATTGCTGGAATAACCTATATTTTCAAAATACATTTTGTCGATTTGACGCCATTTTTATATCGGTATTATTCGAATCTACACTAAAATAAAGGCTTTAATAATATGCAGCGGCTGAGCTTAAGGTTACTCAGAATATGAGTTAGTTACCGATATTTTAATAAAAACGTATTTTTTATCTTTTGCGCCTAAATATTGCGCAAGTACTGGCGCCTTAATAGGCAAGTGTGGCTTTCGAAGGGAGAGGTAGTGTAGCAGCCATACACTTACACGCGCGCGTACTCGCACACAGACACACGCGCATACACACGTACGCACACACACGCACGCGTATACACGCACACATACATAGAGAGAGAGAGAGGATAAAAGGCCACTATTAGAACTAGAAACATCGAGTTTAAGTTCAAATACTTGATTTAACGGGCAGTTCTCGCGCCATAAATTTGAGAGTCTGATGATGATGACACCTGGATTTAAGTCAATATTACAGCTAAAACCTTAGAGTTTAGGCTTTATATTACAGTTTTATTTGGCATTTCTTACTCATGCAAACTCGATGGTTTGCTGGTGACCAGAATAATAATATCCAGATTCTTAAACATACAAACTCGAGTGTCTGATTCCGATCAAGAAGATAATGGCTGGATCTTAGCCGATATTACAATTAAAGACTTCGAGTTTAAGTCAAAATATTTCTTCGAGGATGACAACACCTAGATCTAAGCCACAGTTAGAAGTTTCGAATTTGGGTTTTACTATTTTATTGAACAGTTCTACAAGCAAAAACTCGAGCGTCTGACGTTGACTAAAATAATAAGAACTAGATCGTAGCTCTTGTGATAGTTAGAAATTTTGTGTTTAGGCTCAAATATTAGCTTCTATTTCAGCTAGAAATTTCAAATTTTAGCTCAAATGTTCCCAGATTTCATACAATGGCAAAAATGCCTTTAGATACTCGCACGTATTAAAATATTTAAACAATCTTGTAATTTGTGGGGATGCTACTTGTTTTGTTTCGAAGTATCACTTTCATCCGGTATTTCCTTAGCTTCTTAGTTTTCTGAATTTATATTTTGAGGATTAAGCACACATGATTAGAATATGCATATATACAAAAAGTTGAAATAAGAGTAATGTCAAATAAAATCTCATTCATTGACAGAAGGATAAACAAATGAATCCAGCAGAGTAGAGATGGTCATGTACCAAGGTTAACTCGTGGCTCTTTGCGTTGCAAATATTTCGACAGACACTAATTGAGAGTTCTGTTAGAATTTGGAAATTCCGGATTTTTGAAAATCCATGTACGCTTGAATCAATAATTTATCAAGAAAAATTTTCCAAATTTAAATGTCAGTTTTAAAATGAAAATGTCTTTTATTTTAGTCGTCAGAACAAAAAATTGAACAGAAACATTGAGAGATAAGTATTCAATTTTCTTTTTAAATTGAATTTTAATTTTCTTGACCTTTTTACATATTGGAGTAATCTTATTTCAACCATGTGACGTCTATATCTTGGTAATAGAGGGATGGAGAGAACACATTACGTTTAAATTTTTTCCAAATCTTTTTAAGTATAAATATATGTCGAATCATATATTCTCTCTGCTCGTTTTAAGATCTCCCACAAATTTTCACTATTTTCATATGTTGTCTCTTATAAACGTACATAATACTACCATTTTTTTTAAATTTTAGATATATATTGGAAGTGTACAAGAGATTTTATTTATCTGCCAGAGATTCAGTGAATGTCAAAATGTAATATGGGTGGCATATGTGGTATAAAATAAATGAACAACATGTCAGTGTAAGTCAAATTAGTGCCATTTGTGTTCCGCACAAGAGTGTAATAACTATAAATTAGTAAAATATAACAAAAACTATGACATCCTTTTATACAATTTGCTGTATAACATGGGTTATATTTCAAAGTAAAATAACTAAAATTTTTGTCTCAAAAAACAATCATATAATGATAATAATTGGTTAAAATTTATTTAATCTCTAATGTTTTTTATTTTTTTCGGATTTTATATATTTTTTTAGATATTTTTTCGGATGAGAGTGATTTTTAAATTAATGAATATTAACTTTAAAAAAACGAATTAATTACTTATGAACTGAATGTTTTATGTAATATTTTAACGGTATCTTTATAAGTATTTTAAATAAAATTATGAAAAAGATGGTTTTGAAATTTTTATGACTTTCTTTTCCAATTGATATAACAGGTCACATGAAATTATAAACAAATCTGCATAGTTATTTGTCAAAGTTTTGAAATGATTACTTTTATATTTAATCAGTTCGGCAAATTTCATGTTTCTGTTCTGACGGACAAGTTAGTTATTATAAGAGTTTTATTTCTATTTTTTTTCGGGTACGGCACTTTAAATATTACCCACGTTAGAATACATCACATTAAAACTAGCTTTTTTGACATTTCTCTTATGATAAGATCAAAACTATGCAATTAATATCCTCGTTACATATTTGAGAAAATAGTAATTCAGTCAGCCCTATTTGTTTAGCGATTCTTTAAAGGGATTCCCATCAACTTTTTTCCACCGTGCTTTGAGCAACAATAATTTTTCATCTTTTTTCCATCGGGCTTTGAGCAACAAAAATTATTCGTTGTAATTTATTTAATTTTTTCTTTCAGTAACAACTAATTAAAATCAGTGAGAAGACATGTAATTTTACTATCTGAGTACCTACATTAAGCAAAATTATTTCTAATTACACATATTTAATAAGATTGTCCCAAAACGCATTTTGTAAGAAATAATCTACGAAAATAAATTATCAATATCAGTAACTTTAACGAAAATTTCTAATTTTCTTTTATAAAACTTGAAGCTGTAGTTAAACTAATATGCTTTTATGAGTTATCTATGGTTATCCAAATCAAAAAGCTCAGGCAGCATACAAAAAAAATGCATTACAAACATTTATAAAATCTCCAGTTATAACTGTCTGTATTCTAATGTATACAATATAGCTGACTTATTGCTACGAGAGTAATCTTTTACAGACAATCAGAACAGCCTCAATCCAATGAGCGGCCGGAAATCTAAGCCGAATCCTCGACGTGCACCGCGCCGTTAAAAGTCCGTGTGCCTTGTGATCAACCTAACACACCGTAGTTTCATTAGCATGTCATAAATCGAAAATCAGTTCCTTAAATTGACTAGTAAAATAACCCAACTACCCAAAAACATAAAAATACTACGCTAGTAATTATTTTTACTTGCATTTTGATATCTGAAATACGCGCATCGCGTGGGCGTTACGAACCTTTTATAGCTCGTTTATCAGTAACGAATCTTTGCATTGACATTTCCCGTATAATCTAAGGCCAGGGTATTTGTTGTAATATTTAGTTTATTTTAATTTTATATGTTTTGTATTATTTTAAATATTTTATTGCTAGGAAAGTTAATCAAAATTTGGGATAAAAATGCCTAATTTTTATTTCTCTCCATCCTAAAATTTTTAGCGCTGATGTGCAATTGTTGCAATGGGCTTATGTGTGTTAAATTTTTCTAAAATTATCTAGAAATACTTGTGTATTTTAATAGGTTAGAAATAATTAAAAAGTACGGTGACTAGTTTAATCCTATTGAGTGTATTGAATTAGTAACAACTGATGAGCCATATAAATCAGAATGTGATTGAGCTCAACCTGTACGTAATACAGAGGAATCTCTGGTTGCGGTGAAACAAAGAAGGATTTTAGTTATTCTAGCAAAAGACCAAAATGTAGACGGTTAACAAAATTATTTCAGGTTGATGATTCAGGAATTAGTGCATTACTCAAGAGTTCGGATGCGTCAACATCAACAAATATTAGTGCGTATGAAGTTTTGTCACTTTTTGTGGAGGCTAAGCTTACGATATATCAATAATTATTGAAAATGTACTTTGTTAATAATAAGATTTCTCGTAAAATTTTTCCATCATGTAATAGTGTTTTGAACGATAACAAAAAGGTACTATCCTAGCAATATTGAAAGGTCCAGATACAAATCACGAAGTGGCGGAAGCGGTATATCGAACGACGAAAATATTGCGAGGAAAGTCTTATTGAATTCAAATGTTTCAACCAAAACCACAAGTTTAAACAGAAATTTTATTGATAGTTGTTCTGGAATTCTGCAAGCTCTATCTTTGCGATACAATATCAATGTAGAGATAAGTAGTAAGTTGGGTTTTAAAACTGCGCAACTTTGTACAAGAATATCAATTGTACTATCTCCCAGCTTTCGTCCACAAAATAACAATGCATGGCTCATAAATTTTAAATCGTGTATTAGTGTCCATTGGGAAATTATCTGAAGAGGCTGCCAAAAATTATAACAAAATTTGAAGGCATTTAGACATTAGACATCATCCTCTAAAAATTACTCAAGAACTTACTAATATCGATTTAATGAATAAAATGGAAACGTGGAATAAACGCATGAGAATACTTTAAATATACATATAATTTTTTATTATATCTCTGGTTCGTAAAATTGAGAAAACTTTTTACTTAGGTTGCAAAAAATCCTGATCACGTGTAAAAGTTTTTTTGTTTTTTTTTGTATTTTTGCAAAATATTAATGAAAAAAGTAAAACTTAGATCTTGCGTTCGAAAGAAAAAGAAATTATTAATAATAAAATGTTATAGAATTGAAGTTAGTAATAGCTTAAAGTGATGATTAGCACACTATTTAAATAAAGTATAACTGAACCTTTAGCCAGAAATTTAATAATTATAAAATTTTACAAAAATGTATAATTTTTTTTATAAAATAAATTCAGATTATAACGTAGTAAAAGCTTTTATATAAAAATTACACATCTCTCGACTTGACAATATTTCTCCCTTTCAATGACTTTTGTGAGAAAAACCAAAGTAGATATATAATCTTGTCTAAAAATGAATGAATTTATTGTCACTTCTATTAAAGATATCAATCTTTTTTTTTATAAAATATTATTAATATCACATTATCTGCGTTATTTAGATAATATCGTTAATTCAATAATTCGCATAGATACAGTTTCTGGTTAGATACAGTTTCTGGTTAGAGATTCCAAATACATTTTATATTTTAACCACAAATTTTCATTTGTAAATAAAGAAGTCACGAAACAAAATTTTCATAAAGCGTTTCATCACATCACTGTGCGGTTTCAAGCAAGTAATTTATCTTCTCTCTTTTTTAATACAACCATCATGTGAAAAATCTCCATCTTCCTGACAGTTCGTATTCATTAACCCGTCACGCGGGTTCGTTTTTACTCTACATGTCACAATGAACTGTCAATGTATACGGGCGGACCTATAAGACACACAATGATTCATGATTTTTTTTTCTAGCGATTCCAATTCAATATTATGAAAAATGTAATTTATATGACCACATCATAGAGCTAGCAAATTCATATGAGACAAATTTTCTAAAGAAGGGTTAGGAAGGGTAGAATTTACGTGATAATTATTACATATTATGGGTCTTCTAAAACTAGCATCAAGATGAATATGATTCAAATAAAATAGAAAAAAAAATTAAAAAATATTGAAGGTAAAATATTTATTGACCTGGGGAGAACTAAAAACAATCATTTTCTTTTTAAATTTATGATATTCATCTATCTGCTTAAACCATTAATTGCAAAATAACAGTTTCGATTACAACACCTTGATTAACTAATAAACAAATTCAAGCAAATATTAAAGTACAATTTTAATCATATGCATAAGAGAGAAACTTCAAATAGAACACAGTAATAAATTAAGAAATTTAATAAGAAAATAAAAACTAAATGTTGTTCTCATACCTTCGGTATTTTCAATGTTTTTATTGATAATTGACAAATGGAAATAAGTATAAATTAAAGGAGAACCTCACGAAATAATCATTAAGCTCCTCACGAAGTTGATTGTTCATTTTCCTTGAAGCCTCGTTTCAAGATTCGTCTTACTCTGTGCATTAGAATACCAAATTGTAAATCTTGGGTCAATTTCAACAAGAATTATTTATGCTGTACCGAGTATGTCTATGAAAATTAATAAAGTTATCCAAGCTTGCGCTCCAACATGCATCTCGTCGGAACGAGCAGTTAAAGTGATTTATATTATTTAGATATAGCCAGGGCTCGAAAATTTGTAAAAGCCACCTACGATTTCATCATTGGTGATTTTAACGCAAAAATAGGAAAAAGAAAGAAAAATCGGAAACATTTATCGTGGTATTTGGTTATGGAGAAAGGAGTAGCAGAGGAAATATGCTTGCAAAATTTTTACAGGGAAATCGACTTTTCTTCATGAGTTCATTTTACAATAAGAGACCTTCTAGAAAATGGATATGTCTAACACCAAGTTGTAGATATAAAAACGAGATCGACCACATACTCTGTAGCCACAGGTACAAAGTGCAAATTGTATAAAGCTAAACAAATTTTACACGGGTAAAGATCACCGATTAATCGAAGTCAAATAGCCATAAATACTAAGATGGAGAGAAAGAAGGAAGTGACGTATTGTTAGATAAGCTGGTAAGCTTGTTTAATTAATATTTACTATTAGGTGAGATACCACAGGACTGGGAAACAGCTATTTTGCTATACAAAAAAGGATATACAAACGATCTAAATAACAATAGACCGATGAGCCTTCTTTCGCAAATATACAAATTATTGTCCAAGGTAATAACAAATAGATTGACTGCCAAATAAAACTTTTACGATTCAAAAGAGCAGCAGGCTTCAGTAATCTAGATCACATCCTAAGTATCAGGGTGCTTATTAAAAAAGCTACAAATTCCAGTTCCCCTTGTGGCTAGTATATGTCGACTACAAAAAAGCATTCGACAATGTGGAAATATGGGTAGTGCAAAGTTCTCATAGAAATGCGAGTATAGATCAAATATACAAAAATGTGAATGCAAATATCTAAAAGCATGCTACACTGAGAGTATCATTGCCACCGTTTTATAGCAAATATAGATCAACTTCAACGAGTTGGGCAGGGAGACATAGTATCACCCAAACTTTTTAACTTCGCCGTAGAACTTGTCTTTAAACAACCAGATTAGGAAAATAAAGGTCTTATGATATCAGGTACACGTTTAAATAACTTGAGGTTTTTGCGGACGACATAGTACTATTTGTTAATAATCCAGATGAATTTCAGACTATGATTCCGGAACTACATGACACCTCGCTGTCAGTTGGGCTCAAGATGAATCTGGATAAAACAAAAATCACGAGATCGGAAACCGATACCTCTGCGGCTATAAATATGGACGGTACTATACTCGAGCGCGTAGATAAGTGTGTATACTTGGGCCAAGAAAAACGAATAGGTAAAAAGAGCCAGATCAACGAAGGAGACAAATTGGGATTGGCAGCTTCTTCCAACCCCGAGTTCGCCTTTAAGATGAACATAAAGGACTACTTAAAAGCACGCATATTTTATCACTGTTTACTACCGGCTCTCACTTACGGACCGAAACTTGGGTAATAACAAAAGCCGTCCTACAATTATTTGCACTCTTAAACAAAATGTGTGCAGTTATTTTCTAGTATTACTTAATATTGCTGTTATTAAAAGAATACGTTATTATTGCATTTCATTAATTTTGTGAAAATTTTACATTTCCTTATTAATAATTTTGCTGAAACACTGTGCTTCATGTTGTAATTAATGGTGCTTCACTTTTCTATATTTATTATAAAACAAACTGAATCGAGCTTATTCATTATCAAAGAGCTCACTCGATAAAACGATTGATTTGAGAAATATTTTGAAAAGAAAACAAAACAAAATAAAATTACAGAAGAGAACCGTAGACGAGAGAATTGTTAGTTTATATTCTAATAATTAATTGGTGTAATTTTATAAAACCACGAAGCTTGTTGTGTAAATGATATTATTGAATTATTAAACAATTGGGAAGTGCAATGTAATTGTAGCTAATTATAGTATAATTATATTAATAAATTATTGTACAAGCATGTACATGTTAAATCAGTGAAAATGATCATGATTTTAATTGAAGTATTTATGATATTGTCGTATTTCCTTTTATTTATTACATAACCTTTTTTCTATTTGAAAGAGAACCAGAATATTAAATTAAGAGGAAATGTATTTTAATATTTTACAAATTTTAAATATTTACAAATTAATATTGAAACATTTAATAATCGTTTCTATTCGAAGTAATAAACTTAAAAATATAACTCTGCATTACGATCACATCGACTGAGTGGCGACGAACAAAGATATCTCTTTTTCAAATTCAAAGAAGAAGATTACTCAAAACAAGACATCCGGCCTCAGTGACGTGAACGCGAAACATTTTCATCTTCCTAACCCCATCTGGCCTTCCATTACTAGAGCGATATTCGTTACGATGCGGGATCCTACTCGCTGTCAACCCGTCACATGTCCATCAAGAACGCGACGTACTGTTCGCCCTCGATGTGAAATTGATCAGTTTGCCGGAAATAACCGGGAACCGTTCACAAAACACAATACTATTGCGTATTGTGTAATGTCATACGAATGATTATAATCAACTTATTTTCTTAGACGATACTTTTTTTCATCTTCAATGTACTCACGTGTTGTAGTTTGTAGATACACAAGTATTCATTGATATTAACAGTATGAAGACGCCATGTTCTTATTTATGCTCTTAAGCAAAATTCTAGAAACCGTTTATATTTTTATATTCATTCTTAATTGATATTTGATTTTCTCCAAACATACTGTAAAGTTACTGATATTGATAATTTATTTTCGTAGATTATTTCTTACAAAATGCGTTTTGGGACGATCTTATTAAATATGTGTAATTAGAAATAATTGTGCATAATGTAGGTACTCAAATCGTAAAATTACATGTCTTCTCACTGATTTTAATTAGTGGTTACTGAAAGAAAAAATTAAATAAATTACAACGCATAATACCTTGTCGTAAACCATCATAATAATGGTTTACGATAAGGTATATATTTATAAAGGAGAATATGTTTATGCTTTGCAGTGGACCGAACAGTGCACAATGATGAGTGGTTAATAAAATTAGCACTTTATAAATCTTTCAAATTTCTTCTTTCAATATTGTCCAGGTTGTATGAATCAGACTCCAAAAATGATTTCATTCTTCATTCTGTGACGTTAAAATAACAAACATAAAATATTAATTGTATAACTGATATTTCTGTTTGTTCATTCTTTTTCTTCTTTGAGAGGAATAAAGTACTTTAATTTATATTTTTTAAACTATGTATGATCATTTCCACATGTGTATTTCCGTAAGTATCGACGACGTTAAAATAGCAATATTCTCATTAAAATAAGTAACATAGTAAATCAGACTAATAGTTTCATTTAAATGTATACCGCGCGTTACATTATATTTTTCAACAACGATACGTACAGAATAATAAGGCGCGTATATTAATAATATGTCTTGGTATAATTAATAATTTGATTTCAATTTAGATTTAATCTAAAAAATGATCTCACAGCCAACGTTGCAGAGCTCTGCGAGAAAAATATAAGACAGATTTAGTACCATGCCAAAAACTTGTGGGGTACAATTGAGTATAATTAATTTTAAATGTTTCTGTATTAGAAATAAATACCAATTTTCTTTTTATTTTAACTGTTTTATTTCTATTTAATTTGGTTTTACACTTGTTTCAACTACAATAATTAAAAAATATTTCAATCACCCTTTTTACCATTTTTAAAATTATTTATATGTGGATTTCTGAGTTTTTATTCTCTTTAGAATAATTCATAAATATCTCTTAATATCAACAACGAGTGGATATTGATTATATATTATTCTTTGGATATAATATGAAATGATAAAAAAAACTCCAAGACGAGCAAAGGACTTAAAAGTTTTTACAAATTCAAAACATCCATGAACTTGTTTGTTCTTCTAAGATTTTCCTACCTGTTTGATCGGAATCGAAGCAAACCATGTAATTTTTAATTATTACTCAACTGTCTGACTCTAAGACCAGAAAACCTGGAGGTTCATATAAAAACGTGCAAGAACGATTAGGTTTTTCTGGCATTTATATTTTTTCTATCCATTCCTGAAAAAAACTCAACAATATGAAAAAATGATTATCGAATATTTCACTACAGTAATCACGATTTTATTCTTAGGTTACATTTTTAATATAGCTACGATGCGATGTTTCGTCATTTCTTTAACCGCGTTTGGAAGATGACAAAGTTTCAATAAATTTTATGTAACCCTCTATTTTAAAACTTCTATTGTGATTAATTATTTTACGTAACCGTAAGGCTTAAAATGATATTTAATACCTGTAAAGAGTAGTACGAGTGTGTGAGTTGAAGTCATAAGTGGCGAGTAAATAATCTAATGTGAAGATAAGTAAATTAAAACCGACCATGAAAAGTTAGGTGCAAAATTCAGGTCAAATTACACATATTTTGCATGCGTTGATGCAGATCGATGGAAGGTCCCGAGGTAGTAAACAAGATATTAACTATCATCAGTAAATAACTTTAAGGATCAAGGGGATTGCATGCATTTCGAAGTTGGCTGAACCTCAAGGGATTTATAAAGGTACAAATCCGAAACAAATTCAATGCCTAGAAAGTAAGCATGGTCTGTGGCTGTACCTTTTGTAATAAATTATTTCGTTTCTACTTTTCAAAGGGTTTACATAAGTTTTCTCCAGAGGTTGGCTCTTACTTAAAAGGATATACAACGGTGTGAGGATGTGATACTTAGTTTTATAGAGGCAATTTTATTTTATTGCTTTATCAAATAATATTAAACAAATTATGTGATTTATGGCGGCACCAGAAGTCCATTGCAACCTAGTTTAAATTTTTAAACCATCACAAAAATTCCGGTTTGAATTTCATTGATACCAGAAAAAAACTTTACGTAAATGTTAGTACCACTTTCAAAAAATTAGTTTCACATAAACAAAGAAGATGCCTCAAGTAATATTCTTTCGTCTATCCAAAATTTCTTAGTAAAATTATATTTAAATTATTTTGAAGTTACAGAAATTTAGCCTTAGCTCATCCAATATTTATTATCAGAATAGTTTGTGTCTTATGTGACATGCAGATCTATTAAATATATTAATTCCTAATTCATTAATATAAATTTACTACACATTGGAAATAAAAACATGAAATAAGTTATATGCATATATTTACTTTTCTACTAATTTTATAGAAATCCACACATTAAAATAGTAGTCTTTTCTTCACCCTACGAAATGGTGTAAATAAAATAATAATGAAAATCTAAAGTTCATACGAAATTTGGTTTCAATATTTTGAGTAAATTTTTGTGGGCCAACCCAGAAGTAAGCGGACATAAACCAAATATACCTCAAGAAAATGTCTTAATATATGAGCAAGATAGGTAATCAAATTGTTATAAATTCTAAGTGAAATCATATAATTTTCATTAAAGTTTATCCTGTTAACTGTATGTCGCTTACCAACAAACGCTGACATTTCTTTGGATTTTGACTTCACAACGTTTCCACCAAAAACTGTTTCGAATGGTTACCAGTTCGACAGTTAACACTATGTTGTAAAAAATAGAAATATATACCCAAGAAATATTCTAATAATTTCTGCTTTATTCTAGTTTTTGGTTGATCAAACCTGAAACGACTTTTGTCATTCTAACAGTAATACATCACGACCGAGTCATATTATACATTTCGAAATGCATCTTTTTTGTAGGGATATTTCCTCCCTTTTCTGTTATCAGACTGTCTAGCTCACAGACCAAATACTAGTCTAGCTGTTAGTAATTGCATAGCGCTTTTAGTATCTGATCTGTGATAGCGCTCTTGGCGACCCAATAATTTTACTAGATTACATAACTCCAAATGCAAGCTACAATGTGTAAGCAATGCGTGTCAGATTTTGCCGTCATATTTCAATACTATTTGCACAAAACGCGTTCTTTAAGATGTCTGCAGATATGCACCAAATTTTAAGCGATTAAATTTCTAAATAAATATTGTGTTATTAATGCGTATCGCAGAAAATAAACATATATATTTGTAATGTATTTCTACGTGGGAAAATTATATATTAAATTTAATATCTTCAATGCGAATGTCCGTTGTAAGGAAGAGTAGCTATTGTAGTTTTAAGGACATATTTGGTTTGTTGGAATATTTTTGTTATAAGTAACGTTTGTTTTTTACAAATAAAATACTTCAAATTCAAAATTATTCTTTCATTCATAAAAGTATTTTTAACCTAAATTTTTAAAAATTACATCTTTTCAAAATTTTGCGACTTCATTTCAAAATATATTTTCTATGAACGCTCAAAGAATGAAAAATAATTTCGTGTTTTCTCTCCCACACATATGTAAACCGGATGTATAGAAAACATGTAAATTTTAACACTTTTTTTGATCGCTCGAATATGACTTCTTTAGGCCCAATTAATTTTTTCGTGTTCATATTTTACTAACGAATCATGCTAACGTCAATCATGAAACACCTACTATATAATTGAACTTGGATCATATTATACCAACAACGTGATAGTATTTTTGGCCAAATAGCCAATAGTTTACCGAAGTGACTACATCGTTTATCACCGATATCCTATACCTAGCTCAAATAACTTAACAATTATCCCAACTAATCCTTTCGTGGCTCTAAGCGAAAAGACAAACTTATACCTAGATAATACTTTTAAAAGAATCAAGGATTTGCACTACTACAATGACGTTAACTTTATGGAAAATTTCCAACGCCTGGACTGTATTCAAGAACTAATAATACATCAAGAACTAATATCTGAATGTTAACATATCATAGTGAACCTAACTTGGAAACGATAGAAAAACGGGACGACCAGAATTACTTATTAATATTCCCTAGACAAACGAAGATAACACTAACATACCAAAGAGATGATCGAAAATCTATTCAAGGAATAAATTTAATGAAATTTCCCACCGGCTGCAGCATTATGATTAAAACAATAAAATCTGTAATATTGAAAACATAATAATAGGACAAAGTACTGGCGTCCGAGAGTGCAAACATCACTATGAGAAATAAACTAAAACATTTGAAAATACATAATTGACCAATAAGACAAATTCACCGATTAAAGGATCTACTGGGTGAGAATCAGCCGTTATAAAATAATGAAATTAATTCTAAAAACAATTATTCATGACTATTACTCTCTTCCTTATAATTAGTTGCATCCTGACAAATATAATAATTTTTAAAAGAACTAGCTAAACTCGGCCACGTTTCGCTGGGCTCAGTCTGATGTGAAGTGAATGGGAAAGCAAATGAAAGTATTTCGGTGAACATAATTTCATCGAGAAAATACATTATTCAAATTAATATTCTGCCTTGCGTTTCGGTGGCTTTGTGGAATAAAAGGAAAGGTAGAGAGAATATATTCTTCACAAAAAATAATTTTTTTTATTGCAAAACAATTGTAACAAAAAATGTAGTTATTTTTTGTTTGCCATTTTCTGCTTAAACATAAAGATCAGATTGTTTACTGGCTCTGAAGTGTATAACGTATAATTGCCTGTGAGAGGAGCAGTCGTTTTTTAAATTCAAACCGCACACTTTCTGAGGATTGCCCTTATGCTTTATTGATAGTCATAGCGTACGCAAGGCGTATTGAAAATTGCCATGTCGGTTAGAATGAGTGGTATTCGTGGAAGTAATAGGTCTTCACCTTTATGAGGTCCGATCAGAGCTATCCAATTACAATTGTTGTTTTTCTTGACCATTGCATAACTTTGACTGATCGATGTTTCGAAATAATATAACTGACAGTCCTATTTTCAAATTTAGAATGTGTGACGGTAATTTGGGAAAAAAAGAGAGAGATAAGAATTTCCGTTTGAAAATTCACCACTTCACTTTGGTCCATCACGGAATAAATGAATCTGTACGTCATTGTTTCATGTGCGATTCTGTTTAGAATGATATTGTCCATATCATGTACGTCGATATTTTTAGCCGTTAGTATGGTTCTTTCGCTCATTTTAATACCGTAATCTGCTTTTGAATGTCACATTTCTCAATATTCCAGATAAACAAATAAAAATTCAAATGGTGTTATAATATTCAAGACCTAATGTATGAAACGAGATAATTGTCATCCACATTCGTTAAAATTTGCAGTGAGCCGGTTTCCTGTGGCGAAGCCACGTGTTTCAAAATTTTGCGTTCATAATAAGCAACTCAAATTATTATGAACTTAATTATGGAATTTCATTGTTGTTCATCAAAAGAGCCTAATAATAATCAAATCATAAAATGTATTTCAGTTAAAATTATAAGAATTTATCCAATTTCAGGTAAAACTTAAAAAAATTGTAAAACAATCTTAGAACTTCAAATCAGCCACAAACTTTACAATTTTATTAATGCGCAATTACTGCACACAATGTTTGAGAAACAAACAGCTTTCACGAGAGGTTCAGGGAAAGTAATATTTTAGTATTTTTTTTAATCCTAATTATTTATAACTATGAAAAACTCAATTATGTTTTTGAATTAGAAAGATCAGGACGTGTTAATTGATAGCATAAATTTGTTAATTGTTACTGATAGCCTAACATTAAATCTGATATGTTTAGATATCCGCAGGCATGCAGTTTCATATTTTGCTTAACTAGAGAAACTTCGCCAGCACACTTTCATTGGTTGTAAACCTTGCTGGCCTAGATAAAACGTGAGTGAAGTTAATTCCACTAGATATTCATGAACTTAGTATGGAACGTAATACACGTTGTTTTATTAGCACTTACAACATGCTCTTACGTTTAAGAGCCAACACGTTTTTGAGGGAAAGCAGTTATTTTCCATGTTTACATCAGTCTTATTCTGATGGTTCACTTTTCATTGCTTTCTGCAGCTCATTTTATAAATTCTTTTTTAATTTTGTTTTGTTTTTTCGTAAAATAACTCTTTATCTTTTTTTATCGTATACTACATTAAGTTCTTTGTTGGTTTGGTATGATCATATCTTTATTAGGTATATGAAAAAACATTTTTACATGAATTAAAATTAAGGAAAATAAGGCAAAGTGACAGACTAATTTGAACAATAGATTTTTTGCTAACGTGTATGGTTTGAACCATATGATTGCGAGGAAAGGGAACTGTAACCGAGAATACGATTTTTCCAAGAATAATAAACATTAGAATAAATTATATTCGCAACATCATATGTTGTATGGGTACAATTCTTCACACTTTGTGGAAATAATTTTTTCTTACTCTAAAATCTAAGTAAGCAGAGCTATAAACATACTTTAATTTTCACAAATAAAAAAATTGTTCAATATTTCCTTAATATTTATTTTATATTTTATTAATTTTTTGGTATATTTACCTTTATATACTTTCGTATTTGCCACTTACCGTAAACGTAACCATTTACTGTATATTGTATGTACTCAATGGTGATTAAAAAAGTTCCAAAAATGTTTACTGTTTAGGAAAAAAGAAGGTACAGCGGATGTTACGTTTTCCAACAATCCGTTAAGCGTCATACGTTGCGAATTTTTGGTTCACTGCATATTTTTAATGTGATGTTACATCTATACATATAATAAAATGATGCTGTAAACCATTGATGGGATTTAAAGAAATTGCAATTTTAAACCTTGGAGACTAGGTAAATATCCGGAATACGAATAATTAAGTTTATTTTTAAATCTCCTACCACTTAATTAATAAATAATTTATTGAATATATTTGGCGTTAATTTTGTAGAAATTCATTATTCACAATTAAGTGAAACTACGTGATGTAGTATTATTTCTACTTTCTATAATTTTTTAACCACGACTTAGGTTTCGTTGTATTACAACATCTTCAGGTGGGCTATTAGCAAAAATCTTTGCTAATAGCCCACCTGAAGATGTTAAAATGTGGAAGCTAGGTCGTGGTAAAGAAATTATAGAAAGTAGAAATAATACTACATCACGTAGTTTCATTTAATTGTAAATAATTTATTATTAAATTTACCGAGTCAACGATGATTTAATTGGTAGAGATATCTATCTCTTTTAAAGAAACAACATACATTTGGTTTATATAATTCTCCACTAGATGATAGTGTTTATGCTTTTAAAAATATTTTTCATTTAATGACGGCTTCATATTGGTATATTAGTAAATATTGTTTCAATAATGTTTATTCTAGTATGATTACATATTATAAAGTATACTTTTGTCTTTTAAATCCGCATATTAAAGAAAAAGTTATTTAATATTTTTTCACTTTACATAGGGGCTTTATTGGGAAATACATTATACAATACATTTTGTTTTCAATTTAATTTATTTTATAGTAATACTAATTTGGCCGGAAAAATCGACCAAACGACTACACGTTTAATATTGTTAATAAGGTATTTTTTTTCATTTAACTCGTTTGCCACTACCGATATCACTAAAGTGTATTCGGTAGCGTTAAATCAAATGGCAGGTGTCCCGCGCTCTACCTGGTGGCAGACCTCAATCACCGTGTCAATACTTATATTCTGTGGGGACTTGACCCGGATTCACGGAATAATTTCGGTATGCGCTTCAGAGCTTACGTGGGGTATTTTCTCACTCGCCCGTTTTTCTGCCCGTTTTACATAAACATTTAAAATTAGACCTGGATATAAAGCATATTGCCTTGTATCTCAATAGCCATTGATACAAAAATATTTTTATGGATAATTTAAGTAATGAAAAAAATTATTAAATTCTCTGTATAGTATGGGATATCACGTGAAAAGATTGTTGGTGAGGGTTTTAAAAATGTTTATAATTAAAATTACTATAACTTTAGAGATATACTGCAAAAATTAGTAAAAAAATATCATCCATCCCAAGTTATTTACGGAGTACTGAACCTAGCTTTTAGGAAAACTATAATGATCTGACATATTAATACGAAAACAGATATGTACATATACTCCTGCCTAATTATATTAGCTATTAATTACACAAGCTTTTTACAAAAACTTTTTTATATTAATCTCTATATACTTGGTAGTGTTAACTTTTTTATTCAACTTCGAATTTACTCTTGGTCATTAAGTAAAAGTACGTAGAAATATTGATTAATTACAAGTCTATGCCAGAAAGACCTCAAGCAAAATTTGTTCGCCATAAATTAATATTGAAAGCTCTCACTTTGTATATTTATTCTTGAAGCTTCGCTTGCGCTTATTTTATACTAACTAAGCTTGATGCCATTTATATCATTGAAAAAAATTATATTAAATCAATCTGTTATGGTGAAAACAAATACTTACCAAAACGAATAATTAAAAAGAAAACAAAATTTTAAATAATCTCTGACATCGGTACAATATCGGTGGAATATAATCTTTAAAAGTTATTACAAAAAAATATGTACGCAAAATACACAAAATTTTAAAAGCAGAAATGGCTCACTTACTTCCCTTCAAGTATATGTGAAAGGAGTTCTATAATGGGCTTCCAAGTTGTCTGTTAATATTTGCTCACACTAATAATACGGCGCTCAGCTCTGGCGTCACATACGAACCGAATACCGCCCAGGGGAATGACGCCCAGGGGAATGACTTGAATTACCAAAGGAAATGATATCTAGCGAGATACTGGCGGCAGTCACATAATATATATTTGGCATTAGATACTACACTACAGGGAGATGAAGTTTATTACCTGCTACTGTTTGTGTCCTCTAATTTGGCACGAGGAGCGCAGAACCTTGATGTAGAAAAATAGATTAATGAAACATGCCTAGACAATGTATATTTTAGCACGATGGATTCTAATATATTTATTTTACGACAAATATATAAACTTTCTTACTTTGTATACAGGTTGGTTAATTGTTTATTGTTATATCAGTTTTATTCCTTCAAAATGTTGATAGGCCATTTTGTCTAAAGATATTTTTAATGAATGTCGCTTCTTCAAATTCATATTGACCGATTATTTTTATTTAAAAGTCTAATGTATGTGCTCATGTATATACTAGAAATTACGGCTATTACATTTAATATGACAGAGTTAGAAGATCTGACGATAAATTAGGATACAGTACCTAATTAAGTTTAACGTCAAACTTTGAGCTTCGATTTCAGATCGATATAGCACATTTCGCATACTATTAACTTCAGATATGGGCGTTTCAATTGGTTTTGTAAGGTGATTTCTGAACTTCTCAGGGCTGACATAGGGATAATTTAAATTTTAAACTTATTTAAGTTTTAAATAAATTTAGGAATGGGATATTCACGTCTAGATAATTATTAAAATACTTGTCGATATATTTCAGCATCGTCATTTCATGTCATAACAGTCACTTAAATTTATTAGAATTCATTAAAATTACATATACACACATACACATACACAAACACACACACACACATGCCCATTCACGCATACATGCGCGTACACGCAAACACACACACGCACACAGTCAAGCGCTCACACACGCACATACGCACACGCGCGCGCTTACACACGCACACACATATGTATGTATGTGTGTATATATATATATATATATATATATATATATATATATACACACTATATATTTTAAATTTGAAAACATACTTTTGAGATCCAGCCTAATTTCATGTTTATTTGTCGAATAGTTCACCCAGAATATTAATATTATGCGAATCACCCAACCACTCTATTACAAGGCAGGTATGTAATTAGTGACAGGTATTACGATTTATATAAAGAAATGAAGTAATTATGATATTACTAGATATTAGTGGGTGTACGTAAGTAGATAAACCAAAAAATTAATTTCTTTTAATATCTAACTTTCTCTTTTCTGTCCATATCCAGTACCCTTCTTCAATTCCTTATCACATTTAGATTTATGTGTACGAATGTTTACTTGTATAAAAGTATGTGGGTGAGATTACGTATGTATATAACTATTTGTGAATTTGTGTATTTGAATATTTACGTGCATAATTATAAATGGTTATATGAAATATGATATATAAATGTATGAATATATAAATGTTTATAAGTATACGGAAGTCTATCCCAAGACCATTTTTCGTTTTATTAGTATTCTAATTGAGTGTAAAAATTGATCTTCTAGTGATAAGTTCGTCGTATATATATATATATATATATATATATATATATATATATATGGCGGACTAAGTTAACATATATAAATAATATATATAAAACATACCCATAGTGAAATATTTTGATGTAAAATTTTATATGAATGTATGTACATATATATACATATATATATATATATATATATTTATATATATATATATATATATATATATATATATATATGTGTGTGTTTGTGTGTGTGTGAACATTGTCTTAAGTGTGAACATTAAAGCCTGTAAAGAAAGAAATGAAATAAATAAATAAGAAATGCGCTATTAATTCCGATTATCATACGGTTTTTTGATTCATCCTTTATTTCATTTGTTATTATATTTAAAACACTTTTATATGTGTTATTTCCACACGTTCAATAGTTTTAGTCCCTCTGTACGGAATTAAAAACTAAACAAATGAATTCATACAAAATATCGTTATTTATCATTTTTGTCATGAGAAGAAATTTTGATTGTTTTTTTGACAAAACGTGGAGTAGCAACCAACGAAGACCTACAAAATTTGAAGAATGTTTTTACCAAAAATAAGTGATGATAAAAATATATTAAATTTGGCCAATAAAAATAATTCTCAACATTGTCAGTCAAAATTTACTTTATGTGATGTTTAAAAATATTCTAACAAGAATAAACGACTAATTAGTTACAAACCCTCCTTATCAAATCAATTTAAATTGAAAGACAATGGAAGTATTCAGTTTGCATTTTATCTACTTAAAAGAATCTGTCGACAAAAAGCTTTAGCTATAATGTTAAAAAAGGAAAAAACAGGTTACAAAATGAACAATCCACGCCCTAAAGCATGCAATGAGATTTTCTTGCCTGTGAATGCTCTCAGTTAATTCCAGCAAATTAATCAAATTGCTATCAAGTGCAAAGGAAAACAAGGCGTTTCCTTTAAAGTTTTACATAACAAGTCATTGCATAATTTTTCTATCGAGTACTTGATATTGCTGCAAGAAATTTTTGTGGAAAATCAAGATTCACTATATAAAGGAGAACAATTTTTTTTCTTTATTATTTACTAATTGTTAATTATTATGAATACGTATTTACCCTTACAAATTTATATATTTGCAGTGACAATAAAATCAGAGGGTTTGTTCACAATAAGGTTGCTCTCAAATCTACCGTAGCAAGTTATTATGAAATCTATTGAATATTATAATTAAGATTATTCCAGCTAATGTAAATGATGTAATGTTTTGTCTAAGTATTATCATCGTTCACAATTAAATAGAACTAGGTGATGTAGCATTATTTCTACTTTTTTTTAAGTTTTTTACCACGACCTAGGTTTCCTTGTATTACAACATCTTCAGGTGGGCTATTATCAAATATCTTTGCTAATAGCCCACCTGAAGATGTAATACAACGAAACCTAGGTCGTGTTAAGGAACTTAAAGAAAGTAGAAATATTGCTGCATCACGTAGCTCCATTTAATTGTGAATAATGAATTTCTACAAAATTAACACCAAATATATTCAATATTATCATCGTGTTTAACGCCACGTGAACAAATTAACTCATTAAATCAAGATATTTATTTTTATATCGATTTTCATTATTAAATATTTAGACAGTTCTGAGAAATATTTCCCCTACAAATAATATTTTTTGTAAAAAATATATAATCGAGTTTTCTTTAGTTTTTATTTATGTTGTTTGAAACATTAATAAGCCAACCTTGCACATTGCGCATTAAATATGTTTTATGCGGGGAAATGTAATGGATTTTCGAAACGATTGTTAAAATGTTTTAAGGTCAGCCTAAATTCAACTAACAGCGTTATTCTTTTTTGTTTTAAAATGTTTAATTTTGTTGCTTTTAGGGGATCGTTAGCGCTCGCTTTTGTATAAGACTAAGTTGTTACGGGACCCTGAGGCAAGTCGGATGTTTGTGGAAATAGTGATCATGATTAATATAATATAAAGTAATTATCTTTACAGTGGTGGTGAAGTTATTGTGATGAAAGAATTGTACGTTGCTCCTTAAAGAGCTCGTTAGCTGTTTTAACACGCGATGGTATTCCGTCGTCAGAATTGTTTTTATAAAATCTATGTTGAATTTGATTATTTTTGAGAAGGAAAATTGCGCGTTATGTCAAAATCACAGTTTACGTAATTCTAACACCAAGGTAGTTGATGGCAAATGAACCTGAATTATCAAGGTAAGTGATTAATTTTGTCAACAATCCTTAACACATTAGAATAAATTTTAATGTTTTATAATTTTTGCTTTATTTTTGCAAATGAACGTGCGGTTATATTTTTTATCATAAATATACAATTCTTAATAATTAACAAGCGAAATAGAGCAAAACAATGAAATATTATTTCTAGCTTTTCTACTGACATTTTCCAATTTTTTTTGTATTGTACGCATTCATTTTCAGGATTCCGTTCCTCTAAGGAAAAAAGAAACCCTTATAGGAACACTTCGTTGTCCGAGTTCGTTGTCTATTTGTCTGTCAAGACTCTTTTCCCCTGGAGTCCGTGAATGTATCAAATTCAAATTAATAACAAATACTTAGATTTATGGTCACACGAAATTATAAAAAAGTAAGCTTCTAAGTCAACGCAATAAAAAACCCTGAAGATACGGCTATTTATGCTACATTTTTTGACACTTGCAATTTGAGTACTTCCGGTTAAACTAGAATAATGTAATTTGACAAAAATCAAAGTCTCACAGCAAAGTAAGGGAAAAAATCCGAAAATTATACCATATAAAAACAATTTAAATATGCCTCTGGGAAAAATTTATTATGCGATATGGAAATTTAAAAGTTGACATAGCAATACGTCTTATTAACCAACATATTTACGAACTTTTTTAAATATTCGTATAAAAGGTAAAGAGGAATTAAATAAAGGTCTTAAACTTTTTCTTTCCCTCGTTTTCTATGTCACATGGAGTATCGTTTCAAAAGGTTTGTTACAAGGAATAGAAAAATATTTAATACTTTCAAATTGCAGTAGTTCTAAACAATGTGAAAAACTATACAATTCCGCTCTCTTATTTCCGTGACATCTGAGCCAAAAATAATGAAAAAACAGGGCTGATAAAGTCTGACTTAAAGACTACAGGAAAATAAGAGCGATTATCCTAGATCTTGTAATTCTTGTAATATGCACCATGTTTTTGTGCCTTTGAAAATTTATCGTATGTAACAAATTTCAATATATTTACTTCATAAAAAAATTATATTTGTAAATGGTTTAATAGCAATGCTACGTATGCTCAAATGTCTTAAATGCCGAAATATCTATGGAACCTTCGTGAGTTTTATTCTTGCTTCACAGATTTTGTTTTACTTATTGTATTTTATTTGTTACTTGATATCCAATATTGTTTTTTACTTACCAGTTACTTTTTTATAATTTAAACTGTTTTTTTTCATTGCTTCATTATGCTATGGATTCACAATCTGTTGCAGTCTTCCACAACCCACAATGGAGTTTATTCCTTGGCAATTTGCCTGGAATATTATATATAGCTCTTGTAGCAATAAGTTCGCCTTGTGGATTTTTATATTAAACACTAAAAATTAAATATATCACTATATGGTAACAAAACAAGTACTCTGTTACGGCTGCCTATTTGTTTGCCCGTGTGTACTGATTCCAGTCTATTTGGAAGTTTATTGTTTTGGTTTTTATAAATCATCTAATCTTCGATGATGAAATCGCGTATAAACCAACTGTGGGGGAGTTTTTTTGGCGCATTCATTGTAAACGTGAATTATATATTAAAGGGTTGTTCAGTTGAATAGTAGAAACAGCAACCTTTAAAAATAGGTGTGACGAAATAAATTAATACCAAGTGTTGTTTAGGCAGTAAATATTAAATCATTGCCAAGTCAATGCTTATTTCGTTATGTGCATTTAATTTAGACGAAACTCGTTATGTATATCGAACCGATTGCATGGATAGTTTAAATTTTACGCAAAGGTTTTTTTGTGAGCGCATTAAACACGCATCGTTGCCTGACGCGTTCAAAGAACGATATCACTCACTTGATTATTTAATTAGAACGGTTCAGTTTCCTGTAAAACTATTTCTTTCCATGACTATCAACAACATACTGGGTCAAATATTATAAGTTTCGGTAAAAACTTTAGCGACGTTCAACGTTTTTCATAAAACCACTTGTACGTGTTATTAGTATCATCCAAACACAATCTGTTCGTTTTGGCATCGGAGAAAAAGACACATCCCTGGTGTATATGTTTGAGATACTATATACGTCCATACTCATTTGTACTCGTACGAAGTCGGGTCTATTCGGTAGTTATAATATCTAATTACACCATTTTAAATCATAATAGTAACGATATATATAACGTGCATATAATATTAGAGTAATTTGAATGATGAATCATTTCACAGACTTGGTTTAATAATGATTATCACAAGTAAATACGAAAGTGTTACAAAAGTTAACCGGTTTATGAGATTGACTTTAATATGCTCTTATATTATATTTTTATTTCGATTTATAATAAACGAAAGACGAGGTTTTCAGACGAATTACAGCTTTATGTATGGGAAAAAATTACACATGCAGACAGAGGTACAGAATATAATGAAAATTTATCATGTTTAGACTCTATTATTTCCGAAGGTAAGTTTTATTCTGAAATTGAAAAGTTATGAATAAATTATTCGAATTATACAAATATACAAGTTTAGTTCATATTAGTATTGTTGGACTTTTATTTTGTTTCCATTCCGATCTCAATTCTTATAAATTCTAACTCCCTCTAATATGAAGTTGATCACTTTCTAGTGGCGAATCAATTTCTATCGCTATGAAGTTCTGAGCCAAAAGTTCCATTGTCTCATTATTTTAATAATTAATAACCTTGCTATGCGGGTAGAAGCTAAAATGATAACTGGAAATCGTGATGTGGAACATTCATCAAGTAGTATGGGAGACTATGGTATATAATTTAAGCGTATTGTTATGAAAGCAGCTATGATATTTAAAAATTTCGGATCATTTTTATCAAAATCGATTTGTGGCTCACTTTATAGTTTTTCTTTTGGTCACGTATAACCTCATGTAATTATAACCTGTCGATTCCATTTTCATTCGATCAACTTTTCTTAAATGTTAAAGAGCAATAAATACTTCATCAAGTAAAATTTTGAACTTTTGGCAAAATTATGAATGGTATTTCCGTCTAGATTTTTTCTATTTTTTAAATCGTAGGATGATTGACCATATCCACAAAATACTTCGATCAAAATAATGTAAAATCATGGCAGTATCTTCGTAAATACAGTTCTGCTCATAGAATGGACATTTTTATCTTTTCAAATTGGTTTAAAATATTATATCTATTCTTTCTTTTTTCTTTAACTTAAAGCAGCAAGCAAGGAATAAAGCATAATTAACTGTTATAATAATTTGCAAAATTCAGTCGTTTCTTCTAATTCATATGTCGATATCAACTACTTACCCCTTCTAATCAATTTTGCGCAATTTAAACTTAAACTGAGAAGATAATGAAATTTTTACTTTCCGGAACAAGATGGCGATAAAAGCTCTCGTAAGTTTTTTCGATATTTAGGTTTGCTTACATGATATTACTATTTGTTATTTAAATAATGATCCAAAGTGAATAATTAAAATTTTTACTTTATAATGTGTGATTAAGAAATGAACATTTTGTGGAAAATTTTTCATTCAAAAACCCCTGTGATAGAATTATATATTACATATTAGAATGTATTTGAATTACTTTAATCGTGAAATTCTTCTAAAAATAATAATGTTGCAAAGATATGGAATATTTTAGACTTATCTTACACCTACAACATTATTTTCAAGTGAAAAGAAAAACTAAAACGTTTCTTTTTGAAAACAAAAAAATTGTTACAAATTTTCCACCGCAACAGCAAATTATAACATTAATGAAATATTTGAAATTATTAGCTTTTCAAGAATTAAAACCATTTCTTTTTATACTAACAGAAAGAAAAACAAACTCCTGTACTTTTGGACTTTAAGTAATTACTTAAAATTATAAGGTTTAGCAGCTCATAATCAAATTCGAGCAGAGGAATATTAAATTTGAAAAATAAAAGTCTTTTCTCCTTGTAGTATATTTAGTGAGGTATCCGTTCGGTGGAAATACTCGTGGGTAGTGTAAGATAAGCTCATTCTTCTTCTCATTTACTTTTTACCTCTATTTGCATATCTACATCATTTTACTCGTGTTATCCGCTGGACGATCGAGCGCTGAGCCAAGGAGGAAATGAGCCCACCCGGCTTTCATTTTCTCCTTCGCTTTCCATAAATAAAGTTCTGGTATATCGTAAAGAAATGTGTTTTATCAATTGGAAAGCGTTAAATTCAGAATGTTTAGCACGATTATTTGTTTTGATTCGTTCATCTTATGGACAACTTGATCAACATGATGTTAGGCCAGATTTATTTTCTCCAATCAAGTATAAATTAGCTCTTCGATATATTTTTTGATGAAGAATTTCCGAAAAAATTTACTTTACGTCTTGGTTACACGAAAATATTTGGGAGAATAATATTTCATTTTCCTAATGCGAAAATTTGCATCTGGGTTCTCATTTTAAAACGATAGTAATATCTCTAGCATATTGGTATTATAAATAAAATTCGTCTATTACTTTTTCTAAAGTACAATTAATAAGATCACTGATGATATGAGAATATTAGCTAAACTTACGTCTTTTATCATTTCTTCAAATAATTAGAAAAGCGCTCTTTACAGTCAGTTATGGAATTTTATTATTATTCGACGTGTTTTTTTTTCATGAGAAGATTTTGTTCTTTCAAAATGCGCTGTACTTTAAAAGAGATATTTTAATTGTCCAGCATTTTTCTAAAATATTCAAATATATTTGTCGGTACATAAAAAATATATTTGCCATATATGTCTGCTATCATTAAACTTTCTGATTTTATTTTTTTTTAAATTTATATGTAAATCGACAACAATTAAAATTAAGGAGGGACACTCTAGAAACAGGATTGGGCAATATGTCTGTAGTAAACGACATTTTTTGAGACGCCTTTAAAAATTAGAGAATTCGTTTTCTACGTTGCCATATAACTTCTCGTAGTAAGTAAAATGCTGCCCAGTTCATAAACTAGAAGACTGATATAATTACATTGTAAGCGTCACAAGTTCCAGTTATTCCACAAAACTAAACAGCAAGTCCGCCATTGCAAAAAAATTGATTATCGAAGTCTCAACCGCCGAAACTTGGCAGTTTTGTTACAGTTCATTATAGGTCGGCCACTTTTAGTACGCTGGTGTAATAAATAACAACCGAATAATAAGCGAGAATGAAATATTGCGTTAAAAAATAAGTTCATCGGATGATAATAAAACCCGGTCAGGATCCTTTATATGTTAATCCGTTATGTAACAGAAAATTTAAAAAGAGTGCTTTATTTTTACATAAATCTCAGGCAAAAAAATGTATGTAATTTTGCATTATAAATTTTCATAATAATTTTGGTCTATTTCTATAAACAAAATTTTCGTATTTCGACATCTTACTATGTTCATAAAGTTTATCGAAAGTTGTTTTCTTGTTTTCTATAAAGTCTTACTTTATTAGGAAAGAAGATAGAAGCCCTCTGAATCATTTGATTTCTAGGTGAGATCAAATACATCCTGTTTATCGTATGTGTATAAAAGATTTATCCAAAAATTATTTTCCTGTTATCCACACCCTTACACGAGATGGCATAACCTTCTTTTTTCTATTCGGTATCCTAAAAAATCAGGTGCAGACTTGTATTTTTTTAAAGAAGATATAATTTATTTATATATTCTCTTACTGAAATACATAATCCTATATTATATGTTATGTAAAATTAAAAAAACATATTTTTTAATTCTTTAGGAGAAAGGTTATCTGCCCCATATTTTAAAAACTTTTATTGAGATATAAGATGCATGACAATCTTATTATAATGCATCTTATATAAAATTAATACGACTATAAACATTTTTCATTTTTTCTCTTTAATTTTTTTTGACAGTATTGGAACTATTTAAGCATGTATTTTGCCCAGGTAGTTTAAGCAAGTAGTTCAAAACCTGTTTAGTGCGGGCAGAACTCACACCGCGCGGATTATGTGGATACTATTGTGCACATATAATTTAAAACATTTAAAGGTCACTCTGTTTTTATTAAAATACTTAAATATTAATATTATTTTTCTCCGTAGTAATATATTGTTTGGTATATCTTTCAGAGCATATCGTGAATTTCACAAAAACTTGGATAACCGCTATAATTGTCCTTTAATTTACTAATCAGACTCAACTAACCCTATCATTTCATTATTTTTGCTTCAATTATTATTGCCAATTTTCCTGCATAGCTTCAAGGATATGTTGCTTTAAATTACGACAAATTATTTTTAGTTCATCATTTCACAATATATAGCTGATTTTTGGATTATTAGTTGGCTCACGTTAAAATTGTGGCAACAATTTTAGAGTAAGTTATTGACAATATATATATATATATATATATATATATATATATATATATATATATATATATATAATAAATATACACAATATACACAATAAATATACATATATATATATATATATATATATATATATATATATAATAAATATACCCAATTTAAAATTTCTCCATTAAAGTGTTTCTGAGAAAAGCAGCTGTGACTATAACCGACATACTCACAGACGTATGAGATATTTTATTAACGTCAATTTTTTTATTTTTCAAGTACATTATCCTAACAACAGTTCTATATCCTACGAAAGGGAGTTTGTGCATAAGGAAACAGACACATTTAATTAGTTCAAGATTCATAAAATTCGTTCAAGATTCATAAAATTTCAATAGAACCTACACGCAACGAACGAAAATTTCATAAGAACGCACTAGATCTAAAAATAATTTGCGGGATATTCATTTAAAGCAGTATTCAGATTTAGGTTTGAGTTTTCCACGTTTTCTTCAAAGGTTTTTATACTTTATTAAATTTTATTTCCATATTACGTTTGTTTCAAAAATAATTTCAATTTTCAAATTTTTCCTTCTGTGCTGGATAATTAATTAAGACATTGTTATCGTATGTATTATGTATTTTATTTGGGAAAGAAGCGACGGACTATACAATAATATACTATAAGATATAATTGAACCAGATTTAATAAAAAAAAGTAATAATTTTAGATGTACAAAGGAATCCAATATTTATAGTAATTAAAAGTGCGTTATATTACCATTTATTATTATTAAACGTGGTTAAGTGCCTACGGCTGTTGACAAAATTTATAAATATTTTCTTTTAATTTTAATTATTAAAAATAAGAGAATGGATTTAATTTTTTTCTTCGATAAGATTCGATAAAAAAACCAATAGTTTCTTGAATAGTATACCAAATCCTGTGAAATATAACTAAACTCTGTATATTGATTATAATATATTTTAAGACATACATAATTATAACATCCGTCTAATGAAATATTTTTTACTGATCAGCGGTCAATCCGGAAGATATGCCTCAAAATTGTAGTATATACTTCTTTAAAAATAGCCTCCGTCTAATGTCTTAAAACACACAATTGTACTTAAAAAGAAGAGCTACATAAAAAAAGAAAAGGTTTCGTTTTAAAATATTGACTGCTCAAAGGGCAGATGATGAAAGAAACGTGTCATAACACAAATTAAAATTTCTAAAGGTTGAATGTTCCTAATTGAACAAAATTTAGCGAATATTAATTTTGATATTGACTCAATCATTTAAAATTACTCTCGGCAATATTTAAAATTGAAATATTAATAAGAAAAGTGAAGGAAATAATTGAATAAAGCAAGTAAATAAATAACGGTTAAAGACGGTAAGGGAAAATTCACGGCAAATGTTGTTTTAAAGATGAAATAATAGAAAGTAGCGATTAGAATGTAAATATAACTTGACATTATGAAAACAAGCTAAGAAGTGTTGTCTTGATAACGCTGTTTACTTAATTAATATTCAGTCTTATTCGTGAACACGCTTTGAATATTAATATTTGAGAAAATGTAATTAGATAAAATTATGGAAACCTTCTCAGTTTCATTCTTTCAGTTAGACGAGATTTCTAGTTTTTTATTATAATATCAAGATAATTATGTTTGTCATTTTTAGCTCTGTTGAAAAATGCTTTCAAATATCCAAGTCATAAGAGGAGAACATCGTCATATTGACAAGTTTCTTAGATCAAGAGCTATTAAATCAATGTAAAACACATTGTCATGTAGATTATATATTTCCCAATGAAGTTGAATCCATTTGAATGTAACTTTTAAAATTCGTATTGGATGTCAACTTTACAAAGGAATCTGGCTGCCAAATGTATCGGTGCATAGACCAACAGTAAGAGTCATTAAATCTCTAAAAACACTTTTCATCGTTTCACGTCTCGGTACGGAATTTCGAAAAACCAAATTCAATATTGTCAAACTGAAGGAATGAAAAGAAGGGATTTAATAATTTTTAAGTTATATTATTCATATAAAGATTTTTAGATAATCAGTAATTTAAATTTATTTATAAGCATTTCTATTTTTGTTACAAAATATTGGCAATTATAAAAGTTATAATTCAAACATTATTTTAACTTAGGGAACAATTAGAGAAGCCATCCATAAAATCATTTAAATATGTTATGTTTCTTCGTTTATATATTTTATGTTAGGCATTCGCAAGAGAAGATCTCTTAGCCTATCCTTAGACCTTAGACCTTCGTGATATTGATTATTTATTTTCAGAGAAATTGCAACCATTTATTCTTTGCTTGTAATATAAATCTAGTTTATTTTTTTTATAAAATCTATAATAAAAGTGTTCCGGTTAAAATGTAGTTAAAAATAATGTGACCGACCAAGACAAGGATCTACCTTAATAGGAAATATCTTTGTCACTTAAAGTAGTTGTCGTGTGAAAGTAAGATCCAAAAATCATCATAAAACTTTTTATAAAAAATTATTGTTTTTTGTTTACCAAACGGTTAATTTAACATTATATAAACAGTTTAAAAAAAAAATTTTGCGTTTTTTTCTTGTTTTTTTTAATAAAATGTTGTGTGGTGAAATACATACTTTTCCCGTAATATTAATTGTACAAATATTGAGAGCGATTTTTGACAAAACTAAACGGTAATTAATTCTTCTTTCTTTCAAAATTGTAATATATTATTGCTTTACATTGACTTAGTTTATTAGAAAAATTTTCGACACGTTTTAAAAAAAAATGTGAGCGTAGTGAAATTAGTACATTTTCTGTAATGTAATTTATATTTTTGAGAGCGATTTTCAACAAAACTAAACGGTAAGTAATTTTTTTAATTTTTTTAAAATGATAGTGAAACATCATTCCATACTGACTTAGTTTTTTAGACAAATAGCTCTTCGCGTTTTTCAATGAAATAAAAAGTGTAATCAAATTATTAATTTTGTATGAATCCGTGGAGTTGAATTTACTATTTTTGTAAATGATTTTTACAAAAATAAACTGAAAATAGTTTGTCTTATTTTTTCTCAAAATGTTAATATGACATTATTTTACATTTATTTAGTTTTTAAACCCATCGCTGGCAAATTATTGTGAAATAACTACTTTTTCTCTAATGTAATTGTACATTTCGAGACTGATTTTTGCCAAAACTAAATAGTAAATTATTTTTTAATTTTAAAATAAGTTACATATTTATAGTTTGAACAATAATTTATATTAAAAGTTCAGAAAATTTCATCAACAACGCGTTTTACACGACAACCACCTAAATGTTGTTTAATATTATAATTACGGGATATTATTTCATAAACCATATGTTGAATTTTATGATTGTTGGAATGGAATATTTTTTTATATTTCTCTGCGCTAAGCAAGTATCGGAATTTATTCAATATAATTGCAAAACTCCATAAAATGTCATCATCTTTCATTTGCTCCTTGTCTGTATATTCAGAACTGCATAGGAAAATTTATTTAAAACTTTTGTTACTAGAAATTTGCCCAAATAAACTGGATACCTATAACGAAGGTATTAAACTTCATAGTTTTTGAGAGACATATGATATTTATACATCAGTAAAAGACATACCAGACTCTATATTTATATTTTAAAATTAATAATATATACTTGTCTATGTAACCCTTGTAGTACGAATAATATTCATAACTAATTTATTTAGTCTATAAATTGAGCTTCGAATTCATCGTAATCTGATATCTTGAATAACTATTACCAATTCTTCCTCAATAAGGATAATATTTCTTTAAAAGTATATTCTCATGCCAAAAATATTTCAAAACAAGGTTTTATTAATGTGTATGACCATCCTATGCAACTAAAGCAAGGTGAAGTTATTTTTTGTGAACATCATACTTAATCACTCAAACGAAGGCCTATTCATCTGCTTTTATACATATATTATATACATTCCATGGCCAAATTCTTCCAGATAATTTTTAAATACAATCATATATTACAAAGTTGTGACAATGTTATAACAAAAACACTTTCTCAGAAACAATTAATTGAAAAAAAAGAAAATTATTCAAAAGATCTGTAAAATAATACGTACAGCGAGTATTAAAATAAAGTGTGTCATTTTCAAGTTAGTATACACGTAAAAATAAATTCAAACAGAAGATACGTTATTATTTGTTGTCTACATATATACTTACATTTTCAAATACTGATGTAATGACAAAACATAAACCCGACGAACATTACATAATAACAACGCACACATAACACATGTCGACGTCTGTGCGTATCTCCTGCTCACCAATACCTCTCAGGTAATGAGATTAGCGGAATTTTCCGGGTCTTGCATCTTAGCTTGCGGCACATAAGGCATTGACGTTGCTTGCTTTTATTGAAGGAATCATCTGATCAAATATTAACGGAAAGGTGGATTAGCTTCCTTCCTCGCTATTCATATAGCGTATCTTTCCTAGGAAAGTCGAAGTCCATCAATTAATGAATAGCTTAATTTAAAGGAAACTAAATAGTGAAGAAAGATATATCCTAATGAGGTATTAAAGTTTGATGGAATAAAAAGACGGGAGAAAATGGGTCTGGCGTTACAGAAATGGAATATTTAAAAAAAATAAATACGGACTTCTAACCCTTGATATTCTAATGTACATATATATATATATATATATATATATTTATATATACATAAATATATATATATATATATATATATATATATATATATTTATATATACATAAATATATATATATATATATATATATATATATATATATATATATATATATATATATATAATGCAGTTTTATTCTAAACCTGAATGTTTGAACATGTTTTAGCAGAAATATTATAAATAATACAAAATTAATTAGAAGTTAATGAATAAATACATACAGAAAAACTGTTGATACTAACCAACTTTTTAAATGAAAAAATTATTTTATAATCTGCCAACTTCTATTTTTCCTCGCTGCTATTCAATGTCTTTTGAAGTAATCTTTTTCTGACCTTTTCTATTAATATTATCGTCTCTCTCAGATTCTTAGGTTCAGTAATCTACCATCTGTCTTAGGAAAATTATAGATGGATTTGAATTTTTACGTATGTAATAATTGAAACGATTGAAAAGTTTGGTTTAAATCTTTATAATTTGGCCAATTTCTGAGATCCGTCAAAAAATTTTTTACTGCTCGTCTGTTTGTACCCAGATATTATGATTTGTAAAATGAAAAAAAATTCAAATAATTATGCTCATGTGAAAATAATGAAAAATAAAAATAATAGCGATTGGATAGCGTTTGACGAGAGAACGTTATTAAAGAAAATGTGACGGAGGAAGGCAAAACAAAAACTTTGTTTTAGTTTGGCCACTTTAGTATTATAGATAAAAGTAAAATTATATATCTGTTACCGATTCCACGGGTGTATGTATGTTTTAGGATATTTTTAAAAGTTTAGTGTCACTTCTGAGAGAGACCACTTACCTTCCTATTTTGGTTTTTAGGCTACCTTAATAAGTTTTTAAATATTTATAATCACATAAATCTCTTTAACGAATTTCAGTATGCTGCAAATGAACAAAGAGAGGGCGGAAGGGAGAAAGTCTTATAATGAAATTTTTCTGTAAAAATTGTGAAAAATAATGACTTAAATATCGTTTATAGGTATTTAAGTTACTTTATTGTTTGTATAAGCAAACATAAATCAAATTTGGTTAGTATTTTAAGTACAAAATTTCGATTATTATAAAATGATGTCTAGTTACTTTGAAGAAACTTCAAAGAATTACCGTTATTATGAGCAGGTTTCATTATTATAAAAGTACAAATGAATCCATGTATTTAGTTCTACTAATATATCAACATACATTTGTAAGACAAATTATTACATAATATATCATATTCGAACTGACAGAACATTATTAATGAGAATGACATTTTATCAGGTTAAAATACCTATAATTGCCAAATACATTAGAAAATCCATACTATTGTGTTTACTGCAATTTTTTGAACTAATCGCATTATAACCAACTTTGTATCTCAAATGCAGTGTTCAATGGCATAGCGATTTTTGGATGATCGTGCTTTTGAAATTAGTTGGTGCCGTTAATCGTTTTGCCGCCCTAAACAAACAGGTATAAGGTACAATGTAACCACAGCATGCACAATGCCTCGATATTTTTAGCGATATTATTTTCTGCTAGTATATATAAATAATATCGAGAGACGGGTTTGTAGTACGGGATCGAAAGTAAGTTCTGATTATAATTTATTTAGAAATAAATGTATGATGCAGAAAAGAAAAACGGTTAAAGAGTACTTTCTTTGAGGTTTTATTTATAAAGTTCCTAAGAATGTTTTATGTTTCGTTTTGAAACAAAACGCCAAAAATAAATTGGAAGAATAAAAGCGTAGTTTTTAGTAAATTTTTTAACATCTTTTTGACGTATAATGTACTCCGGATATTACATTTCAATATGTTTAATAGCTTTTTGCGGAATTTCCGTCAAAATAACTCAATAATTATAAGAGGGAAATTGTCCCTACATAGTAGTCTGCAATGGATATATAAACTCGAACATGCAGATATACTTGTGCATGTATCCTCCTAAATATACGTAAGGACCACACATGGCCAGATTTTATCCTCGAAATAGCTGAATGACGCACAGACCTGACCTATAAATGTCAAGTTGAGCTACAGGCGCTAATAGATGAAACACACGTGTGACCTTCTCTGAAAAATGTGGCAGTGGTCAACTTTACCAACTTAAAGTAAAGCTTATAGGTTAACATTGTGGTTAGCAGAGAGCCCAAATCTCGGTGGACACGGAATTTTATCCGTTTCAGCTATTTAAGCTTGAAATATACTTTTGTCACTAAAATAAAGAAAATGTATCACAATTTCCATATAATAAGAGTATATCAAAAAATTAATGAAATAAATAAAAAACTCAAATACTATAAATCGTTGAATGTCAACTAAAGTTTTGACGGAAAATTTTTTTTTTAAATCAGAACAAAAATGTCATTAATATGTAATGATTAACACAGAATTAATGAAAAAAATGTATAATGTAAAATAAAATTCGCAAAATTCTTTTGAAATCGTAATTGATATTTCACTTTGAACAATTGCTGTCAAAAGATAAAATGTTCTATCACCTACGCCTTCAAAAAAAGTTTAGACGCAAACATACCTTAAGCGTGAGGAAAAGAGTTACCTTCTTTTCCTGCATTAATATTTATATATTTTGTCTCTTTCCGATTTAAACATTAATATAAGTCCGCAATACAAATAATATAAATAAACATCATAAATAAAATTACCTATATTGGAAGTCGTAAATCACGAATTCGTAAAAATTATTAAGACACTCATTACTTTACGGCTCTACTATCCATATAATCCAGCCGACGATATAAAAGAGTAATATAATGTGCAAGATTATAGCGTTGCTATTACTAGTTTCTATATGCATCTCATTATTTTAATTTGTGACCTTATTTCTACTTCTATAAAAATTAATTATGTACGTAACAATTAAGTCTTACGTGCTGAATGTAGCACAGTATTTTTAGAGACGATTTGTTTTTTAAACCCTTAATTTTTTGTTTTATATGCACGCTGACTTCTTCCGTGATTGACTTCATTCGCATGTAAACCTTTAGAAAAGTTGTCAAGTTAAATGGAAGATTAATATACGTACGTTACCCATAATAAAAAATATAAAAATATTTTTTTTAAGTGAGCAGATTGTCAATTTTAAGCAAGTCGATTGTGATAAAACAGATCAATTTAATTCTCTTACGTGGGTATGGTAATCGCAAACATATAGAAAATGTTATACTCCAATTTCTTGAAGTCACTTTTTATTTCAAAATAGTAAAATTTTCGATCCTTTTGTTAATTTTTCTCATGAAATTATTTTAAACAACCCCACTGTTTTATTTGTATCTTTTACACAGCGTAGCATAGCAGTAGATATAGCATATAAATTTTTATCACAGGGTTAAAATTAATATTTTAATGAAAGTGCTGAAATTTCATTTACCTGATCAGTTTTATTCCGTTCTTTTACTTAAATATTTAACTCATTTACTAGTCCTTCTATATAACATTTAAAAATAACCTTTAATAAAATAAAAGATTAGAAAAATTGAGACTGAAAAATAATCACAACATATAAAATTAGTTTTTCCTATTCACAGTTTTTTTAATAAATATTTCATATTACATGACGCTATCTAGACGGATTACCTAGTGAACCAATGAAATTGTTTACAGATTTCTATACTGAATAACAACTATATATAGAGAAATTACTCGATTATTTAAAGTAAAAATATTCGTAAACTTACACCAAAAATTCAATAAAATCTGTATATGTATATATATATATATATATATATATATATATATATAATAAAATCAAATTAAAAATTTAGTAATGAAATATTTTTTCCATTATTGCATTATAAATTTATATTTGTAAATAAAATGTTAAAACCAAAATTTTGCCGGTTAAATCGGTTAACTTAATTCTAATTTCAAGATTAAGACCTTGTGATCAATAAAATACTGGCACCTGTATCCGTATTTTATTGATATTATGAAACTTATTTCTTAAGTATCTGCTATTAAGATAATGATATATAAATAAATTCATAAATTCCCAATCAAAAATTAATTATCATATTATCATATTGAAAATTGGCTTGCTCGTGCGAAAATGAGAAACGATTTATTTATATATCATTATCTTAATAGCAGGTACTTGAGAAATAAGTTTCATAATATCAATAAAATACGGGTACATTATTTCAATAAAATACCGTATTTTATTGATCACACGATCTTAATCTTGAAATTAGAATTAAGCTAACCGATTTAACCAGCAAAATTTTGATTTTAATATTTAATAAATGATAGTTTGGTAACTATAGACGGGTTTTTCGTTTTGTGTAAATATAACTTTATTATTATAAAAAAATACTCATGATTTGAATGGAATTATTGTACCGCTAAACTGAAATATTTTATATTACTTTATATAACAGTAAGTTCAAGTGCGGTAAGTGTGGCCGCAAATATTGGAATTCATATTATTAAACATAGTTTTAAATAAAATTTAATAGCGTTTATTTTTTTAACAATTATATACGTGGCTTTTAAAGTATCTGCCTTTGTCAAGAAATGAAGAAAAAAAGGGGGTTACTTCTTTACAAAATATTAAGTATCAAAGTCGTTTGCATTGCGCACCTGCCTCTTCTATTCCCAAACAAAGCAATGTAAAAATTTTAAAAATATATATATTAGTAGTAACCAAAATTCATTAGTTTTAGAACCAAAATAAAATACGGTTCAATAAGGGGGAAAATGCAGAGAAAAATACCGGACGACTGAACTTGATGATTTATTAGATATAAATAAATATGTGTCATTAAAATTTGTTTGTCAATATTTAATTTTATAAAAAAAAATCAAGACAAATCGCAAGATCGGGTAAACCAACTAACGTAATACCAAATAACGGGATATAATAATCTTTATTCAGCTGCCATAGTCATTTATGGTGACTGAATAAAGATTTAGCTGGTAACGGAATCTAATTTATGAGTGGCACAACTTGCAATAGACCGATTTATTTTAGTCCTCTGCTTACGAGGCCCAACACGAGATGTGACAAACACCTAAGATGTTTGTGTGAAAAAAAAATCGGTAAACAGATAATTCTGTAGTAAAATTTCCAGAGAGATTTTAAAGATAGCATCAATATGTGTTTATTTAGCCGTGAAGCCGTAACCGTATCATGCTTGGATTTTAGATTAAAACGAATGAAATACAATTTTGTCTTCACGAAATATTTTCTAAGTTTAAATATAATTTGCCTTTCTTGAGATGCAAGAATAATTACTGAAGAAAAATTCCGCGGCCTTAAAAACAGCTATATGAAGCCGCTCGTACTAACAAGTTTAAAATTACATTTTTATAAACATTTGAAGGAAAGACGATATTTCAAAACGATATAAGGTATTTTACTTTATCGATTTCATTCCAACTATTATTACAAATGCAATAGTTTAGATATATGGATGGATGAAGGTCTATTACTCTATACCTCAATAATTTCAGCACAGGTCTACACGAAATTTGGCACACGCATAGATTATAATCCGTATTAACATCAGGCTTTACTTTTTTCCCAACATTTAATGTAGTTCCTGAGGATGAGGATAATATTCTTCTTCCACGGTGTTCATTAAGTTTCTACTTAACCACGTAGTACTATTTGTAATTAAAATTCTTTAGGTTTGATTTTGGAATGTACCAATTGATACGGTGTGTCGTGAATTCTCAAATTCGACCATCTTTTACATTATGTGGCATACGCATTTTTGTCCTATTTATAACTTGATCATAATGTTAGTACTGAATGCGAAATAATTTTGGAAAGAATTGGAACAAAGATAAATTATAGCCTGGACTGGCACCCAGAATACATTACCGTAATTCACTCAACAGGAGCTATAAATTGCAATGAAGTTATGAAATAAATTTTAGAGATAATTTTAAAACATACATATGGTTGACGTAATAGGCCAAAAAATCAAATACCTCTCAAGCGATATTTTAAGCTGTAGAACGTCCCAATTTCTCGTACAGCCTATGTATACCGCACGGGTCCGCTGTTAAGATTTATGAACGTCAGGAATTAACCTCAGGGGCGGTTAAGTTTATAAGTCTTGTACAACCGTAATTCGTACACTTCCGAGTAAGCTTTAGCTTCGTTTATTCGACGTTATGTAACTTTGACAACTTTTACTTTTTATTTTCTCCATGCTTTACAGCTTTTTATTTTTATTTTGTTTTCGTTTTCATTTTCAATTGAGTCGAGTCTTATTGTCTTGGCATAAGCGATCATAATTGTACCTTTACTGTATTTTTTACTTTTTTGCTGGAATGATATTTAAGACATTTTACCATTATTGAACTGGCGTAAAAAATATTTAAATTTTATCAACACAATAGTTTACGTAATTTGACAATTTGTTTATGAAGTTTAGAGAGGGAAATTATATGTACATCATTTTAGCCATAGATCAAGGCGAACTAGTGAAAGACATTAAATAAAAAATATTAATTATTCATTCCAACGGGTCGTAATTCCTTAATTGTGTGTGAAACAATCATACAGGGTTGCCATAAATATAATTTTAGGTTGGATTTTTAAATGATATTGTTAGGATAGAAAGTATTTTTATTTATTAGTAATACCAAAAATTCAATAAAATTGATTTTTCCAAAAATTTTTCCAATTAATGTAAAAAAAGTTTTGTAAACTTTTAATTCCGCGGCAAATGCATAGTATTTTTTGATTATGTTACTTATTTTTTTTGTGGGATTTATTTGGCAGTCGACATATACGACAAATGAAATCAGTAAAATTTAGAATGAGTGACGGTGGTTTAGTGTCAGAACTTTGCATGGCCTGATTTACATCAAATTATAAATACGTGATTAAATTAGCAGTTTCAATAATTGCTATTGGGGGGTTTTCCTGATATTTGCGTCAATTTCCGAATGGGTGTTATTGGTCTAGTTTGCATTCTAATTTAGACTAGTAACAGTCTGTGGTGAGTACTATAACTACTAGTGAATGGTGGAGCCCGTCCAATAGTATTAAGCACTATAAATTTGAAGGTCTCTATAAATAAAAGTGTTAATGATGTAAAACTTGTTGACGGTTGTGACTGAATAAAACTAAGTTTATAAGAAATTATTTTTCAATTTTATTATGTATTAATCAAAGAGGTACTTTGAAAGCATAATAAATAACTTCAAACATGTCTGAAGCTAAAGGTTGTAGAACACCAGTAGATATGAATTTATAATTGTCTAAAAATGAAACTGAAACTGTTGATAATTATCTATAAAGGGAAACAGGGAGAATTGTTATATTTGTCCTCGCTGTCTAGACCAGATATAATTTATGCAGTAAATTTAATAAGTAGATATGTATGTAATCCTGGAGCTATTGTTGTAAATTCTGTGAAAAGAATAATTTGTTATTTGAAGTATACAAAAGATATGTCGATTTTATATGATTTCAATGCAAAGCTGATTGGATATTCAGATTTTGATTTTGCAGGCGATTTAGATTCTCGAAAATCTAATACTGGATCCATATTCTTAATGAGTGGTAGATTTGGCACTTGAACAAGTCGAAAACAAAATACAGTAGCATTGTCAACATAGAATTTGAGTATATGGCTGCTAGTGATGCAACGAAAGAGATATTGTGACTTAAACATTTAATACTGGATATAGGTGAACCAAAAAATTCAGTAGTATTCAACCTAGGCAATAAGAGTGCATTTAAATTGGTACATAATCCAGTATTTATAATAAAAGTAAGCATATTGATATACGTTATAACTTTATTAGAGAAAAGATTGAAAAGAAAGTGATCTATATTGAATATGTTGAAAGTTCATGTCAATTGGGTGATTTTCTTATTAAAGCTTTACCGCTTAATAAGTTTAATTACATAGAAGATAGTATTATGAAATCTTTTGTATATCAATGAAACATTTAATTATTTATGAATACTCTCTAAATTTAAGTGGGAGTATTAAGTACCATAAAATTGAAGGTGTCTATAAAAAAAAAATTGTAAATTTGATGACGCGAGGAACAAAAGAATATGGCGACATGTAAATAATAATTATGCACATAAATAAAAAATTAAAACGATTTTCCTTTTTTCACATATATATATATATATATATATATATATATGTGTGTGTGTGTGTGTGTGTGTGTGTATATATATATATATATATGTGAGTGTGTGTGTGTGTATATGTATGTATATAAATATATGAATACATTTTTTTTCTACATACGTTGTGTTTTTTTTAACTGGGAGAGTATGAGGAAATCTGAAAGCATAGCAGATATAGGGAAGCTGTTTCAGATACCTTTAGATCTTTTTTATGGAACAATTTTGAAATAGTACAATTTTTGGTAAAGCCCGGGTTTTCCATAAAAATTATTAAAACTTATGAAAAAATGTGATTATATGATTCAACTCAGTTTTATTTTAATATTTTTATTATTACATGGAGAAAACAATTCTGGAAGCAGAAGTGGGTCACGCTTCATTAAAATTTATTCACAGAATAACTGTGAATTTTAGTATTGTAATGTAAATTTAATCAATGTACATAATACATCAATATTGGATTTGGTAGATGGGTAGTTCTTCATTTGAATTTTACGTTGTATTTTAAGTATAAGGTATCCATAGATAATAATATCATGCATCGATGCTACAAAAATAGGTTTATTATACGTTTTTGTCAAATCGACCTATTACTAACTAATTACGTAATGGAGTCTTCGAAACCAAATTTCATGCGTTTCTAATTGCCGTATCATCATGAAACTTCACAGTGGTGTGTAATTCTGATAACGATAAAATAAAATGGTACTAATATACCAATGGAGAGGGTTGGTTCTTTATTCGAATTTTAAGTAAAATGAATCCGTAGATAATAATATCGGTCATCGATGCTACAGGAATCGATTTTTAACAGGTTTTATTAGATCGACCTGTAATTAACTAACTACGTAAGGGAGTCTTCGAAATAAAATTTCATTCACTTCTAATTGTTGTACCGTCTTTAAACTTGACAGCGTGTGCAGTTCTGACAACAATACAATAAATTAATACTATCGGAATATAACCGGAATTTAGGCACTGAACCCGATAACATAACAATGTATCGTAACCGTGTTTGGGTTTCTAATTGCTGTATCGTCATGAAACTTGGCAATTGTGTATAGTTCTGATGACAATACAATGAAATACTAGCATCAAATGAATGGTATCCATGAAATAGAATAGGAAAATTCTATTTTGGATTGATAGATCCGAAGAGCACTAAACTCGTTAATGGAACAAAGTATCCCAACCGTGTTTGGGATTGTAATGGTTACATATCATAAAACTCGACAGTTACGTGAAGTTCTATTGACAACACAACAAAATGGTACCATCGGACTATTTTATTGTGTTATCTATAAAACTACCGATAGCTGCCAAGTTTCATTATAGTAAAACATTTAGTATAATATTTGAGAGTAATGCCAAATGGTGCTTTTTCTCAAAATGTAACTAAAATTTTAAGCATTTTCATTCACAAAATAGTGATAGGAGTAGCATAATCATTTATTTTTGAGAAAAAATGCTACATGTTTTTGCACTCAAATATTATACTCAATAACTAAATATGGTTTAGACTAGAATTTTTACTGAGTAGAAAGGAAACAAGTTCTATAATTATGTTTTTTTTAGTGTAGTATTCATAAAAGCGAATTTTTTTAGCTTTTTTGAACTATTAGTTTATTAGATGAATATTTTCCGGAGCATTGGATGGGCACATATAATCTAATAAAATGGCCACCATATTCATCCGATATGACGTCGTCTGGTTTTACATATAGGGCTATCTTAAGCGTCCTGTTTATAAGTCCCGACACACACCGTATACAGGAATAAAACGATGCCGTCTTTTATTATCGGTACCAAATTCATCACACATCTTTTTAAAAAGCTTCTAGAAATGTTCTGAAACGTGCCATTACAACAAAATGGAAGCCATTTGTTTTGATACTGACATTACACAAATTCTATGGAATACATTATATTAAGTTTGACTAAATTGTGTTGTCCAGAATTTTTTCCCCCTGTGCAATGAAATAGTACTTTTATAAAACTGAGTCGGTTCATGTTAACAATTTTTTTTGTTAATATTTATTTATTACTCACGCTTGACTAAACATTTTAGTATGTCAGAATTAAAAAAAAGACCTAATCGTACCTCAGACAGTTTTCCTGTATCTGAAATGATTTCAGATTTCTCTACGCTGTCCCAGTCAAAAAAAAAACACACTATACACATTACGACTAAGAGCGTAACGAAAAATGACTTCAGTTTCGCTAACTTTATAGGTGCTTTGGTATGAACACTTATGTTAGTCAAAGTGACTTGTAGTAGAGGGGAAAAACCTATTCACCATTCATTATCACTTAGTTTATTTTCTTAGTCACTGGTACAAAAGTTCTTGTCGTTCATGTTATACAACGTTGCATCCGATTCAAATTGTCATGAATACATTTACGTATATAATTATTCTCCTCTTCGCTCATTGGCTACCATTTTTAACCTAGTAGGCTTCGACAGGCCTGATTCGCAGGTCGGATTTCTCATGGATTTAAATCATCGTTATGTGATTTGTGAAAGGTTAAGGGGGGGTAGACAATTTTGCATTTAGTTTCGTCACAATTCTTGACCCCAAAGAAATCAGAAAATTATAAGCACATATTTAGTAATAATAATTATTTATTTATTTTCTCTCCACGATGGCAGGTTTTTCACATACCGTTCCCTTCTCTTACCTTTGTCAACTATTAATGCGCTTCACGTTTTACTTACTTCAACATAACTTCCTGATCAAAGTTTTTGTTTCCGAGGAGTCCAAAGTCAACTTGGAAATTAATATCAATCAATAGGCTTTCGTGCGGAAAGGTGGCCATAGAATTTAATTTTTTATATAAAATGGGTAAGTGATATTTGGAGTGAACAAACTCACCCATTCGTCTTGTAATGGTCTTCCTTTGTCAGTAAACGGTATAGAAATAAGTGGAATATCTGGAATAAGCGCACTATAAAATAAATAGGTTTAATTATTCTTCTCTACTTCAATGTATACAGATATATAAGTAGACTCTTCATATTAAAAGTAAACTTTTCCAGTCAGACTATAAATATTCCACCTAGTATCTTGTAAAAATATTTTCTTTTCCTAACTTTTATAGAATTTAGTCTTAAAGTAATATGTGCTCTATTATGACTAAAAAGTTATAATGAAACTCCCCCATTTCAATAAATGTCATATCTAAGGCCATATTTTTTTTTTAAATCGACATCTTACGACATTTCATTCGATAACTTGTTCTGTTCTGAACTAGTGCAGTAATTCAAAATAAATATAGCCATGTAGATTATTTGAACTTTGTAGTAACATAATAAAAATCATAATTTATAATTGTATACATATTTTTGGAGACAAAATTTCATGACATAAAATTTTAAAATTATATGCCTCTTCAGGAAAATTTCAAGCATCAAAACTTCTCTACTCGATTTCTCATACAGAAAATATCGTGTAAGTCTCTGGTTAAAATTTAAGGATATCCGGAATTAACCTCGGCAGAGGTTCAAGTTTATAGGCCTCGTACGACCGTAATTTGTAAACAGGAATAAGCTCTCGCTTCATTTAAGGTCGGTTGCGTGATCTTGATTATTTATGATTTCAAAGGGGCACAAAGTATTTTAATTTAAGGTGAAAGTGTTCAATATTGAATGATTGTATTCCACATTGAATGATAGTATGATAAGTAAATGTTATGTTATACAAATAACGATCAGGACACAGGTAAGGTAATATAATTCCTGTTTTATTTTCTAGAGTAAATTTCATTTTTAAAGATATTAAAATGATAATTGAAAAAAAAACTATTTTTAAAACTTATGAATAATATTTTTCTCTGATTTTGCCTTCATATATTATTCTTATTTCTTATTCTTCTTTCTTCTAGTCTCATTATTCATAAAAGGTTTAATTTTTTTCTGAAACTAATTAATCAAACCTGATATAGTTTTTTTCCTTGCATGCTTGTAAAATAAAATACCATAGTATCGTCCACCGAAGGATATAAATTTAGTGAACAAAATACTTGGCGAGAAAAATACAGTAAAATTCATTTAATTATATACAGAAAAAGAATCTTAAATAAGAAAAAAAATTGTAAATTCATTTAATTCTTTAAATGACCTGCCTGTGTAAAGCAAGTACCTTTACCACAAAGCTATTACACCACGATCGTTCTTTCTTGAACAGAAGCGTATATCTCCAATAAGTAAACAAATTAACCAACAACAGGCCAACGGCGAGTGCCTGAATGTTTGCGTTTTTTGCATGCACGTAGGAATGAGGAATATCTTTTAAGATCGTAATCGGCTATCCGCAGAAAAAAAGGCTAGTCTTTGAGTATATGTGAGTCCGCGGTTATGTTTACGCAACATGCGTGTGACTTCAGTAAATATCAGTCTGTGCCAATATAACCTATTCATATATAGTATTGTGTAATACCGAGATGTGACGATTAATGATTAAAGAGTTAGAAACTATTTTCTTGTAACCGGATCTTGAATTTTTCGGTTTTTTATATTGCATTTCAAGAATATTCACTCTACTACGTATCATGTAATAATCTTGTGTCTAAGTTACGTAAATTTTATTTCATACCTTTTTTCTTGGTTGTCATAAAAAATTCGACCTAAGCTGCAAAAAGGGAAATCTTTTGTATTTGTGGATGAAAATCTGGGGTGAAATTTATTATATTTATTATGTTCTGAGGCGTATAAGTTAACAGCGAAATGGATTTCCGAGCCTGAAAACGTGTCTTTATGTCTGTTCTGCTAAGCTCTATTAAATGAAATGTTCGTTAACAGTTAGGTATTTTATTTAAATGTTATAAGCCTTTGAAAGTGCATATATACATATGCACGCACGTACATTTGTACATGCATAAAATAGATATCCAAATCTCATGTGACTCGTGCTTATCCAAAACACTTTCTTTCAAAACGTCCTTCTTTCCATACTCTCACTGATTTGCTGGAAATACTATCATTATTTTAATTAAAACTCAAAGAATCAAAGTAATATCGTTCAATGTTTTCATTAATAAAAAAATCGTTCAATATTTTTATTTATACCAGGAAATTACCGTTAAAAATGGACTCAAATATCATAAAAGACAACGTCACCTTTCTCAATTTAAATTTTTCTGTTATTTTTCTCTCACACGTCGACCTTTTCCTCTCATGAAAGTATTAATATATTTTTTTAAATTTTAGTATAAGGTTACTTAATTTAATTTCTCATTAATATGATAACTGCCACATTTCACTATTATGTACATAGTTTATTATTTAAATACCTTAGCTAAGTATAGCAGAAAGATCGTTTCGCCATAAATCGAGCTAATGTGTATGGTTTACTCTTACTCTTTTCCAGGTTCATACTTCAGGGCCTCGTAAGGTACTCGTTACAGTCACCGAGGTCTTCTCGTATAGAAGTTTAAAATAAAAGCTTTTACACTTTCCATCGTGCTTCTCATGGCCGCCAAACGGCATGCATTTTGGTTGTTCATTCAACGTGCTAGCAACAATATAGGGCAGGCAAAACTATTAGCAACAATATAGCGCATGTTTCAGCTCTAGACATCTTGAAAACTTTTTGCTTTTTAAAGTAAAGTTTACTGATCAGTGAGATCTGACTTTTATGGCCAAGGTAAATTTTCATTCATTCAGTTAACTAGCTTCAACTTGCAATTTTACTGGCACGATATTAAATTTACGTGGGTCCACTGATTATCTAAGAGTAAACATAAATAATCTTGTTTTGTTTGAATGAGAAAAATAAATTTGGCAAATTAATTTTTATCAGAATATATTTTTCATTTTTCCTTGGAAAACTGTCATTTCTCGGGAAAATATTACATTTTTATTAGCCCTTAAAATGGTCCACATAAGAACTAAATTTAATATATGATTAATCTGTTAAGTTATCAGGTAATGAACAAAAATAATTTTGTTTCTATTAATATATGTACATATATATATATATATATATATATATATATATATATATATATATATATATATATATATATACATATATATATATATATATATATATATATATATACATATATATATATACATATATATAAATATATGTATATATATATATATATATATATATAAAGGAGGAGGGGAAAGGGAAGGGAAATGGAAAAGGGAAGGGGAATGAGAAACTATGACAATCATTTAAATACGGTCAAATGCATATTAAAAAAAAATGTAAAAACGTACATTTAATCTTTTTATTTTTTCAAGAATCTCTGATAATATACACTTGAGAAAAATAAAAAATACCAAATTATCAGGAGCATGAATCTAATCAATTTGAATTATGTTCCGGAACACTTAGAAGGAGGTTAACAGAGATTATTGCAACATGCATTTGATAATTTATTATTGAAAATATTTTAAAATAAAGTAGTATTTTAAAATAAATACTATAAAAAAACTTATTTTTATTTTGATTATATAATATTGGCCATTCTAGGATATATCACGCAATGTGATTTAAAACTTCCACCCACCCACACCTCGCATACACGCAATTACGGGATAGTGCGCACGCACGCACGCAAGCATGCACGTAGGCACGTAAGCACGCACGGATGTTCGTGCGCTCGCACGCACTCACACACGCACGCCACACGCAGTGTACCTACAACCTAATGGATTCGTCTTGCGAATTTGCTGCTAACGCAGAATTAAGTACTTTTAATTATACCTTTATTCCAAAAAAATCATTAACAGTTAAATGACTGAAATTTTTGACAAATTTCTTTTTTTACTTTCGACATTCAATATTTTCCTACAAAATATGTATAGCAGTAATCTAGAGCAAGTTACTACAATGCTTGCAACGACGTCAAAAAAAAAGGAAAAATGAATTATTTATTGCGAATTTTTAGATAATTATTTTTTATTTTCTAGACCTTCCTTGCTTAACTTCTAAAAGCTTAAAACGTACTTTGTTATTATATAAGTACTGAAGAGATATAATTAATAACATATTATAATAATGTAACTAATCTAGGTAAATAATGAAAAATGTATGCATTTTGAAAGGGACGAAGGAAAATTGATTAGTTTTAGGAATGAACAATTGAGTTTATTGTATCATATTATAGTTTTAAGCATTTCTTGAATTCTTTGTACATTTATATTCCAAATATATTTTATTTTAACTGCGTTCACTTTGCTCACATTATTCTTCCACAACGCCCAAATATAATAATAATATTTTCAAAATCAATTCCGATATTGTCGTGTGGTGAAAAGGAAATTGATGTTTTTCCCCAACTTTAAGGAAAAGTTGTTCTGTCTTCACACTTAATTTTTTTTTAATTGGAAGTACTCTTTTTTTATGGACAAGAACCTAATAAAGAAAAAAAGAGAAAAGTGTATGATTATGTCAATTATAATTTTAATTATAAATAACGGAGAGTGTAAGAAAATATGAATGCAAATCATGATTTCATTTAAAATAGATTTTTAAACTTGAGAGGGGTATTTCAAATTAAAGAATTGGTTTTGAAATATAGTTTCTCTTTGTGGTTTTATCCTTTATTGATGGCTTTGGAAGCAAATACGTCAAATCTATTTACAGAAATAATGCGAAAATATGTTGCTTCATAAGCATACTCAATCACGTCAATTCGTATATAATAAATAAAAATATATTGAAAATGAAAAACGGAAAACAATATAATATATAATTAATTTCCCCATCAGTGTATGGGTCACAGACAAACCAGAGTAATTATTACCAAAATTAGATCATACACATTTTAACGATAATACAAATGGTATTAAAAATAAACATGAATATAACATAAATGTAAATTATCATGTCAGGTATCCACAATCCTCATTCGTAAACTATAGTAAATTATTGTATAAAATAATAAAACGAAAATGTCAAATTTAAGAAATATATTAATAATTCAATGATAATAATGGAATTAACAATAATAGCAACTGAAAAACATATACTTATCAGTTATTCACTGTATAATTTGATTTTAATACATTTTCTATAAACACGTTCTTCATTCTGTTCTGGAAATTAATACTTTTCTAACTTTAAAAATTCCAGGCAATTTATTAAAAAAAGTGGCACTACTACATATACAATTTTATGAGATTCTGGATAATATCAAATATATAAAAGTATTTCGATTATTTGTTTGCGTTCAAGATGAATTATTTCTGGTAAAAAAACATCAATTTCAATCACTTTCTACTATTGCCCTTTATTAAAATTATTTAAGAAAATTTTGTTAAATTTACATAGACATTTATAAAAGTTCTAAAACAAAATATCTTTAAGGAAACCGACTTCAAGAAAAGAAGGTACTAGAAAGCAAAAAATAATTATCTTATAATTGGTATTCGCAATAAATAATAAATTTCCTTTTCTTTGATGTCGGTGCCAGCATGGTCGACCAACTTAAACAAATTGATAATTTAATTTCATATATAAATTAAATTTAACAACTTAACTTTCGATGTACTCGCAATTCGATATATATTCACAAAAAGCCTATTAATGATATAACATTTACAAATAGATATACTGTTTAAGTTGATCGGCAGTGCTGGTACCGACTTCAAAAGTAATTAGTTATTTATTGCAAATAAGTAAGTAATAATTTTTAATTTATAATTTTACTTTTCAGTACCTTCTTATTTGTAGTCGGTTTTCAAAATACATTTTATTGTAGGCTTTTAGGGGTTAATAGTAATAATCATCACACTATAACTAACATTCAGTTATTTTCTTTCTTGGAATATTGTATGATTATTAAAAAGTCACTGGCAAAATCTAGTATATAGGTAATATCCTCTTTGTCAAAGGTTGTTTATCAACAACATATAAAAAGGAAGCGACATTAGTAGCCATCAGTGGTCAGCTGTTACCCTTCAGAAGTTCCTTTCTCTATATCCGAAGTCCAATATCAGATTTGGCATAGTAATAACAACCAATTGACGAGCTCTGTTCTTCATATCCGAAATCTCATATCAGGTCTTGCAAAGTAATAACTAACCAGTTACAAATATACTGAAGCACGATTGAGTTACTATCGTCCATTAAGAAGTGACATTATTCATCATCAGAACTCATCATTAGAACCAGATCTGGTCAATTATCTGTAACTTGCAAAGTGAAAACTACCAGTAGCAAACGTATTAAATTAAGTTTAATTTACAACCATCTGATAAGGAATCAGACTGACATGGTCGATGGTGTAGATATTTTGTAAAGTAACAACTACCAGTAGTAAATATCTTGAATCACGTTTAATTTACTATTATCCGATAAGAAGTTCCATTGTTCATCTACAGAACTCATCATCAAACTTTAACCTGGTCGACGGTGTACTTATTTAGCAAAGTAAAAACTACTAACAGCAAATATCTTTACTCAAGGTTGATTGACTAACATTCGTTAAGGAGTTTCATTGTTCATATCCAAAACTTATTATCGGACAGGCGAGGGTCTGTGTAGGTGATGTAGTTACTTTGCAAAATAACTCCCCGTAGCAAATATGTTGAATCGTAGTTGATTTATTGTTATTCGTTAAGGAGTTCCATCGTTCATTTCTGGACTTCATCATCAAATCGTTGTCATGTTTTTATTAGACCCCCTCTAAAATACTCTCTTTCAAAAAGAATGTCGATATAAATACCAAAGAAATACCGATATCGGTATTCAGTAAAAAATTATCGCTGAAAATACTTAAACAAATATTCCGTCAAATTGTCAACTCCCTCCTCGTTAACCTCCTCCTTTTTTTGAAGTCGGTTAGAAATATACTTCGAGAAAATTTAAAATTAATCAGAAATTGTTGTAATAATTTAATTATATATCCTTTAAATTATTTAGGAGACTAAATAGAAATTTACTTATTTAAGTCATGGAACATTGAAAAATTCTGTTATTTCAAATTTATTAAAAGCGTCGAAAGATTAATCTGCTTTAAGGAAAGAAGAATTCACAATTAAATGAAACTACGTGATGTAGTATTATTTCTACTATCTTTAATTTCTTTACCACGACCTAGGTTTCGTTGTATTACAACATCTTCAGGTGGGATATTAGGAAAGATCTTTGCTAATATCCCACCTGAAGATGTTGTAATACAACGAAACCTAGGTCGTGGTAAAGAAATTAAAGATAGTAGAAATAGTACTACATCACGTAGTTTCTTTAATTGTAAATAATGAATTTCTACAAAATTAACGCCAAATATATTCAATACGAAAGAAGAATTATTAAGTTCTGTTGAAATAGAGTTAAATTATTCCAAAAAAATGTTTATAATCAGTTTTAAAATTAAATCTTTTCCGACCAAACTACTGATGATACTTTAAAATGATAAATATTATGAAATATATTTCCGGTATTTTAAAGGACATTAATGTAACAATAAAAAAATCAGCTTCCGTTTTTGATATGATAAATAACAAATTTTGCGTTCGACTTACTATAACTAGACTTTTTTTATCTTTCGTCTTTAATAAAAAAAGGGAAGTCGATATAGAACTAATATGTTTATGGTATATTGGTCTCGTATAATACTTATTAATTTGAAATGTGGAAATTCTTTTAGAGCGGTAGATACATTTAAAAACTTCAATTCAATTACTATGACTGACGGACTTAATACGAAATATAAAACGGTATAGGAGGCGTGTATAATGTCCATATAACAATCAGTATTGGTCATAAACGATAATATTATTATAATTAGTATAATAAAAATAAATAAATGTATCGTCTACTTGGGAAAATAATGTGGGACTATAATTAGGCTAAGTTATGCTTTTCAGATAATGTAACTTGATTCAACTCACTGCCTCTTTAAACTACTGTTAAATGTTATAAATATTATACAAACTCCATAAAGAACACTATATTTATCGTATGTAATGCAAATTGTACTCGGTTAACAACTTAAATTTAAAGTTTTTTAAACATACTCAAACAGATTTATTCGTTAGAGTTTTGAAATCTTCCATTTGCTACAAATACTTATTTTAGTTACTTTAGAAAAGAGGGCAATTCAGAATGATGCTTCGGACTGCCTGTTTCAGAAATTCGCATTCATATGTTTTAGTTTTGTTTCTAGCCCTGTATTTACCGTATGTGAATTCAGTGGTCCTTTCCAATTCTTAAATGGTTGAACATAGACCAGACGAAGCAAGACTTTTAAAACGCAGGGAGAAATACTCTCGAATCTAGCTCAAAGAGGCAGGGTGTCTCGGTATGGGATAACGGTTTTTCCAATCAAATTATATTTGGATTCTACTAGGGTTCTGGGGTTTCAGCCTTGCTTGAATGGGTAGTTCTATCTTTGCATGATCTTTCATATTTCTCTACGGAGAGTTGGTTTGGAGTAATATTACTGAGGACTCGCAGCTCGTATCACACACTCGGTGATCAGGTGCGTGGTGTGGTTTAGCTGTGTGCTAATGACGGTTGTGGGAAGCTGTTAATTCAAGAAATGGCATGATATGCTGCCAATGAATATACCAGTGCCAAAACAGTTGTTTTCAGAACACTTTTCAGTTTTTGCAGGATGCTCTTCGTCTTTAGTTTAGCTGCAATGGTATTCAAATGAACCGGTCACATAGGTATTTTGAGTTTGAATCAAAACTCAGAGCAACATTTTTAAAGGTGATATATCTTTTTTATCTTCTTACTTAAGGGAACGCTGCATATTTCTATCTTATATGCATCCATGCGCACCGGCGTCATCTAACGGCGTATGGGGAAATGCATTAACAAACATTTTATTTAATATTTTGCTACTTATTAGCTGAGATTTTATACTATTCATCTATTTACAAAATTTCAAAAGCATAGGTATTGTAGAAACTACAAGGTTGACTGACGGAATAACGAACGGACATAATGAAACTATAAAGGTTTTTGTTTCAATACGGAACCCAAGAAACTGAGTAAAATGTAGCATATTCTTTTGTATTTAAATATAATTTTTTTTAAACAGGTACATTTAATAAGTTTATAATATTTTCCATTTTAAGAAATAATATATAGAATGGCTATATAGAATGGCTCTTGGCAATATTGCCGCAATATATTGCATATTTTATGAACAGGCACTGCAATACTCGTACAAGTAGCGCAGATCAGACCGGAAGACAAATAAATTGTTACGAGTGCTCATAACCGTCAGTGAACATAGCACAGTTAACCTCCTGCCGTTTTACGTGTCTTGTTATTATACGATATTTTATCTACGTGAGGTGCGATTTAATGCGAGTTTTAGTTGTTAAATAATATTCTGAAAACAGAATTTTCCTAGGTGAGTACATTGTGACCAAATATTTTAATGTGCACTAATATACGGAAAATTAGTAAACTTTCTTAAGTGGCTTGATTACAATCATACAATGGTTTCTAAATCATTATACCACCCAAATCTATTAATTAAATTAAAACATTTACAGATTATAATCTTCATTTTTTATAATGTAAGGTTTTGATTATGCCTTTGACTGCTTCACTATTTGATTTCATTAAAATGTCTCTTAGCTTCAAAACCATGTTGTCTGTAGCTATGTCCCTTAGCTTACCGAAAACGCTTGTCGGAGATACGCTGAGGAAGATTGACAACATTCGTTCCACTATCATGCTGTGTTGTACACTCGCATGAATGACGATTCGCCAACATCTGTTCGACGTATTTTATGGTCAGATGAAAGCACATTTACGCCTCATAGAATATTTAGTGTGCATAACGAACACTACTGGAACGCTATGAATCCACATTAGAAATGACCGGGAAATTTTCAGCGCAGATGGAATTTAAATATCTGGGCAGGAATTTTATGTAATAAGGACTACGCGGTCCGTTTTTCCTACCTACCGGAATGATATAAAAAAGATATTGTTATTTTTTTGCGTAATGAAGTGGAAGACTTTATTTAAAATTTGCCTTTGAGCGTAATCAGAGATATGTGGTGGCAGCACGACGGAGGCCCCCTCACTTTGGTATTCAGGTATATAAGTATTTAGACGAGGCATGTTGTCGTCATTAGACAGGGAGTAGTGGACCTGTACCCTGGCTTCCGAGATTTCCAGATTTAATACACACGATATTTTTTCTTGGAGTAGCTTTAAATGATGTATTCTCAATTGATTGCCCGGATGAACAAAATTTACTAAAGGATTACCGTTTTAATAAAATTAAGAGAAATGCTTAAGTGGTGGATAATGTTACTAATGCAATTATAAGGAGAACGTGATTATGTGTAGAACAAAACGGAAACCATTTTGAACATCTCCTTTAAGACTTCTTAAATATATAAATGAAATATCTTTAAATGAACATTAAATTAATAATTTTCTTTATAATATAATTGTTACTAAAATTACTTTTCTGTGTAATATTTCATAAACGTGACTGAGTGTTTTCCACAAAACTATAAAATGAGTAAATATATTAATAATATTATTTATTAAATTTTTAATAGTCATATTTTGATCGCTATGAATAAATTACTTTATATGCAATCTCTCGCACGGCGGGTTCGCGGTCATTAACCCGAGCGGTGCCGATTGACGTGCGCAAGTATCGTATGTATGAAAATTACAAATAATTATGTTTATTTCGAACTTTCTAAAAAACCATCTTTTAATTTTTTTGAAGACAATAAACAATTTTTTAGTTAACGAATAATGTCTTTCTTTGTCTGATATTTTTTCCCGTACACCATGTATATACGTGTGTGCATATATATATATATATATATATATATATATATATATATATATATATATATATTTATATTTATAACTTCAGGCTAAAAATTAAATGCTGTGTTATACTGCAATTTATACTATTTTATAGGACGATACCGCTCGGATTTAGAAATGGGATATACGTTATGGGTTAATACGTGTTAAAATTAAGTTTATGGAATACTCGTTAAAGACAATAGTATTGTGTGAATCAAGTAGGGACCTTACGAATGTTATAAAATATGGACGCCATTTCTCAGGAATTACTTGGGATTTTGCGATTTAGGCATAAGCTAAATTTCTTGTAGATCTATTTAAAAGTTACTAAATTATATAGAAACCATCATTTATCTATACGTCCATCCACACAGCTCTCATCATTAATGATATTAGTTTGGTTACACTAATTATCAATTAAAATTAATTAGTGACTAGGGTAAAAGAGCAGAGATACAATTACTTTTTAATCCTATTTTTTTTGTTATTAATATTTTAGTTTTTATTGTTACTTTGTTACATTATTTAATTGTTATTAATATTTCAATTTATTAGGTGTTAAAGTCTTATTTTTTCAAACAAAATCTTATGTACTTAGTAAACATTATTTTAATTGTATTAAAATAAAATAATTTGAATTGTGGCTAATTCATACATGACTGTAAAGCGAAGTATGATAATGTATGAAAGATCTCCTTTTTGAATATAATAATTTGAAAACCATCATAGAAGAGATTTAAAAATGAGTAGATAGTACTAATAATCTATATATCAGTAAATTTATAAGACGAATTGTCCTTATTTACTATTTTTTTATCTAACTGGATATTAATGGCTCTAGGTTGCTCGTAGAGGCTGCAGGTAGCTGTCAGGTTGCTGGTAGGTTTCTGAGAAAAAATACAATACAATGAACATTTCAACAGTATGTCTACATCTATTTTAAATAAAATTCTAAAAAACAATTATTTTACGATCCTACTAAATTTCTCTTCAAATTGACATGAGACTACACTATACATTCTCTCCCTCAATTGATATCCCACACGTTTTTTTCTCATTCAAAAAAACCTGTACTAACTAGAGTTTAAAGAGATTAAATTGAATTGAAAATGTTTCCCTCTCAATACAATACACTAAGAGAAAGCTATTTTCATTAAATCGCGCAGTGTTCCACTGTCTAACAAGTTAAAATTATTTCTTATGCTTGAGATGTCTATTGATATTACGCCCGTTGCGAAGTCTGGAGACTTCGGTACTGATGTGGTTTTGGAGTTTCGCGAGAATTGATGAACCCAACAATAATATCTGCAACTATCTCGATCTCAATGTCGTAACGATGGTTAATATACGGTAAAATGTAACAAGGTGCTTTGAAAATATTTACTTCTGGTCTTTGATACATAACATATGAAGTTAAAAAATATATTTCCGTTATTTCATTTTCTTCTTCTACAATTTCTGTCTAAATTTTGTGAACACAAAAACTCTCAAACCAATAAATCAATGATATTAAAATTACGGCGCGCTTCAAATGCTTGTAATTTCTATGTTTTTATAAAATTATCAAAGGAAACTTTGGGACAAATTTAATGATGTCATGGCTGAATCTGAGGAGATATCTTGTAATTGGCTCCAGGCAACGCTTCCTCATAACATTTCGTAACTAACTGGCTCAATGAGTACGTTCGCTGATTCGTTCGTTGGAGTTTTCTCATTATGTGAAACTTTTTATTTAATAAATCTATGTAAGTAACTTTTACAATAATAAACGTTTCACTTCATTTAACTTGGTACTACTTTCTAATACAAACTTAATCATGTCGAGGGATCATTCGAATTATCATTAAATTATACATTATTTATAGAGTCACTACTTATTTAAACCTTCCTAAATTTATTAATTGTTGTTTGCAAATATTTGTTGAGTTATTAAACAATCTATTTAGTTAATTATGAAATATAGAGCTTCTGATTATTGTCTAAAGAATTTAAGATTATTCCGGGTAACATATCAGTTTTTTTACATTAAGATTGAATGTTGAGATGTATATACATGGTCATTATCTTAAAATAAATTTTCTCCACTGTTTTTTTGAAGTTAACATTACCGCCTGTGTAATATATCCTTCTAAACAAATTTACGATTTAACCGGAATTCGGTTTGATGTTTTTTTACTTTTGGTATTTTCAATTAAGATCAACTATTAATATTAAAATTAGATATTGAATATATTTGGCGTTAATTTTGTAGAAATTCATTATTCACAATTAAATGAAACTACGTGACGTAGTATTATTTCTACTTTCTTTAATTTCTTTACCACGACCTAGGTTTCGTTGTATTACAACATCTTCAGGTGGGATATTAGCAAAGATTAACTCTCAGGAACAACCAACAGTATTTATATGTTTCAAACACAATAGCGGAAGCCTAGTTTGTGCGGATTTTTCATTGTTTATGTTGGTGAGTTTATTGCAGGGGCGCAGTGTAGGTTTTATTATGTCACCGAGAGTTATACAATATATCAGTATTTTAGTGAGGTTAATAAATTCAATTGTTGTTATTATGTGAGGTTATACAATGCAAACTTTACGGTGTATGTAATAAAATTAAATGGAAGTTATTATCGGTAATATATTTATACAAAAGCAAGGGAAAGTAAGGACAAGGTACTAATTCTACATATCTCCGGTTTTGTGTATTCATATATTTATTTATTTCTTTCTTTTAATTTTTTTTGTTTTTATTATATATACTTATATTTATATGTGTATTAGTGCTGAAACAATTTCCAGGGTACTGTAGTATCAATGTTGTATATTTATATTATATCTAGAAGATATTGAGAATGGGTGATGATATTATATTAAGTTGTTCATTTAATATATTGACCTTGATATCTTTTTTATGTCTGTTTATTTCTAATGTTGCTAGGATATTAAGTTTATTACCTTTTGTATTTATTTGTAATATATAGGGGGCATTATCAGTATGGGGGTGATGCTTATTTTCAATGAGATGTTTAGCAAAGTGAGATGTGTCTGGTTTATTATTTCGCCAGCTGGCAATGTGTTCTTTATATCTTGTATTAAAATGTCTTCCTGTTTGACCTATGTATACACTATTACAGTCGTTACATTTAAGTTTATAGATACTACTCTTTTTATTTTTATCTATTTTTTCTTTATTATTAATAAGGGTTTTACCCAAGTTATTTAAGGTACTATACGTACATGTTATATTATTTATATTTTTACTATTAGTTAAGAGTTTTCCTAATTTGAGTATTAGTAGTTTTCTTAATTTATTATGGTACAGTTTTGTGACATTTGATGGGTCATAATTATTATTTGTTACGATTTTTTTTATAGTTTTAATTTCTTTACGTAGATTAGGTTTTTCTAGAGGGATGGTGAAAGCTCTGTGAATCATGGAATGGAAGGCTGCTAACTTATGGGACCAAGGGTGTTGAGATTGACCATTAATTATGGAGTCTGTAAATGGGTCTTTTCTAAATATGCTAAATTTATGTTTATTATTTTTGCGTTCTATTGTTATATCTATAAAATTAAGTTTATAATCGGACTCTACTGCTAAAGTGAATTTGACATTATTGTGTAGGGAGTTAGTAAAGTTAACAAACTTGTTGGTCTAACTGTCGCTGTGTACCTTTCCAGCAGATAAGGATGTCGTCAACGTATCTATAATAGTATAATATATTGGTCGCTAATTTACTGTTTAAGAGGCTGGTTTCTAGATGGTTCATAAATAACTCGACTAAAAAGGGACTGAGGGGGGAGCCCATTGCAAGGCCATTGACTTGTTGAAAAACATTTTTATAGAATAGGAAATAATTTTGGTCTATGCATAATTTAAAGAGATCTCTAATTTCCGATGCTTCAATACGGTTTAACTTTTTCTTTTCTAGGATATCTGAAATGATATTTAGGCAATCTTTTGGTGGTATATTAGAAAATAAGTTTACTACGTCGAGTGATACTAATTTACAATTAGGTGTTAGATGTATATTTTTTATTTTATTACAGAGATCAACAGAGTTTTTAATGGTATGTTTAGACGCAAATCCGGTTTTATTTTGGAAGATCTTATTCAGGTGAAAAGCTAATATTTTTGTGGCTGCGTTTGTGTATGAGACAACAGGTCGTAGGGGTATATTTGGTTTATGAATTTTAGGTTGTCCATATAGTATTGGGGGTCTAGGATTCATTTCTATAACTTTATGTTTCGCAAATTCGATAGGAAATATGATGTTACAGGTTTTAATTAATTGTTTTACGTGATCTGCAAATGTCTTGGTGGGGTCCCTTTGTAGTTTTGTGAAGTCATCTGGTTTAAGGAAATCGTACACTTTATTTTTATATTCACTTTGGTCTAGAATAACTATAGTGTTGCCTTTATCTGCTTTAGATAGGATGAGTTTATCTTTATTAATTTTAATTTGTAAATTACGTTGTGTCAAAATGTCGTCATTAATGTGTGTCTTGGTTTTAGAGTATTTTTTACATATTATATCAGCAGTTTTGTGTTTAGTAAGTGCGTCTTGGTTACTGAATGCAATGGTGGTATCTACTACTAGTGATTCTATGTTTTTTCTTGATGGTGCGGTAGGAATATTATATTTGAATCCTTTATTTAAAAGTTCTAGTTCTTTATTATTAAATGTTGATTGTGAAAGGTTTACTATTCTGGGATAAAACGTTTGTTTGGGTGTGACTTTTGGTTTCTGGGTTTTGGCTTGTAGTTTTTTAATTTTGTTTAATTGTTTTTGTGTTATGTTTTTTATCATAGCACTGACATCATTTCTAATTTTATAGTCTAAAGTATCAAATTCTATAGGGTGAAGGAGATATGTCAGAGAAGAGTGTATAACCTTTAGACAGAGGTTTATGTTGTCTCGTTTGATGGTTGATTCCTGAATTTCTTCCTTCAGCCAGGTGGTGACGGCTTTCGTTGTTGCTTTCTGGGCTGCTCGAGTTGTTCCACTAATCTTTATGTTCACGTGACTGGGTATAAGATTACACTTTATGCACGTTTTGTTAAACCATATGCTTTGTACCACCTCACGAAATTTAATTCGGAGTCGACGGTACAATATCGCTTGCTTTTGTATAAATATATTACCGATAATAAGATATCTAGAATTAGTGTATTACCTTGGCCTTATTTTCAAATACCCTTGCTTTTGTATAAGTATATTACCGATAATAACTTCCATTTAATTTTATTACATACACCGTAAAGTTTGCATTTTATAAACTCACATAATAACAACAATTGAATTTATTACACTCACTAAAATACTGGTATATTGTATAACTCTTGGTAACATAATAAAACCTACACTGCGCCCCTGTAATAAACTCACTAACATAAACAATGAAAAATCCGCACAAACTAGGCTTCCGCTATCGTGTTTGAAACATATAAATACTGTTGGCTGTTCCTGAGAGTTAATCTTTGCTAATATCCCACCTGAAGATGTTGTAATACAACAAAACCTAGGTCGTGGTAAAGAAATTAAAGAAAGTAGAAATAATACTACATCACGTAGTTTCATTTAATTGTGATTAAAATTAGACCTATGATATAAGTGAATGGAAGTATTTGTTGAAAAAATATGTTCATACTAAGATGGTTTTAAAGCACAGAAACCTAGTTTCTGTCATAAAATAAAAATAAACTAAAATATTTAAACCTAAGCGGCCGAAATTGCCAACGAATTTATATACTTTTCTTTTCCAATAAAAGTATGATTATTTCCATTTTAATTTTTTCATTCATCGCGTCGACATTATCATGCAAATGTGTCTGATATTGATTGATTTCCTATATATATTCAAATGTAGACCTGAAGTCAATGTTTCGCAATCCTCTTTAATTAAAAAGAGACTCATAAATATTTACAAACTAATTTAAATGAAAAATTAATTTAAGAGATTCTGCCAATCCTTCTGGGTCGAGTTTTGTTTTATAATACAAGATCGGTGGTTGAATGAAACTGCATTTTGTAATGAATTATTTAACAGATATTGATATTATTGCACTACAAAGAAAACTGTCGTTATAGTACAAAGGTTTCAGAGTTTTTTTGATTATCATTTCGTAGACTTAATGTTTGATACTCTTTAGAATTGTTTACAAATGTTGAGGTTGGCCACTGATACATTCGCTATTTCAGTATACAGTCTTATTTATTTTTTTTTAAATATAAATAATAATGTCAACGATCAATTATATAAACATCGCTGATAGTTCCTTAGGCTTGAAATTCTTTGGACTCTGAAAATTTAATCAATTTAACTTTGGCATGCTTCGTTTCTTTTAATAATTATGGCGTAAAAAATTAAATGTCTACCAAAACAGATAACAGTCAGATGGCAAAAGATTCAGAGAGTACAGTGGTTACGGAAGCTGTACCCAAGTGGGGTGGACTATATCCAAGTATGTGGGGTCGCGGAATATCATATAAGACATAAAAAGTGATTTATAGGAAATAGACAAGTGACTTGTAGAAAGTTTATTGGCAACTCCGTTTAATGTTTTAAAGTAGACATCAGTAGCAATTTTGTTAGGAGAAAACGTTAGTAAATATTTTAATTTATACTCTATTGAACATATGAAAGAACATTTCGGCCAAAGTCACATTTTAGCCTAGGTACGTTCCTGAGTGAAGATTAATTTTTTTCTTTCATTTCATCGTTGGAACCAATTATCGACTGCAATTATCATCTTTAGGCATATATTGTGTATTATTTCATTCTCATTTAAACATAAATTGAATTCATGAAAGTCCGACGCCCTTTCCATACCCCACCACAGACATTCAAAATGTTTCTGTAATCTTGCAAAAATTGCTATAAAAGTGTCTGATTTATTACTTCTTAATCTGATGTCGATTGGAAAATTGAATTAGAGCTTTTATTCGTTCTTTTTTTCTCTTTCTTCTTTCTTTCCTGGTTCACAACCGGCGGAGACTGGTGATTCTTTTGGCAATACCATCTCCTTTAGTAATTGGCGACCTTTGGTAAAAGTTTTAGCTTCTTCGAGAGCAAAACATTGATTTTAGAGACCTTTGCTAATTTGAATAATCAATGTCTACTTCGGTGTTTTGCGTCTTTCCAAGCAATCTTTCACTCCAGAAAAGTTTAAGTGATTCATTACGCCATCGGTTACCATTCGACAAAGGTGGCCAAACCACAGTTTACTTCAATTTATTGCTATATATCAAACAGTAGATTGTGCGTATATTTCTATTCTATAGTAAAATTAAACGATTAATCATATAGTATGACCAGATTTAATAGTCTGGAAAAGAGTACAAAATTAGGTGGACTTTACAAGTTTTTCTCCAAACTAAAACCGAGTTAATTGATATCAAATTGTTATTGGTAATACTGCCTACCTATTGCACGTAATACGATATTATCCAAGAAAAAAGTTACTTCTTAGTGTTAGTTTTCATAATTGTAGCGAATTAATTTGCGCACCGTAAGTTGTGATAACTAAAGGTTAATACCTTTTTTAATATCAGTATAACCTAAATCATAATCAAAATTAATTACATGGATTAATACCTTTTTTTTGTATTAGATAACAATATATTTGACTCGTATCAGTTCGTCATAATTTTCAACAAATATCAATCTAATAAACACTCTTGCAGAATTCAATTATTTGTACTTCGAAAGCAGGCTTCCAGAGGTGTTCACGTGTGAAGCTCGTTATACATATATTTTGATTTTGATTTCTACGTTTCAGCAATATAACCTTTAACGTTCACGATTTTTATTTAAATTCTCCTAATTATTTACACCTTTTAAATCTTTCCTCTTGTTACTCGATAGGTTAGGATAATTTTTATGTGTTATTTATAACCTTGGGTGAGAAGGGGTTTACCACTTAGCAGTTATATACACCTTTTACACAGGTTTTGACATCTGTATACCTCAGATGCTTAATCAAAGATCACATTGAACATTGCTATACATACATACACACTAACTTACACGTGTATATATATATATATATATATATACACACACACACACACACCCATGTATACACACATAATACAATTTATAGATTCTGTGAAAGGATTATTCTGTGGAATTTACAAATGGCTAAATTGTTACAAACAAATGCACGTGAATGAGGATCAAAATTACGGTTTCTTTTTTTTCGAAACGGAAAGAGTTCATTTAGTAACCAATAGAAGGGTAGCGAATTTACTTAGGTCTCCACGAAAGCCAAATTGAATATAAACATACCATACTTATCTACATCTAAATTTTTCGGCAAATAATTATTTGCCTTATACATTGTTCATCCTTATGTGATTATAGAAATAGATTATTGCAGATTTCCGTGTGAGCCTCCGAAGATAATCCGCATAAAGTTGGACTCCATTAGTCGGTATCAGGTACAAAATTTATACTCCACTGGTTGATATCCTGACCCCATACATTATGAATATTTTAAAATTTTGAATGCTTAATCACTGATAAGATTTATACAAATTCCACACTGACTATATTTTTTCCTTCAAAAACATGAAGATCCCCTTTGGTTGGCACTTTGGACATATTTAACTAATCCACATCCTGTTCGGAATATTTCATCCCACTCGTACACCTTGGTTCGTATATTCTAAAGTTTTTATTCTGTCTGTTATTCGAATAAGCATTTTATTCAATTTATCACATTCATTTTTTTCATATAAATACGTATGTAAAGAAATACGTAAACTATTGCAGAATCTATGCAATTGGGATTTATTCAATACAATTGAGATAGTTTACTCTTAAATAATATTTAAGCAATAAAATTATCAAAGTAGCCATCGTTTGCACAAATATCACTTAAAATTTTTGTAAATAACTTTGTTTTAGACTTAAAAAAACGAGATTCAAGTAATTTTGTAAAAATCAGCAAGCTCTTTGTGAACTGTGAACCTTACATTCTAGCAAATATTTTCTATGTACTGAAGCGTGCAATTTATATGAGTTCCGTTAGGAACAAAATAATAATTTTAGTTCGGTACTCTTTGAGAAAATACATATGTCTCATAACATCTGTATTACATAACGATATTACATAATATTTTTGGTCCGATTTTCAAAATTACCTCTGTTATGTATATCGTAAATATATCAATGTAAATTGTCTTTTCTTTAAGCTTTTTTCAGAAACGAAAACGATTTTTCTTATTACACCTTCATTAACAAAGTGATCAACTAATATAGATAAAACATGAAATATATAAGTATCAATAATTTAAATAACTCGGTGAAAATGTTAAAGGCTGTAATCAAATTTCAAGATATTTATAAGCATAATCATGAGGCTACGAACAGAAATTTATTGACACAAGAAACCTCAGAGTTCCGAAGTCGTTTCGTATTCTAAAAGTTTGGCATGGGCAAGCCGCCCGCTGATCCGACTTACAGACTGAGCCAATGTTGGGAGTGAATATTTAAATAAAGTTCAAAATATATTATGCACAAACAAACTTTAACTGGAGCTCAATTCTGGGGCATCATATATAATGATTTCGTATTTATTTATTTGCTTGAGATACAAAAATACACAGTTAGATTTTTTACTATGATTTATAAATTTATACTCATTTGCGATATCTAAATTATATGATTATTTTCCCTTATCTTGTTCTCTATAGAATTTTACATCCGTCGTTTAATCTAAAAAAATTATATTATATACATACTTTTTCGATTCGTTCTTTCGTTCTTTTACAAATTGTGATTTTTCTAGCGATTTAAACAGTGATACAGATTACTATATAAATAAGACGAATTAATTGTCTGTCCGATTTACGACCCGAGTGTTCCTTAATTAACATTTTCAATGTAAGAGGTGAAAATTTTAAGTCAAATAGAGGAGACGAGGATGAAATACCCCTGTAAACACTATCTCTTGATTTAAATTTTCATTATTTATAATTGTAAGTATAATTTAGTATAGAAATTAACAGCCTGATTTAATTTATTTAGCTCATTATATTTGCTTGCAGTTTATTGCACAGTAAATTGTTAACAGTCTCGAGTAGTCTTCCACTACACTATATTTACAACTTCTGGTGTTCTGCTTGACTGGAAGAGATTACAAATGTAGTAATAAATTATCAAAACTTGAAGTACATTGAAGGCAAACAAGCAAAAGTATATCAATTATACATCAATATAAAAATTCTAATTTTTGCGCTGAGAAATTGTTTTCGTTTGTACTTTTTATTGAAATTCATAAGCTTCAAATGCCATTTTTCCGGGAAATTAGCAATTTATATTATTGCATTAAATTTTCAAGTCAGTTGCCCTAACTAATAGCCATTAAAGGGTAGGCATATGAACAATGATGGATTATCTTATATTTATTTTTTGGAAAAAAGAAAACAGACACGGATCTATTTTTTTTTATATTTTTCTCTCTTCTACATATTTTATATTCATATTTTGCTAAACTTCATGAGCAACCAGTTTAAATTTATTGACATCTGGTGTTTATTAGAACTGCAATTACAAAATAATAAATGTGCATTCCGCTTTGATGAATAAGATATTCAAAACTTTATCATTTTTTTTTTGATTAAATGAACTAAAAAAAATTGAACCATTGATTAAAATAGCATTCTTCATAAAATCAGAAAATTATAAAGCCGATGGCAAGTGCTCAATCGAAAGATGAATTTTGAAAAGTTCTTTCTATTATTAAGAAAAAGCAATAAAGATAATCAGTGTACGAGGAACAAATATTTTAAATTTATTTTCATCCAAAACTTCGTTTTTGAGCTGCTGGTACTTTGATTAAGAAAAAATAAAGAAATTGGTAAAAATTTCAAATGAAATAAAACACACTGCCATTTAGTTGACTTCTAGCAGAAATATTATAGGGGTTTGATACTTTTCTATGTACGATTTTACCTAAGTATTATATAGTCGACGCTATATATTAATCAATTAGCAAGATTTTCACTAATGAATACACTAAAATATAAAGTCAAATGTAGAATAAATTGTTTATAAACGATCCAAGGGAATCTGGGATGAAATTAGCGATATCTGAGCGACGTTACCACATCTCCTTGCAAATTGGTCCAGCTTTGTAGAAATATGATTAATTTTTTTAGCATTTTGATTTAAACTTGAACATTTTACATTTAGATTTAATTCTTCTCAGTTCTTTAGTATATGTTTCTTTCTTTCAGTTGCACATTTTGTATTAAATTTTCATCAATTACGCTTGAAAGTGCTTTAATCCTAATTAGTGATTAAAATATATTTGCTTAAAAGAAAAACAAAAACCCGCATCTCATATTCAGGTAAACATACACTGTAATTCATATAATGGAAGAATGCATTTTTTTATATACTTTGGTGTATATATGTGATACCCTTGACATTCGGAATTGTGACACCATTCTTGTGACACCACTCACAATTCGGATAAAATTTGTTCGAGTTCCTTAAAACTACTTCTTTAGATTAAACTACGCCTTACACAGTATATGAAACTGAATTGTTTTGAGTACTTAAATTGTTCTCCCAAAAAATACCATACAAATATTTGAAAGCGTTGCTACCTCTAAATATGTCGATTAATATGATCTTTAATATCCTCACATATGTACTACTCACATATATAATATAACGACCGTACGTATGTAGTATGGGTATATATTTTGTTTTTATGCGATTGTACAAATTTCTGTACATTAATATAGAAGCTATATTATCTATGTAAACTTAAATTTCTCATTAAAAAATCTACTTTTGTTATGTCGCATTAAGCAAACTCATGAATATTTCGGTTCATAAATTTATATATGTGTGTGCTTGCGTGCGTCCGTGTGTGCGAGCGTGCCTGCGTGCGTGCGTGCGTGCGTACGTGCGTGCTTGCTTGCGTGCGTGCGTACGTGCGTGCCTGTGTTTTTGTGTGTGTGTATACATACATATACGTATATATAACTGCAAAAAGCTAGTATGTAAGAAATTATTTTTTTCCAGTTTTGTATGTTCGAATTTTGCTCTGACGCGTATAATTTTTTTTTATTTAGTAGTGAATGTTTATTAATTAAGTATAAAAATATTGAGTCAGCCTATTTTTCCAGTTATAAATATTGTAAATATTCATCACTTGAGAAATTCTAATTATTGATACCTATTGTTTCAACGTTTTGATAACTTTAACTGAAAACTCTCTGAATTTATTATCTGTTAATTTGGCACTATTTTGTACGTGTATACATATTTTTCTTAATTTTTTTTAGATAATATGTATTAATTGAAGCGTTTGGAGTGCTTTGGTGTTCTATATTCGAGGAAGGATTTTTAAAAATGGTACTTAAATATTGTTTTTTAAAATTCTTTTTAGATTTTTAATGAAGTTTGGGCCATGTCTCAAAATAAAATGTTAAGTTCTCTAGCCTTTTTGTGTTAATAATATGTTCAGTGACAAAAATCTAAAAAATATCAAAGAAATCTTTTAAATTTTGATGTTAATCAGTTAAATGAAAGAAAACTCACGAGCTGTCATAGTCCCATTCTGCCACTGAATTATTATTATTCGGTGCTCAAATTGCTACGCGATAAAATTATTATCGTGCATCTACAGCTATGATAAAGGCTTCCAAAGTTTCCTGACAATTTTTTTGTTATAAATATATAATCCCATTAAGCATAAGGGTGTAAGCAGTAGTACGTGCTTTTTAAAATTTAATAACAGAAAAAATGTATACCGTGTACAATTAATTTTTTGCGAAAATTTCATTTTATTAAAATTACTTCGAATAATTTTGAAATAACTTTTGGTTATTTATCCTTTAATGAATATCATAAATCTTTTATCTATTTGGTATAATTTACCCCAAATATTGTAGATTAAACTTCCATGGCGAATTCAATAATCGAAAATGAAGTCGTCAAATGAAATAATAAAGTCTAAATGGCACAATATGGTTATCAGTTCTGGAAAATATCAGTTTCGGGAGTACTATATCTCTTAAGAAAATCCAGCAAAAGCTCTGTAACAGAATAAAATAGAAATCTATGTAATAGTTTTTAAAACTGATTTCCATCGCAATCTACAACAAAATTCTATTATCTTTCGAAGTAGGTAACGCCATTTCTATTTTACTTGGTACTGCAGTTAATATTTAACAACCCTATAATATATTTGTGGATTAAGTCGCTGCTATGGCTCCTAAAAAGTATCTTGCTGAGTAGGATTCAATGTTAAAAGGATGAAAAGCCATACCATTTAGAACATCTAAATTTCGGTACACAGACCGAGAGTTACCTTTTTAGTAACAAAATTATTCCTTTTTTTCTTATTTTTATATATAAAACCTACTGATACACGTATTTGTGTTATTCTATATAAGTCCCTATAATTTTCAAAACAATTTCCCTTAATTTTTCGAAAATTTCTCTGTACTTCCTAACAATACATTTTAAGGAAGTGGATGTCTCCTAGCTAAGCCCTTTCAAAATAGCGACCGTTATCGGCTACATTGATAACTATATATACCAAGTATATATACCATATAGCTATAAAATACCAAGAAGAACTTAAACTTTCAAAATTAGTCTTTCCAACCATAAGTTTTATGCAAAAGTAAGCCATAACTAGGTCACAAAAATGTAACAGTAAAATAATATATATGTCATACAATATATATTTTTTATTCTGAGTGGCCTTCGTTTTCCTTTACTGTGATAATCGTTGCCATTGCCGAGTTGAATTCTAGTTAATGTCACTGGTAATATTATGGCACACTTTTTCATTTCGTTGGTAAAAAACTACTGTAAGAAAAATAAAATAAATTAAAAATTACACATGTCCAATATACACAACACATACATACATACACACACACACACACACACACACACGCACACATATATATGTATATATATGTGTATATATATATATATATATATATATATATATATATATATATATATAAAATGATTTAAATTTCAATGTCTTGAAATTCACTTTTTGGAGATATGGGAAAGAAATTGCTAAAAATACACGTGTTCTCCGATTGAAATTAAAAAGTTATTTGCTATCAATATATAATATAAAAATATATCATGATTTTTTCCGACTACCATTTTATTATTTTTTTATTTTTTATTTTTATTTTTCCGACTACCATTTTATTATTTATACATTTAGGGTATTCACACAGAAAGAAAATTTTTTATCAGTAATGGCTACTCATTGCTTGCTTTTTGTTATATTTTTAAGGGATCGAAATGCAATATTGAACTTAACCCAAGCAAAATGAACACGAAATTCGGTTCATTTACTTAACATACTGACGCCTTTGTACATTTTGCGGCTTCGGTTATTCAGACGTGTCTAATTACTATTGTAAGACCGTTTTAACAATCCTTAAGGGTACGCAAAAGGATGACAATACCGGGCTGTAATCAGAGCAGAGATGCTTCTCGGTTGGTTGCGGTAGTGGGAAGGTCGTAATTCGTTGTTTCATCGCCTAAAGCATTGTTCTAAGTTCTATTAACATATATATGTCGGTGTTAGTATACAGGAATGACGGATTTATAAATGATTCAGAATGAATTAAAAAGAATTTTAATTGTTGGAAAAAGGAGAAAAGACGTTAGTCGATAGCTACAAATTATTTCACTATAGTGTGAAAATATCAAAATCTGACAATGAGCTCGTCACACAATTGAATTCATATCAACACAAGGTTAATTTTTTACCAATTTTCAGTGCAAATTATAAAAAATATTTGTTAATGTATATATATATATATATATATATATATATATATATATATATATATATATATATATATATATATATATATATATATAGAGAGAGAGAGAGAGAGAGAGAGAGAGAGAGAGAGAGAGATGGAGAGAAAAACGGTCAAGTGCATTTCTAGTAATTTATAAAACATATAAAATTAAATAATTGGAGGTAACTATCATAAACACGAACAGCGATACTACGCATTCTAATAAAACCAAAAAGTGAGTAATACATTGACTTAAGGCAGACTCAGGATAACCAACACTACAATTAATTCATAAATGAAAACTAGCTTCCCGCCCCGATTTTTTCCACTAAACAAACTACTTTCTACTTTAAACAGACTACTTTCTAAACAAACTTAAAAGGTATAGTAAGCCCGAGCTTCACGTTGGTGTTATTTTTATGGCCATTGCTAACGCTCAAAGCCCGCGCGTGAAATTTTACTTACTTAAATAAACCGACATAACTGTTAAATTATTTTTTAAAAACCATTGTACTTAACAAAAAATTTATGTCCATAAATCAAGTAAGTTGACTTTAATAAAGTTTACATAAATTAATTAGAATTTACTTTTTTAAATCGTAAAAGGTTTATTATGGATAATATGTAATATATTCAGGCACGCAGTCCCAGTCTTAATTGAAGAAATTTTTCAGAAGGATAATGTTTCCCTACATTGCTTCAATACCTTTTCAACCAACTTTTCTCTGACTTCATCCACATTCATTGCTGTAGATCGAATGATTTTCCGTAGATCGAATGATTTTCGACGAAATATTCTTATTTTATGTACGTATACCTTTCTCTTGAACGGTTATATCTATTATTTAAAATCAAAACAACATTTTAATCTATAGTTATGCCATTTAGTAGTAGCTTGAGCCAAAAATCTGTTCAGTGGTAAGTAGGGAAAATAACGTACAGATGGACGCTGCGGAATTATTTGTTTTGAAATATATTTTTATGGTTGCGAACTGAATCTTTCGTGAGGATAAGTTCAGGGCCGAATCACTACTTACTGGAATATGTTACTTCAAACAGGTGCGAAATACGTTTTCTCAACCTTCAATCAGGTATAAATAAGAATAAAAACAAAAAAGACAGAAGTGCACATGAACAAGGACGAATGCATATATAAAGGTATACATAAATTTGTTTGTACATATGTGTACTTCTTTATAAATATATCTATGCGAGAGTATAATTTTGTTTTTCAGAAGTATAAAATTAAATTAAGTCAAGTTTTTCAATTTTTTGAGCGACTGACATGGAGATAAGGACTGATTGGTTGGATGTTAAAAACACAGGACCTTAAAAAATATTGTTCGAAGGTCATGTATCAATTTTTTCCTGTAGATACGTATCTTCAATATAGTGGTATTAATACATTATTGGGTAAGATTTTAAAAGTAGATAAAGATTTCCTCAATACTCTGAACTACCCATCTTCAAGATTTACTGAAAAGTTTATGAAAAATTCATAACTTTGTATTACGTTTTTTTTTGTTGTAAAATAAGTTGAATCCGAAGCTTTTCAAATCAATGAAAATTTGACTTCAAGTTTCAAAGTACTTTCACATTTCAGTAAACCATGAAAAGTACTCGAAAGAAGACAACATAATTTCAGTCGACGAAAGCTAAATATTTTGTTGTTCGCCAACTGGGATTATTTTGTTGTCTAAAAATTATTAAAAGCACTTAAGTCTCAATACTTAATTGAATATTAAATATCGTTCCGCTAAGGTATTAAATGTTCAACTCATTCAATTTTTTTAAGAAGAAACTTCTTTCTCTTTTATGTCTGCTTTTTGACCAAGTAAATGAAGTAACTTATCCAACTGGACACTACTTTAAATTCCCCTACAAGATTAGTTAAATGATTATAATAAAAATATAGAAGTTATTAAAACTATATAAATATAGTGATTATATAAAGAATAAACAACTTTTTCCTTTCCTATGTAATTTTAAAAACTGCTGGTTTTGAAAAGGAACACTTAAAATAGTTATGGTATTAAGAAAAACAAATATTTTATTTCAATACAAAGTAATCGCATTGCGGACTTAAGAACGTGGGGGAAAATTTCATGAGAAAAAGCTGGAGAAGAAACTGTAATAACCATTTGCATAAAACTGTATGTTGAAACATGTATTGTAGAACCAATTTTATTCCCTTAAGTATAAAGGAGATAACTTGACTGAATTGCTTGATGATGTTCCCTTATGTAAATCTATTTATGAAAAGTTAATTCTTCACTGAAGCTCGCACGCGCACGCAGGTAGATGGACATGTGCATGCATACGCACACACACACGGAAACATAAATATTATATAACTGAAATACATTTTGTAGCAAAAATTCTTCAGCAGATCTTCTTTCTGCCATATATTGATTGTTTGAGCATGAATGGTATTTGAGCTATTAGAGATAGAAAAAGTTAAAATTTTCGTAAATGTAAAAGTGTTCTTTTATGAAACGTTTTTTCCGTTTTCTTTGTTTTCTTTTAGTTAATAATGTAAGAAAATAAAAAAGGTAGAATATTAAAATAAAAAATGTAATTATGTTTACCCAAATGGAAACATGTTGAATCATAGCATAGCATATTTCGCTTCATATTTAACACACACACACACACACAAACACACACACATACACGCACGCACACGCATACATGCACACACACATGCACACGCGCGCGCGCACACACACACACACACACACACACACACTCTCTCTCTCTCACACACACACACATATATATATATATATATATATATATACACAAATACATAAATGCTATTGCATCTTATTTACTATATATGGAGGACATCAGTCTTAGTAAATTTAATTTATTTTTATTGATTAAAATAATACCAATTGATAGAAAGAAAAACAATATTGCCAGTATACGTAAATTTGTTGTATTTTTTTGTCTAAACATCAATGAAAAAGATTTCCGCCAATGATTTTTTTTGGGAACGTAGTGAAGTGTGAACAATTTTGTCATAATGCTAAATGAAAAATCTAATGATAATAATTTGTTTTAAAATTAATTTCATTTTCTAGCTGAGCTGAGCTTTAGAAAATTATATTATGCTTATAATAATATTGTAAAATTTTTGAAGCTTTAAAAACGCATAAAGGATGACAATGAAAAATAACTTTACACTTTAATAATCCAGATAATGCGTTCCATTAATTTAAGGTTTCCACGTGGTCTTTTCTATGCCATACGACAATAACCATATATTTTCCGGGTAGACTTATCAGTGAAATTCATCAAATAGACTGCGTAGTTGAAGGATTTTGAATCTTTAAGGCTGGAAGCCATAAACTATTCAGAAATTTTATTAATCTTTTTCACAGATTTATTGACTTCATAACCGTTTCGCTGAAAATAAATCCACAGATAATTCAAATTCTTCAAGGAAGTACAACAGTACATCAGATATTTTTAATCGAAGTTGCGTATGGAATCGTATAAAAACTTCGTGTCAAAATATCAAATAAGATGTAATTAACTTGGATCCGCCATAAATTTTTTAAGAAATCATGATACAATACAAACATGATTAATAAACAAAAATCATGTTCAAATCAACAAAATCATGATTATTAATAAAATTCCTTACAGTTTCAACTTTCATACTGGTAAAAATATTTCCAAATAGTTCAAATCTCTTTAAATATTCTTATGCTAAATCTCACCTCATGTTGTTCTTCCTGATAATAGCGAAATATATCTTAAAATAACAATTTTTGTCTCATTCCAAAAACTAATATGTGCATCGATTGGTAACAAAAAGATCTCACGTCCTTTGCCTTTGAGTACTCCGCGGTAGGTTATCTTGCCATGAACGAGATGGATGATCAAGGTACATTCTTTCATGTGCTTGCTGACAGAATCCACAACGAATTCTTAATTTAAATTGTTCCGAAGTATTCGCCGATTCTCAAGCATTTCAACAAGATTTTAATGATCTTCACGGATACTGAATTTGTCATCATGGGGTGAAACACTTTGTTTGAGAAACTCCAAATTGACTTATCAGAAGTAAAAGTGTTGACTTTAAGGCATGTTCGAAAATTGACCATAATTTTTGGGCACAGTACGCTTTTATGTATTGTTTTATTTTTCGGAGAACTGAATAAATTACAAACGAAATTTTGTACATATATTTTGTGATAATAGGATAAATTTAAAACCAGCCTATATTTCTTACGGTTTTTTTTGGAACGAAGTTCTTTTACGCGGCCTACAATAGAGCGAACTGGCAGAAATCATCACGTAAGGAAAAGGCCCTCCAGGTGACCTTTCTTTCTCTTTCTCCCTATCTCTTTCTATTATATACGGTCGTATGTATGTGTGTTCGTGCAAGTATCGACATTTGAGCAGCAAGCATTGTACGTGGTCATCTGTATAACCTCAATTGTAAGCACGAGTAAATATTATTTAAACTTATTTCATTTTTTATTCTGCTGGCTGTCTGTAAACCACTCATCTGCCAGATCGTTTCCAATTAGGTATGTATTTATTTGCATTATAAATTATAAATTGCCATATAATTTACTAAATAACAAAACAGTTATGAATTACAAAAAAATTTCGGCAAATTCACTTATTTTCATTATCACTTTATTATTTATTAAATACATAAAATTAATAAATTAAAATAAATTGTGAGCAGAATTATTTATTTTCATTACTTAATTAAACTTTATTTAGATTTTTCAGTAAATTTAATAATTTTAATATAATAACTGTTTTCTCTTTGACTGAGGAATATTTTCGATAGTTTTAGATTACTGAAATTTTCAAGAAGAAATAGAAACTTGAGATAGCTTTAATATTTTTATTTAAATTTAAATATAAAAATAAATAACATTAATTGAGTTAATTGATATTTGTCTTTAAACAGTAATATATTATTTTTTACAATCATTTGTTAGCGTTTACTACAATAACTTACTTTTGTATTAAATTTAATATTTCCAATTGCACCTGAAGGAAACTCAAGAAAATTTTGAATAAAATATGGACTTTTTTATTTATCATAATCAATTTGAAAATTTAAACTAATATACTGCTTAGGTTTTAATACAAAACGGTCATTGATTTTTGATCATTATTTTATATTGGACATATAATTACACGTTCAGAAAAGAGGAAAAGTAAAAAATATTGTTTTGACGATATTTTGCTTAGAAATTTTGAGATTGGGCATAAATTTATAGATTTTTCCTTTTATTAGGTTGAGTATCAATCAGTGCTAAGTATACTCATTTCAAAATTGGACTCTTTTTTTTAAATTCTTTTCAAAAAGACGATAAAAACCATTTCGCCCAGGTCTGCCATTTCAAATGGATAGTTCTTTGATGATAATAAATTTAACTAAAAAACATACACTAATATAAACACTAAACGATATTATTTTTCATCGATTATTAACCCAAAACAAAGGGTGGGGCAATAATAATATTCTAAGTACCTCCCCTCATCAATCAAATATCTATTCACTTATAGAAAAATATAACAAATACGAAGTGTTTAAAGGTGCAGTATTCATTAACAAAATTAAATTACATTTATCACTTGAAGTTATCATAAGTAATAAATTAATCCTAGACTAGATAGGAGGGCTATTTGATTTAACTAATTGCATTTCATAACTCTTTAGGTAAAATAGGCTGTAAAAGCTTTTATTCAAATTCAATAGTTTAATTTTAGTTGGCACGCATATGATAAGCTTTTTCTTTCTATAAAATCGAAATATTTTAAATAAATATCAAGTTTTACGTTTGAAAATCTGTCGTCTATTTGTTCTTTTCTTTTTATCATGACTTCAATATCGACATTTACATTTTTCAATTAGTTAAATGAACTTATTCGGTATTCTTATTGAAATCGAATAAACGAACAGTTAAATGTGAAGCAGTCTTGTGTTGATTGGTAGCTCCTGTAATTAAGATGCACTGTTTATCCTAGATATTAATTTTGATTTAAATCATTTTAATTTTTTAACATTAATATAATTAAAAATGTATCTTGTTTCGCAGATTATGAAAGTCTCCGAAATTTCTTTGCACTGCGTCTGTGATAATTAGAAAAATTGGGAAAAAGAATTGTATTATAATAAGACATAGTGCAAGTTTTTGGATAGAATGATAATTTTTTTGAGGATAAAATACGAAGAGTTTTGTACTAACATGTTGAGAATATGTAGAGCTTTGCTGTTGTTATGATAATAACTAAATTCTTATTGTAGTAAAAATTTTGACAGATATTTTTTTGTTATTATATACATTTCGACAAGATTTACTAAAATCTTGCGAACAAGAATTTTCACATTTCTCTGCAATATAACTACAATAGTTTGAATAGACTTATGGGTTTACATTAATTTAAAATAGCATTTATAATAATTATTTTATAAAGAGGCACTTAAAATTTACAGCAAAATGGCTTCCTCTGATCAAAGCGGAACTCTCAGCATTTTATAACTTATATCTTTTCAGGAGAGGATGTAATATCTTTTCAGAAAACCAAATAATGAAAAGATATTGACTTAAATCAAGGGAGTCAAAGTATGACGGGTGCATTTCAGAGTTAAATATTTACGCGATTATAACTACATTAAAATAATTTATCGGGGCCTCATAGACTACGTGGAAATCTGCGAAAGATTTCAATGGTGTCTAATGCCAATTATCATACATATTTGTGGCTCATTTTCTGTTTCAAAATTAAACAAAAGGAATATTTTCGAATTAAATAAACTAAATCGTCATAGCTACGTCATAATTCCTTTCCATATGATTTTAAATGACAAGAAAATCTCAAAAAATTCTATATTTATATGGCTAATTATCGCATATTATTAATATTAAACATTCCCGTGTCACGAGATTAGGAATACAATTCGTTATCCAATAAATAACTTACCGCTTAAAAAACTAATTTTTTTATATATTATGAAAAACATACTACAGAAAAGGATATTCCCATATATCTCTGCTCCCGGAGAGGCAATATATTTGAAATTATTTACGTACACTACAATCATTTAAACAGTTCGGGTAGAGTATTATAAACTAAGAAAAGAGTTATTTACCAGCAAATATTTATTTCATTTGAAATCTTAGGGAGTGGGAATTTTCCAAATATACAAAAAAACAACAATAAAAAAACCCGAAAATTTCATTTGAACTCAGCATTTCCCTCGCCACCAATTCCAAAAATCCATACGAAGTCATTGATTTCTACGACTGGAAGGTCGTTATTAGATAATAAATTCTAAATTATACACAAGTATGTGTTCCAATATATGCTGATTTTTTTTTACATAAAAGTGAATGCGCGGGTAAATTAATAATTTTAATATAGTTAATAAATGATTTAACTTTGCTTAATAACGTACGAATGTTTGTTCCTAGCCTAAACTTTAAAAACTCATTAAATGACTGGGATTTATTTAGACAAATTTTATTAAATAAAACTTAGAAAATCGTCAAAATATTCAGGTAATACTTACGAATAACAGAAAACTGTAGCATTTCAAAGATGCATCTGTTAAAAACACTGCTAAACGGTACCCTGGGTTAAAAACTATTCGACGTTAGTTGTAATACTACAAAGAATAATGCAAATATTGCAATAAATACGAAACTTAAGGAAGTTAGAAAACATTGATGTTTTTTTATTGCAAATATTATAAGACTCGTGTTGGATTAGTTAGTTGGCTTAGTGAGTAGGAGATTATTAAAGATTAACCATGAAAATGTATGATGTGAATGTTAAAAGTTTGTTGAATTTATATTACTACTTTTTATATTATATTTACAATTCACATCAAATTAGGTCTTAAATATTTGTAACCAAATGTATTCAAAATCATCAAAATAAGGAGCTTCGAACATTTATTTATTTTAAGTCACGTCAGCCTATATTTCTAAAATAAGCTCGAATAGAATTTATTTTCTTTCGTACACACTTTCTTGAAAATTATTTTCGATAAAGTCAACATTTTTCTATGGGAACATTACTATCGGAAATTATTAAATTATCTGTCATATTAATTATCTGTATATTGAATTATTCTTACTCTCTGCAAAAATATTTGACAAAGTATTTCGTCCTTCATTTATTGCAATAAGGTGTTTGAAATTGAATAAATCTTAGAAACTTTTAAAAGGAATCATCATATGTTAATTGCTTTAGAAAACATATTTTGTTTCAAAAAAATTTATAGTTAAAATATTATTGCGATTTTAGAAAATGTTTGTGTCTGCACAAAAACTTTTTCGAAAAGATTCCGGAAAAGAGGTTATTAAATTGACTAATTTAAGCGTTAATGTGTCAAAGGAAAAAGAAAAATAATTTCTATTCCTTCATCAAAATTACGACATATTTTCTAACAATTTTAACAAAATATTGTCATTTTTCCTCTGTATTTATACCACTGACATACATTTAATAGTTTGTAAAAATTAAAAATAATTTTATAAAAATAAAAACCACGATTACTTTCAGGTAGAGAGACGGGAATTCCTGACCTCCTTGATGAACAAGCTGGAGATCTGAATGCGAAATGGAAGACGAGGTGGCAAAATGAAAATTAAACCGTTCAGCGTTGATGTTGTTGAACTTGGAGGCGTTTGTGAGAAGTATTTGGTTAAATCAGGGCAAAAGGAAAGGCTTTTTCGAAAGCAAATGATGTAAACGCAATTAACATACATTGATATCAAGTTACCAATTTTGGCCTAATTTATCAAATGGAGGCTTTCGTTATTTTTTATTTTCTGATTTCAACTACCTTGGTTAATTCATACAGAACTTATATTATATCCTTCTACAATCATCTTTTACAATGCTCACTAAGTCAAGATCATCAAAATATCATCGAAACATCACCAAGGTTACCATCGTCACAAAGAATTAACATAAAATTTGGTCTATGGGCCACTGCGACAGAAACTATTAACTGATTCTAATTGTCGAAATCAATTTTTTTTATAAAAATAACTCAACATCAAAGAAATTTGACCCGAACCAAGTTCGGCTATAACCACATATTACCACACGTGAAGTAATAAGTTATCGGATTACAGTCAATGGCCATACTTACGAACTCTTTATTGTGATGAAGTGTTGCTTTGCGCGTATGTTTATCACGAAAATATTAGGTGAAATACCGCTTGATTGATTTTGATGTTTATGAAACACAATAAAAAGTTATGGGGAAATATACAAGAAAACGGACAATGCATACAAAATTATGTAAATAGATTTACAATATTGCATAAAATTATTATCTATGAAAGTGTTTTACTGGATGATATTTTTTGTAAGTTTTATAGATCTGTCCTGATACGTACACTTCTTTCGAACACACACTTGCTCGTTAGCTGTTGCTAATTTCAGTTGTCACTATATTTTACTTAATTTTGTCAGGAATAAGATAAATGTTGCTCGTTGGCTGTTGCTATTTTCAGTTGTCATAACATTTAATTTCAACTTGCCAAGAACAAAGATTTGAACCGTGTGTTAAAACTTAAATAATTTAATTCATAATTCAGATTAATTTTTTAATTTTTAAAGTGTTAGAGAAACAATTATCTTTCTGGTTTTCTGTGAAAAAATCGCAAACATTTGTGGCAAATGTTACCGGTCATACATACCCGTCTCGTTATACGAACTAGATTGATTTTGAAAATATTACAACAAAAGTGATTGAATATTTTTCTAAATGACTTTACAATGGTAACATTGAATAATTTTATATAACTCAACAGTAATTTGGGTGATAATATTTACATGAATTTATTTTGCTACTCACAGCACACTCGCCATCTATGCGTTCAGAGTTGATACTGGAGATATCGTCACTGTCACCATATCTTTACCATTGTAAACAGACAAGAAGCGACATTTTATTTATTAACAACGTTAGCTTGTGGAAAGCTAGCATTTGAGGTGATCATTTTAGGCAATATATACTCATATATAAATTCATAGCACAATAGATGTTAGGACATAAATTCCAACTCATGTAATATATCAAATAGTGCATATGTTTGTTGAGATTTAAATCGAGGACCACATTGAGGACAACATTACAATTCCCATTGGGAAATTAATTATTTATTTAATTGAATGGGAGCATTACAAGATATGAACGTATAATTTTTTTCAATCGTAAATTCAAAGTTTATTTAATTTTTAAATACATGTTTATCATTAAACGTACAATATATAAATTATATAGCAGATATAAAGGCACAAACTACATTACATCAAACTCACTTGATAAAATAAACTCTTTAAATATATAACCAAAACTCACGCGAAATTGACAATCTGAATCATTACAATAGCACATGTCACTGTAAAGCCTAAGAAACTAAGTAGGAGGGACATCCGTATGTTATACATGTGGAATACAGTAATTTTCCCTGTCTTGTTCCAATGGAGTAGTTCTTGTACTGATTCCAATTGTCTCCTACTTTTAGTGGCTGCAAAAAAATAAAGAGCTTTTGTATTTGCTATTAAAGAATTATTTATTCATTTAACATCTTAGATCCTACACTGTAGCTATTTTTTTAATGATTTTGTTGAATAGATAACAGGCAGTAAATGAATGAAACTAATTAATAAATAATGCGCGTTGTCTGTGAACTTGTTTTTTACCTCGGTTGTTAGCAAATGGGGGCGGTTATCTATGTCGAGGTTGTTACTGGGTCGTGGTTTGTTGTATGTTAACTATGTATTGGTTGTTACCAGCTTTTCAATATCTAATTTGTAAATTATGAACATAGCCTAAATTAATTTTATTTCATGACTTAAGGCAATACAATATTAAAATATTCATTTATATTCATTTCGCAGTTTTTATATGATATGTACAATGGCCAGAAAAATAGATGCCACTTATTAGTTCATCAACACCATGTCAAGATTATAGTGCCCCTATATTCCTTTGACCCTAAACTCTTTAATATAGAAATCTAACCAAATTATTTACAGTCGTTCTAACTTGATATACCCGGAAACAAACATATTGCTAAATATCTATTTTTAGTTCCCCGAAGTACAATATACATATATGTACGTAAAAAAAATATATATATTAATATTATATGTATATATATATATATATATATATATATATATATATATATATATATATATATATATATATATATATATATATATATTATACATCCATTTCGGTACAACGCACTTTTCTCCTTTGTAATGAATATTTGGCTGTAGCATAGGAGAGTGCACTATGGTTACATATATGAAGATTAAAAAGTTCGCGGCCTTACACAAAAATAATTACAATATTGTTGTATTGCCAATCCTTTAGTTATCACCAGGCAAGGTTTCATAACTAGTGGATTTTTTTTAGAAATTGAACAACGAGCCGTTATAATATAAATGAAAATTATTTAAAAAGTAATGAGCCGAATTTAGAAGTGATTGCATGGAATTAAAGATAACCATACTTGATACTGGATGGCCAGCGATTAGGACTATTGAAGAAAACATTGAGAAAGTTCGTGATTTGGCCATGGGAGACCACACATGCAAGTATTCGAGATTATGAGCATATCTTACAAGTAAACTCGAAACATTATTAAAAATGAATTGGGATTTCGTAAGGCATCTAAGAAATAGGTATCGAAGCTCCCTTCAGTGGGATGAAAATGCAGCCGACTCACGATTTCGCGCGAGTATTTGAAGTAGTTTGAAGTTAATTCACAAGAAAGTTTTAACAGATTTGCGACTACTAGTAAAACTTAGTTACACATGGTAATAAAAAAATAGAGAAGACCATCATAGAAAGCCAAAGTGATTTTTTAATTAAATAAAATACAAACAATCAGTTCTCTGAAATTTCAAGGGAGTCATTATGACTGATTACCAAGTGGTATCAACATAAATTCTTGATATTGAATATATTTGGCGTTAATTTTGTAGAAATTCATTATTCACAATTAAATGAAACTACGTGATGTAGTATTATTTCTACTTTGTTTAATTTCTTTAACACAAACTAGGTTTCGTTGTATTACAACATCTTCAGGTGGGATATTTATCTTTGCTAATATCCCACCTGAAGATGTTGTAATACAACGAAAGGTAGGTCGTGGTAAAGAAATTAAAGAAAGTAGAAATAATACTACATCACGTAGTTTCATTTAATTGTAAACATAAACTATATTTACGTCTACACGATTTTATGTTGATCGCATAATAATATGAAACAAGCAAATATTATGTTGATAGCACGATGAAGCATTGAGAAAAATTATGATGGTAATTACACGATGAAAGTAAAATCAAGAATCTCAAGATTGTTAACAAAATAACTCTATTTTATTCATAACTATAAAAAATGAAATCCACTGTTTTGAATTCCAATTAGAGCCATAAACTCTTATTCACTTGATTTGTTATTAACTTAATCTCCTAATTTTTACCTTTTTTCTAATTAAATAAGAGAGGAAAACATTTAGATGGTCAGAAATTAAAATGAAACGAAGAAGCCAATGCAGCGGACAACGGTTATTTCGAGTCTTGAATACAATTTTTTAGTAGTGGTGGACATTTGGAAATCAGATGGAAGAGGTATGTCGATGAAGGTTGCAAGTATGTCGAGAAATAAAAATAAATTTACAAAACATCTGTATATGCGCTACTATATTGTGCTTGCTTCTCTTACTTTTTGTCATCAATGGATTTCGACATTTAGTTCGTGCATTTTCCTTTTTAATTTCTTTTCACATTGGTTAAATCAGTTTCTTACTGAAATAAACATGTGTTTAAAAGTTACATAAACTAAATACGTACGTAGGTCATCTCCAATTATAAATCCTGCAAAGTGGGATATTATGTCTCTTACTTCTGCGTAAAGTTTCTCAGCAACGACACATACTCCAATCATCGACACCACAATGTGGAAGAACCAAAAAAATGGACCAAATGTAATTAAAGCATCTAAGTTCTGGAATAAAAGAATATTTTTTCCACTTTTTATATAAATATTTACAAAAAAATTTTTTGACGAAAATCATACCAATCTATGAATTTTTTAGAACTAAAACTTTCACCAACGTTTACGAACTTAACTATATATTATATACGTACGTGTAGGTGTCACGCTTCAATATCATTTTTATACAAAGTGCATGAGAAAAAAATTATGTTTCTTTGTACTCATATTTATTTTTATATTCTCAAGGACATATTGAAGAGCAGGTAATATATTTAAAAATGTCAGAAATGTGTTAAGAAATAGCTGAAATACAATTTTGTTTTATCATTTCAAAATAAAATCAAACAAAATAATTATATGAGAAAACTTTTGCATGAAAATTTCATACCTGAACCTCAAATGTGTGATTTAACAACTGGCATAGATCCGTAAATTTTATGAATAAATCTGATAAATGAAAAATAGTTTTCCCTTTAAGGGGTAAAATATAATGGGGGCAATTCGGATCTTTATTTAGAGAATTAGAATTTGTCGAACATCTGTTTAATGATGCGAGTTTGGACTGAGATTTAACATTAATAAAAAATGAATTAATCAACTTTATGCGTTTCTTTACGCTGTCAACAAGTGCAAAAAATAACAACATTTCTAAGTCAAAATGTATATTAAAAACGGCACTGTAAAGATAATTTAAAACGTGTATTGTTTCTAAGTGGTCGGTATAATAATAACAAAAGACAAATCATAGTCGAATGATAGGTAATTATCGCAAAAACTAAAACATTATTTCGTAGCTTATCACGACGGAACAATGTATCAAAATGAGGAGTCTCAAATTCCACGTCCACTTCGCTAATCTGATACAACAGATTATCATATATATTCCTCTTCCACAGCACGTTTAAGCCCATCAAGAATACGCTGTAACCGATCTTTACACAATCATAAAAAAATTCTAACTGCCTATAATTATAATACATTTTGTTATAGACAGTTACTATAATTAATGTAAAGCAAATCCTGATCAGCAGAGTATTTTGGATAAAATTGTTATATTTCTCCCAGCACCGATCAAATTTTTGGAGAACAAAATAGACCATAGTGTATTTTCAAAATATAAATTAGCGGTTTTCACATCAACTACTTTAGTTGAAGACATGACTGGTTATCGCAGTCGTGTTCACGTGAGAAGTATTCGAAAGCATATAAGCCTTGACAACAAATAACTAGTTTACGTAAAATCAATGTTAATTAAATTAGTTGGAATAAATTATATTCGTAATGGTTATACCCATCATTAATCAATCGTAAACAATTATTTTGTGCTTCGTGTTTACGTGCTATTTTTAAAACAAATGATTGATATCAGAATGCAAAATTGTTTTCAAACATTTTTAAAAATTGTAATAGTTTTATCATTCCTTTTTATTTATCCCGATTCATCCTAGATGTTTCCTATCTCGAAAATACTTGTGATTCCTGGACCAGCTTTCTGATGTAGTCCAAAATGTAAAGCTGTAAGAAATTAAACACAACTCTCTGAAATGATATAAAATTAAGATGTATGTACAGTAAAATATAAAAATTTATTATCTAAAATCTCCTGTGACAGCATTTTTCAAAACTACACCCGAAAAGGATGAAAATGAGTTTATGTAAACTATACGACTTGGATTGTTTAGCTCAGAAAGAATTCTGTGGCTCACGCAACAATTCTGTGATACACGCAACAAAGGAGCATCATAGCGGACATTCTGTAACAATTTGCAAAGTACATTGTGTTTAAGCATTATTTTAATGCCGCCGTTAGAATTTTGAATTTCAACTGACAAATTAATTCGGGACATTGTTTTATTTAAATCGTTATGTACTTTAATATATATATATATATATATATATATATATATATATATATATATATATATATATATATATAAATATTACATTACCAAAATGTGATCCTTTTCATATTAAACTTTATTTTTCCAATAATTGTTTGATTGTTGTATTCTAAAATTCGTACTGAAAGTATGAAACATTAGGCAACAACTGGTTCAATTAAATTAATTGTTAGCAGGTTCGAGAACATGTAAATAAGGATTGGCCTGTAAATGTGACCATCGACGGTCTGTCTGTATTCTGGGCATCTGCAGTTTGTTAGAAGTTACATTGGAAGTACATAAGAACGATTTGAGAAAAATACAAAACGCTAGATGAAAAAAGTTGTGATGATTCAATGATTGTGTCATTTTATTTAATATATAAAATTGTTATTATTAATTCGATGATGCTTATATCCATACATAATGGTTAGGTGTTTAGAGGTGGTCTATTTAATTTAAATTATTATGTTGTTGTGCGGGAAGTATTCTCTAAATTTAACGATTAACGAGTGGACTTTGATAACGTCTGTTGCTACGTGTCAAAGGCAATTAAGTGGAGTGGTATATTTAAAAATTACGAGCTACGTGTATGGCAACTGAGATAGATGAAAAACATTATGAAGATTAAATGATTCGATACGTCCTGCACGGCCGATCTACGGGTAAAAGGAAGCAAGAACGATCGAAATTTTGGTTTTTAGACAATAGCCAAGGAGACGAGGAAAATCAATAGAGGAATCGAAGCTGGGGATATGTAGATTCAAGTCATTTCAGAACCGGTTTGATTTATTATTTCATGCATATCATATTATTTTGTTTCTCATAAATTATATTTTATATATTTATTTTTCTAAAATATTTATTCTTAAATAATTCTCTCATTATAATATCATTCATAATTTGGAAAAAATTCAATTATGTCTCTAAATACAATTATGTTTTTTGAATTTAGGTGGGAGCTTAATTTAATATAAGTTTATAATTATCACATCCTTTGGTTACTTCAGAACATTTCAAATAATCCATGCAGACCTTCTCATTATCAAAATAAACCCTGTTCCTTTTGTTACGAACATTACCTCTATGTTTAGGCTGCTAAGTTGTGGAATTTATTAGACCTGGTTATCAGATGCCCTTAGTTTATAAACGCTTTCAAAAGTCAACCGAAATAATCGTACCTCTCCTAATTTTATTTCATTCTTTTTCGGTCAACTTTACACATCACCTTTTACACACTATACGTCAAACACAAAAATTTTCTATAACAAATATTAATACTTAGAAATTTATTTTTTTACATCTATTTAATAGTTTCGTTGCTAATTACCTAGTAATTGCAATTTTCGGCCTTGGAATTGATTTGAATTCTTGATTGATATTAACTGGATGATATTGCTCTTTTATCAATAAGTGCATAGTGTTATACGTATATGTAACGTTAAAGACGTAAGGGTAAAAAATAATAATATTTCTAAATACATATGGGCATTTTTTATGCTATTGCAAAGAAAATTTACAATGTGGCGTTTTCAGAGCGACAAATGAGATGAAAATAAAATTAACTAAAATTAAACAAACGGTATATGAGAAGCGTAAGAATTGAAATATAGTTTCGTAACTTTTGCTTGAATAATTTTTTTAGATGAGTGGCCTCAAATCTTTCATCCAGTTCGCTAATTTTGAGGCAATAGTTTATTGTACGCATTTTTCTTTCAAAATATGTTAAAGCTGATAAAGTATATTTCGCAGACAATAGTTACAAAATTGTTTAACAATCGTAAGTTCTAATATTCAAAATTCATTTTATAATGGATTGCAGCCTTAATTGAAGCAAAATAATGTCCAATGCAGCAATCTACCCTGATTCAAATTTTATAATTTTTTCCGACACCGAACTATTATTTAAAGAATAAAATAGACCAGAGCACGTTTTCCAAGTAACTACTTGAGATTTGTATGTCAATTGCTTTAATGAAAAATATTGCTGATTGCCGCAGTCCTATTTAAGTGTGAATCAGTCTGAAAAGTAGCAACTCTGAGTAGCAATTGACTAGTTTATATAAAATCGATATACATCACAAATTAATATTTTATGATATATATATATATATATATATATATATATATATATATATATATATATATATATATATATATATGAAGATGTACAATCTAAAATGTCACAAAAAATTCTTTAGGCCTGTGTTGCTAGACCTTTCAAACTGTGCAACATGCTATTTTTAAAAAAAATCCTGTTATAATTTTTCAAATCGATCTGAATATTTCACTTGCTACTATTTATGGGACAGTGTTTAGTTGTTTTTCATAAGAACTGTGTCCTCCCTGTGTTAAATGATGTGTTGATAAACAAGAAAATGGAAAAACATTTGACCGTAATAGCGGAATCGGTTCCACAATTTTTCATGAATGCTCAATAAAAAGAAAATTTCTGGGTAAGTTTGCTTCCATAACTTCGAAGTCAATAGCTTCCATTCATTTGTCAGAGATTTCACATTATTGGTACTTTTTGATGTTCACTTTTAAGTGGGTTTGTTAAATTTTTGAGGTTTTCCTTGGATCTCAAAATTCAGGCATTGGTAGATGAATGTGGCGATATATAAAAGCTTGTTTTGTTTAGTTCCATTGTCTTTTTCAATGAATGAATTCATCATTTACTTATATAAGGTGATGGTTTCACATTAAAGCAATAGGAAATATAATCATTACATATTTTGTTTCAGGTGTTCACCAAATGTTGAATTTCAGTATAAACATGTTATGTAAACTTATAGGCACACACGATAGAGTAAAGAAAACGTCATAATATTTTATTCAGCTTTACAAATGAATGTCCGGAATTAGCCAAGATAATCTGTTTCTTAAACACTCCAAAACGTCTTGCATACAGCCTACCCGGGCTACAGCAGAAATCAAGAACATTTCGTGCCAGGTTCAACGAAAATAATTTCATTCCAGCATGCAAAAAAATAATCCTTAATATATTATATTTACAATTAAATGAAACTACGTGATGTAGTATTATTTCTATTTCTTTGAGTTCTTTCTTCTTTGAGTTTTTTCTTTTTGTTTCACTATACGTGAAACATAGTTATCTCTACATTAATATAATGCAATATTTGTCTCTCTATACTCTTATAAATTTAGTTATATAATATAACTTTAGTCAGTGTAAGCAGACAAAATTGCATAGCGGGTGCACTTATAAAAAAAATATATTATGCAGATGACGTAAAACTAAAATAGTCTTCCTCCAGATTTTATCGGGCATCATCCTTTTGTCCAGATTTTATTGGGCATCATCTTTCGGACAAGCACCCGCTTAAAATTTGCGCTTTTCAGGAATAATGTCAGGTTCGAGTTTATTTACCTCGGTCAATCGTGAATCTATTAAATTGCGGCTTAGTTTGTTATTCACATTTACGTAATTTTCAGATATGAAACCTGTAAAACCTGTAAAGACTTTGTACCATTAAATTGGAGAATATTCAAATTGAGTAATTCCTGCCTGATTATTCATCAGAACTTCACAGGCTTTGAATACTAATAAAAATAATTTTACTATCTCATAATTAACTTGCAATTGGATTTTAAAATTTGTAAAAGAGATTATAAAATAAAACAGGTTGAGAGCGCTCCTGAACATATAAGAAATAACGTTCCGCACCCGTCTATATATCTTGAAATGGGTGATGGAAGCATATTGAAATGATTATTATTGAAAGTACTATTAACGCTAATGTTTCAAATTATTTCAGATTTTTTGAAAATGCTGTTGGAAAAGTGGAAAAGTTGTTGTGCTGTAATTATTTGCCACTAAATATTTCGCAAATGGGACTGATTAAAATATTGAACACCAATTTAATTTTGAAAATCCATTTATTGATTAATACTTGATTAACATCAAAAAAGTCTCTAATTTTCAGGAATCGAAAGACGTCGGATACAAAGATAAAACAAAGGTTTTTGTTTTAATAAACCCTGTGTGTGATATATACTTTTAACCTGTTTTTGACTGAAAAACACTTTTTCGTGTAAACTATTGCTCCGTATATTATTAAACTATTTTGTACCTTGTAACACAAATTGAGAAAACAATAGCAAATGAGATATGCCAGAATTATTAAATAATATTTATTTATTATGTCTTTAACGTTAAATATGTGTGTAAACTACGCACAATGCACTTAATGATATAGGAGCAATTTCATCCAATTAATAATCAAGGATTTCAATTAATTCCAAGATAGACTGCCAAAAAGTTTAAATTATTGTGCAATTTGCAACGAAACTCTGAAACAGATGTATATACCACATTTTTAAGTATTATAGTAGTAGTAGTTTATAAACTGAACGCATCTAGTAACGAGGTCCAATAAATTCCATAACTTAGCAGCTTAAATACAGAGGGAGTGTTCGTAACAATTACAAACTGATATTAATTTATTCTGCCATTTAAATTCAAAAACTTGATTGTATTTTGAGGTCAATTTGGCTTTAGATCACTTCCATTTTTCCAAATTATAAATGTTAGGAAAATGAAAGTATTTTAACAGGAAAAATATTTAAGAAAAGTAAACATGAAATAATAAATCACGATTTGAGATGAGATTCATCTACTTGCGCTCCCTCTCTTCTACAAATTTTTCTCGTCTCCTCGGCTGTCGTCTAAAAGAAAAATTTTCATTGTTCTTGTTGCTTTAACACGTAGTAACAGACGTTGTAACAGTCGGCTCCATAATCGTTATATCGAGGGAATTCCTCAATATAACGATTGTGAACCCACACAAATACCCTAATAATTTATTAAAATATATGACCCTAAACACCTAACCATTATGTATGGATATAGGCTTCATCGAATAATAATAACCATTTTATATTTTAAATAAAATGACACCGTTATTGGATTATCAAATTTATGAATTTATTGAATAATCAAATTTATGAATATATCAGTAATATAATGATGTTAAAGTAGATGAAAAATATATCTGCTTCATATAATTTTTAAAGAACCTCCAAACAAAGCATTATCACGCAATATTTTGAGTTTTTATTTGTATAGCATCTCTCCCTAATAATAATTTTGCGGGTTTAGCTACACCATCAAGAAAATATCATCCTCAAGTTAAGCTTTTCTTTTTAAAACAAGAAAATAAATCTGTTGGTTAATTTCAGTCCATTTTTTTATAAATATTTGGTAACAAATGATTTTGTACTTTAATAATTTTCAAGACGTGTGAGCAATACTATCGTTTCTTAATGCAAAAATTATATTTGCATTCAGGAACGTAATGTAATTTTCTTTGTCTAATATTTTGTATCATTCTTAAATCGTTCTTATGTAAATTTCAATTCGAATATAATTTCTAACATGTTTTAGATTTCCAGAATATACGTAGACCGTCGATTGTGTTAAATATAGGGCAACTCTTATTCACATCAAGCCGTGATATAATTTTTTCAATCGTTATTTCATGAATAATTTCATCAAGGTTAAAAAAATTATAATTTCAAAAATAATTTATAAAATTTAATCCTATCTTCTCTAATTTTTTCCTATTCTATGTTTCCTGTCCTATCTTTCTGTCTGATTTTATTTGTTCATTATTTTACCAATATTATTTCTTAATTTCTACATTCAAGTAATTCTAATAAACATTACAACGTGACCTTCTTATATCCTCGATTATGTTTCTCGAACATACTAACATTTAATTAAATTAAATCGGTTTTTGCCTAAGGTTTCATTCCTATTGATTTCAGAATGTAACAGTCAAAAAAATTAGAAAAATAAAGTTTAAAAAGAAAAGGAACGCATTTTGTCAAATTAATATTTCCATTATTTATTAAGTATTTGTATATTATGTAACGAGACATATGAAAAACATATAATTTTGCAATTTTCACTCCAATTAATATTATTACATGTTTTCGTTATACAAATTTTCTAAAAACGCTAAGACGCTAATTATACTTATTTGTTTTTCAGGGTTTGGCACAAACATAAATAAAGCCATTCATTATCATTGTAAAACCAAAACTTCGTTCATTATTCTGTACCAAATATCTCTTGTACATACATGCATATACATACACACACATAAATATATATGTGTACATATATATATATATATATATACATATATATATATATTTATATATACATACATTTTTTTTTTTTTTTATTATATTTTAAATATATATTTTTATTATATATAATTTTTTTTATTATATATAAAGGACATAAAAGTACATAACGAAATAAATAGAACAGAATTCTTTCTGAGTTAAACAAACCAAACCGTATAGTGTCAGAACAGGGATTAAGCCAAACAAAGTAAGGCAATGAATATACTTTTTAGCACTAAGAATATACTTCATAAAATTTGTTACGTGAAAAAGTTAAGTGAAAAAAAATGAAATGTATTATATTTTCCGAAAGTCCCGTGTAATCAAATAACATTTAAACTTATTATAACCCAAATTTTTTAAATTTCAGAACTTTAATCTTATATTTTCAAACATAATAGGAACTTCATTCATTAATTTAATCGACTAAGTCAACTTAAATTTTTATTGAACATAATAATGCCATTAATTTTTTATTAATTCAAAAAGTTTTGTTTAATTTCTTACAGCTTTAAATTTCGACTGTATCAGAAAGATGGTCCAGGAATCACAAGTCTTTACGAGACAGGAAGTATCTATGACGAATCGGGGGACATTTCAAGGAACAATAAAGCTATTATAATTTTTACAAATGTTTCAAAACAATTTTGAATTCTGAAATCGATTATGTGTTTTAAAAATAACACGTAACAACGAAGCATCAAATATTTTTGATGATTATTGAAGGTCTTAGCTATTACGAATATAATTTATTCTAGCTACCTAACTTAATTAATATTGATTGTATGAAAACTGGTTATTTGCTATCTAGGCTTATGTGCTTTCGAATGTCTCTCACGTGAATACGACTGGGATAACCAGCAATGCTTTCGACTAAAGTAGATGATGCGAAAATCGCTATTTTATATTTTGAAAATACGCTGTGGTATATTATATTTTCCAAATATTTGCTCGGTGCCGGGAGAAATACAACGATGCTATCCAAAATACTCTGCTGTATTAGGATTTGCATTATATTAATTATAGTAACTGTCTATAACACAATGTATTATAATTACAGGCACTTAGAATCTTTTTACGATTGTGTAAAGATCGGTTACAGCGTATTCTTGATGGGCTCGAACGTACTGTGGAAGAGGAATATATATGATAATCTGTTGCGTCTGATAAACAAAGTGGACGTCGAATTTGAGACTCCTCATCTTGAAAATTTGTTCCATCGTGATAAGTTACGAAATAACGTTTTAGTTTTTGCGATACTTACCTATCATTCGACTATGAGTTGTCTTTATTGTTATTTTAATACTGGCCCCTTAGAAATAATACACTTTTTAAATTTTGTTTACGGTACCGCTTTTAATATGCATTTTGACTTAGAAATGCTGTTATTTTTTGTATTTGTTGACAGCGTAAAGAAACGCATAAAGCTGATTAATTCATTTTTTATTAATGCTAATCCTCAGTCCAAATTCGCATCACTAAACAGATATTCGACAAATTCTAATTCTCCAAACATAGATCCGAATTGCCCCCATTATGTTTTACCCTTTAAAGGAAAAACTATTTTCCATTTATCAAATTTATTCCTAAAATTTACGGATCTATGCCAGTTGTTAAATCATACGTTTGAGGTTCAGGTATGGAATTCACGCAAAGATTTTCTCATATAATTATTTATTTTAATTTGATTTTGAAATAACGAAACTAAATTTTTTTTCAGCTGTTTTTTAACACATTTTTGACATTTTTAAATATATTATCTGCTCTTCAATATTTCCTCGAGCGTGTAAAAGTAAATGTAAGTATAAAGAAACACAAATTTTTTCTCCTACATTTTCTATAAAAATTATATTGGAGCGTAACACCCACTCGTACGTATATAATATAATTAAGTTCGTAAACGTTTTAGTTTTAAAAAATTCATGAACCAGTACGATTTTTTAAAAAAAATTTTTTGCAAATATTTATAAAAAATTTCAAAAATATTCTTTCATTCCAGAACTCAGATGCTTTAATTACATTTGGTCTATTATTATGGTTTTTCCACTTTGTGGTGTCGGTGATTGCAGTTTGTGTTGTCGCGGAGAAACTTTATGCAGAAGTAAAAAAAGTAATATCCAACTTCGCAGGATTTGTAATTATGGACGACCTACGTACGTATTTAGTTTACGTAATTTTTAAACATATGTGCATTTATTTGTGCGTAAGTATATAACATTTATGTTAGACATTATATATATATATATATATATATATATATATATATATATATATATATACGTTCTTTATTATTTAACTTCTACCTGAATATTTCAAAAAATCATATATTCGCTTTTGTTTTCACCGAAAGCACACGTTCATGTTTTGTAAATCATCCAATTTATCTTCAACTTATCCATAGTAATACTACTTCTTGCTTCTAAAATTTGTTTCTAAAAGCATTATTATATTTATGCCTTTTATACTTATATATTTACCTTATCACAATAGTAGACTTTACAGATATAAATAGAGCTAGACTTTCAAAATGGATTTTAACCGTTCCATAGATCAATGAATCAACAAGGCGTACTTTAGATGTTCAAAAAAAATGTCTAGTAATACAAACTTGATTTTATTCAAAGATGTTTATTTTTTTAGATATGTAAGTTTATGAGTATGTTTATATGTGTACATACATACATACATACATATATATATATATATATATATTTATATATACATACATATACACACACACACAATACAGGGTTCTTCGGTTCAGTAAGAAACTGATTTGACTAGTGTGAATAGAAAGTAAAAAGAAATTTCACGAAGTAAACCTCGAAATCCGTTTACGACAAAAAGTAAGAGAAGCAAACACAATACAGTAGCGTATATACAGATATTTATAAATTGCAATCCTCAAAAATACTTCTTCCATTTAATTTCCAAAGGTGAACACTTAAAAATTGTTCTTCAAGGCCCTCAACACAAGCATTGACAACTGCTTTGACTTCTTTATTTTATTTTAATTTCTGCCCATGGTTCTAATTTTAGCTCAAAATTGTGGATTTCAGTCATTGTTTCTAGGTATGAAAACGCATCTAATAAAATAGAGCTTTTTTCTTAACAATCCTGACATTTCTTCTTTTTCTTTCATCGTGTAATCACCATAATCATTTTTGTCAATACTTCATCATGCTATCAACACAATATTATCTTGTTTTATTTTATTATGCAATCAACATAAAATCATGTAGACGTAAATAGAATTTATGTTGATTCCACTTGGTAATCAGTCATAATGACTCCCTTCGAATTTCAGAAAACTAATTCGAGTTTACTTGTAGGCACCATATGCGCGTAATTTCGAATACTTATTTAATTTTACTTTTCTGATCTCGCATGACCAAATCACGGACTTTTCCAACGTTTTTTTCAATAGTCCTGGTTGATAGCCAGCCAGTATTATAGTCACCTTTAATTTCCTGCGGCCACTTCTAAATTCGGCTGACCAATTTTTAAATATTGCGTACGGCGGAGCAGGTTTTCCAGAGTAATTACAATATCTTCATTTATCTACTTCTGTGGTAATTCTTTCCTTAACATTTACATTATGCCGACTCCTTATTCAATTCTCAACATATTAAAAAAATCCAATAATTATGAAACCTTGTCTACTGAAGGGTTGATAAGACAAAAATATTGTAATTACTTCTGTGTAAGGCCGGGAACTTTTAAACCGTCTTCGTATACGTAACCATAGTGCACTCTCTTACGCTATAGCCAGATATTCATTACATAGAAGATAAATATGTTATACATAATATATATATATATATATATATATATATATTTATATATACTGCACTGCAGGGAACAAAATATAAAATTAAAAAAGATGGCGACGGTTTATTATCTATTTAATAAAATAATTTAAAAAAATAGTTACAGCGTAAGATCTAAGGAGTCAAATCATTAAATAATTCTTAAATACAAAAAATGTAAAAAGTTCTTAATTATTTTGCAGCCACTAAAAGTAGGAGACAACTGGAATCAGTACAAGGACTCCTCTTTTGGAACAAGACAGGGAAATTCACCGTATTCCACATGTATAACATACGGATGTCCCTCCTGCTTAGTTTCCTGGGGTTAATACTGACATTTGCTATTGTAATGATTCAGGTTGTCAATTTCACGTGAATTTTGGTTGTATGTGTAAAGAATTTAATATCAAGTGAATTTGATGTAATGTTATATGCTTGTGTCTTTATATCTATTATAAGATTTATATGTTGTGCGTTTAATGATGAACATGTACTTAAAAATGAAATACGCTTTGAATTTAGGATTGAAAAAAACTATTCCTTAATATCGGACGTCGATAATTCAGACCCTAAGGTTCGACTATAACCTCATATTACTATTTGAGACTGAATAAGATATGAGACTACAATCAATACCCATACTTACGAACTCTTCTTTATTCTGAAGAAGTGTTGCGTTGCGCGTGTGTTTATCACGAAACTATTATATAAATTTCGGTTCAACTGATTTTGATGTTTTTGGAATACGGTGACAAGTCATGGGGAAATATACGAAAAAACAGACAATGCATACAAAAAATAATTTAAATGGAATGGCAGTAATGAAACTATAAAAAAAAGTGTTCTTATTCGCTTATATTACCTCGATAACTAAATTTCACAGAGCAACTACCATTTATCATATTACCAATACTCTTCTGTCACTCTAGCAATGGAACTAATTAAAAAAACATATAGGGAAATTTTAATTTTGAATGTTAGATATTGAAGTATATACAAAATAAAATAAATTGTGATACATAATTTAAATATTAGAATGTAATAGGTGTGACATTGAAAAATGCGTGCAATTTTGGAAAATATTTAAATAGGTCAATGTGTAACAATTGTAGGTTTTTGGTTTTTAATAATTAAAGAAATGCCATAAATCGTTATTACTTCTGTACGAAATAATAACATTTGGTCATGCACGATAATTGACGTGATAATTTATGATAATATTATATCTTACACGGAGAGAGATGTAGTTATCCTTCTTTATCGTATATAGTTTTTATTTCTTTATAGAAATTTTCGAACTTCTAATAATTCATTCCTTCTTTTACATAAGCCCGGATTTTGGTAACGTACTATTTTAGAAGTGGGCTTTGCCCCAAAAATTATCGTCTAGAAAAGTGCTTTACTTTTCATAATATAATAGTTTTACAGATCAGTCCTGACACTCACACGTTGTTTGTACTCATATATTGCTCGTTAGTTGTTGCTATTTTCAGTAGTCAACACATTTCACTTAAAACTAGAATAATTTAGTTAATAATTGAGATTAAATTCTTCATTTTTTAATAATGTATTCGAGGGACAGTTTCTGTTTTATTTTCCTGAAAAAATCGCAGAACATTTGCGGCAAATTTCACCGGTCATACGTACCAGTATAATTATGTAAACTAGATTGATTTTGAAAATATCACAAGAAAAGTGATGGAATATTTTTCTGAGTCACTCGACAAAAGTAACATTGAATATTTTTACTATTATCAATAGACGAAAAGCGACATTTTATTTATTAACAACGTTAGCATGTAGAAAGCTAGCATTTGAGGCAATAATTTTGGGCAATATACACTCATATGCAAATTCATAGCACAATAGATGTTGTACCAGGATATAAATTTCCATCTCATGTAATATATCAAATGTTGCATATGTTAGTTAATATTTAAATTGAGGACCACAGCATTACAGTTTCTTTTCGGAAATTAATTATTTATTTCATTGAATAATAATTAATTTCCGAAAGGGAACTAATTCTCCCGGCATTGTAAGATATTAACGAATAGTTTTTTTCAATCATAAATTCAAAGCGTATTTAATTTTAATTTTTAATATTTAAATTGAGTCTATGTGAAACTCTGATGAAAATTTTGGTGAAACTCTGATTGTACCTTGGTAGTCTTGACCTTGGTGAGATTTTTTTAAGACAGTTTTAATGAGTGATATGTATCTATATCCAATTAACCAAGGTAGTTGAATACAGTAAATAAAAAATAAAGTCCCCATTCGATAAACAGGGCCAAAATTAGTAACTTGGTATCAACGTGTGTTAATTGCGTTTACATCTATAGCATAACGAAGCCTCGTCTTGACTTTCTTTGACAAAATGTTTTTCCCAAATGCCTTCGAGTTCAACAATATCAACCGAAAAGGTTTAATTTTCTTTTCGCCTCCTCGTCTTTCATTATTCAGGCGAACTAACGTCGAATAATGTTTAGGTCAGGATAGAGTTTACCAGTATGTTTTAAATAAAAATAGGCATCTTTGAAATGCTACAATTTTCCGCTTATTCGTAAATATTACTAAACATTTTAAAGATTTAATAAGTTTTATTTCATAAAATTTATTTAAATATATGTATATCGTTGAATAAATTTTTAAAATTTAAGCTAAGGCCCTACAATTGTACGGTATTAAGAAAAGTTAGTGCATTTATTAATTACATTAAAGATAGTAATTTGCCGTCGGTTCAATTTATTTAAAAAAATTGAGTACATAATTACATATAATTTAAATTTTATCATCTAATAACAACCTTTTAGTCGTAAAAATCAACGTAGTCATTTAGATTTTTAGAGTTGGCGCCGAGTGGATTGCAGAGTTCAAATAACATTTTTGGCTTTTTTGAGTGTTGTTTTTTGTATATTTGGAAAATGTCTACTTCTTAAGCTTTGTGAGGAAATAATTTCTTTGTTGTTTTATTTCGATATGTGAAATGAATTATATTCCATCTAACTTTTATTATATCTTTATATTCCTACCTCGGTTTGATACTCTACTCGAACTATTAAATGACTGTTGTGTTACATAAATCACTTTAATTGTATTGCTTCTCTGGGAGCTAAGATAAATGGTAATATTCTTTTCTGTAATATGTTTTGATAACATGTAAAAAAAAGGATTTCTTAAGCAGTAAGTTATTTATTTTTCACTCCAGTCGAATATACAATCGTAATATTTTAGTTATATTGCAGAGGAATATACTAACGCAAGATAAATGTTGTTGAAACATATAATAACATAAATATATTGTGCAACATTTTTGTTAAAATAAGAACTTAGTCATTATTGTAACATCTTTAACGCTCCAAAAACTCTCAGCATGTGAGTATAAAACTCTTCGTACTTCATTCACAAAAAAATTGTCGTTCTATTCGAAAACTTAAACTTTCTTTTGTCCAAATGGAATCCAGTTTTGTAATTATTCCAAAACTGCATCGTAATGAAAGTTCAGAGGCTTTCATAATTTGCGAATACATTTCCAATTACCCTGATATTATAAAATAAAAAAAAATTAGGTAACAATTAATACCCAGAAACACAGTGTATCTCAATTACAGGAGCGACCAATCAAAGGAATACTGCTTTGCTTGTTCCGTTTATGCAATTTCAATAGGAAAACCCAATAAGTTTATCGAACTAATTACAGTGAAAAATGTGAACGCCGTTGTCAACGTCATGATGAAAGAAAAGAACAAATAGATGACAAATTTTCAAATGTAGGACTTGCTATTGATTTATAATATTTAGATTTTACGAAAAGAAAAATCTTGTTAAATGCATGCCAACTAAAATTAAACTTTCGAGTTTTAAATATCAATTAAAATAAAAGTTTGCAACCTATTTTACATACAGAGTGATGAAATGCAATTAAGTAAATTAAAAGGGTAGAGTAGCCTATGATCGATTTATTATGTACTTATTGTGGCTTCAAGCGAAAAAGCCTTTATTTTTCTTAATGAACCTACGCTATTAGCGTCACTTCGTCATTAAGTACGAATTTGTTGTATTCATCTATTAGTGAGTAGATATTTGATGGATAAGGGTGCTTAGAATATCATTATCGTCTCACCTTTGTCTAGGGTTAATAATCGATGAAAAACCATGTAGTTTAGTTTTTATATTAATGTACGTTTAATAATTAGTATTATAATCATCAAAGTAAGGATTCCTATATGAACTAACAGACCTAGGTGGAATGGTTTTTAAAGTCTTTTTTAACAAGAATTGGGTAGAAGAGAGTCAAATTTTGACGTCAAATTATTACGCATTGGTGGATACTACCTGATGAAAGGAAAAATCTATAAAAGTATGCCCAATTTCAAAATTTTTTGGCACAAGATTCGTCAATGTTTTTTACTTTTCTCCCTTTCTAAACTTAAAATTATATCAACGGTGTAAAATAATGGTCAAAAATTAATGTTTATTTTGTATTAAGTAATAAGCACTATATTAGTACGAATCATGAAATTGAGAATCATATAAAAAAAATCCATATCTTATTTAAAATTATTTTGAGTTTCTTTCACATACGATTTGAGTTACAAAATTTAACAAAAAATTAAGGTCACATAAAAACACTAACAATTGATTGTGAAAAATAACATATTAATATTTAAGAACAAATATGAGTAAACTCCATTTATTATCATTTATTTCTACGTCTAAATTAATTGATAATTAAATAAAAAAAATTACTAGGTATAGCTTGTAGTACATACTACATTATTGTAATAATAAATATTGAAAGTTGGTTCTTGAGAAAGAGACCAAGAGATCTTTGCCTTAAACTATTAATTTTCATAAAAGAAATGAGATAAAACTTTTGTTAAAAATTGATATCGCTGAGTTCTATCCTTACAAATAATATCCTACGAAAATTGACCAAAATGTTGTTCATATTTAAAAATAAGTTCATGGATTCCATGGACAAAATATGTCCATGGATTGTAATGAGAGCTTTCACTGTTGCTCTTGGGAACGTCTTGACTGATTAAATTAAATCACATGTCTCACTTAAATCATTTAAAGGGGTAGAAATTTGTAATAATTCATATTCAAACTTTGACATGAAGACAAAAATAAAATGATAATCTAACAAATATACGAAATAGTACCAACCAATATTGAAACGTTAATAAACTGATTAGCAATATTATTTGCAAACATATTTTGTATAAAATAACAGTTATTTTCCTTTTGAAAGTTGATGCCTTTTATATATTCATACCTACATCGTCAGTCTTTTTGACATCCTACTAAGATCTGCCTACACATGTTTAAAATTTTGCTTTTGAAACACCAAAACCACACGTTGGAGATCGAATGTGATTTTGGTCTTACTTAGAAATCATCGCTGTATTGTGAAAATATCCATAAATACATTGATACAGAACCATTAAAAAGGGAGAAAGCGTAAAGTGTAAAATTTTGCTTCATACCATGAAAGGTTTTTTTTTACTCATTGGGCAGTAAAACGGTATTTAAACACGCGTGACCTTTAAAGAGAGATTCCTAATTAAATAAATATACTTAAAAAATGACACAAATATTTAAATATTTTTTTTGACAAATCTATACAATATAACCGATATAAACCGATCCAACGAAATTATAAGAATAACCTTTACCGGTGTTTGTCTATTTAATCTAGAAATTTTGTATTGAATCTCATTCTATTCCATAGGTTAACATTTTTAAATATGTATCCGCAGACGAAATCCTCAATGCAATTGGCGAAAAAACTTCTTTCGAATCAAGATGTACAGTGAGCCGTTTTAATACAAGAAATATCTACTTACCCTAAAAGTTTCATGCAAATCTAAACAATAACAATTGTGAGATTACTACAGAAGGACGTAACGTAAGGACGGGCAGACTTGACGAAATTATAATCGTTTCTTATTTCAATTCAATGCGAAGTCTTTTTTCAGTAGTAAAAATAATTTTTAAATAATTTTTTTGTACACATGAATCCTAGACGCCCTTTCTGAGAGCTAACACTTAGAATGCACTTGTAACAATATTGTGCACATAAGTGGTCACTTATCATAATTGCGCACTTGGGAAGTTAAATGCGTTGTTTTTCCAATACAACAGTATTTCAACTTTGGCACATTTAACTCACGGGGTATGTAAATATACTCGGTCCGCATTGAAAATGTTAAACGGTGTATGAGTCGTAAATAGTGTTCTGCACCGTCATGTACAAAACTTTACATTTAAATAAAGATATGCTAGTAGCGAAACCATTATTCTTCACTAAGACCTTACGGAAAAAATACATCTAAATAGATTTTTTTGCATTTTTTCGACTTTTTCACTTAATTAAGTGAAAAAGTCTTAAAAATATCTTTACCCGTGTTACCAAAACATATTATGGAACTGTTGGTTTATTAGTTTCGACAAATTATTCAACTATATGCCGAAGGCGAGTAACACGTCGTACAGGTAACAGATATATTAGGGGTAAAGACCAAACGTAATACAACACTGGGCGATAAACGTAAACAGTTTTGATATTTGTTAGAAAAAAACTGACGTCATTGAGCTCAGAGTGTTCTTTGCGTGAAACCGTTTTGTTAAAAGAGATCAAGTAGTGATTTGTTGATCGCTTTTGATATGAAAATAACGACGAGTACGTAAATACGTCGTGGAATATCAGGACGTAAGTACGTCATGGAATATCGTAATACGTCGTGGAATATCAGGACGAGTTAAAGAAATAAAACTACCCAGTGCGGCATTAAAAATGTGTAAGCGTACATTTTGTGTAAGTAGCATTTTCTTGGTTTTGTAAAGAGGTCGCTCGTGCGTGTAAAACTGAGTTTTGAGAATTGAAGCCATTGTCACTTGGTCGTCGTTTTTAGAACAAGACTATTATAAGTTTTTTATTTAACTCCGCAACCGAGAGATCGACAAAAATGTTGAACAAAATATTTTTGTAAATAATTCATTTTTCTGCAACTCTTAACTTTTCTAGGCATTTTTCTTAAAATATTTTTGGTGTTATATTAAGTTATGAGAAGAACTTAATGAAAAACGAGATTATGAAAATTTTAAGTAGAGATAAATCTGTTATTTTTAATGAAAAATAAAAAATGCATCTTAAATTTCTTAGTGGAAGATTTAATTCAAATTATTATTAAATCAATTTACATTTATTGATTTAGCAACGCAACTAAGGGAGGTGAGTTTAATAAAACTAATGCCTTAGAAAATATCCTTAGTGAATGCACTGCAGATAATAAAAGGGGGATGGAAATTCACTAATGGTAATGTGATATATCCTAATAATGATATGAATAAATTTTGGAAAAACATTTTTCGCCATTTTCTTAATCGTATAATAAATTTAAAATTGTGACTGTATTCCTGCAATTAAACAAGTTCATAAATATAGGCCACACAAATAAAGAAAAAAATTCTCAAAAAGAGAACTAAATTTATCCCGCTGGAGAAAAAAATTAAAAAGATATAAAGATCAAGGTATGAATAGGGAAGAACTAAAGTGGGAGAAAACATAACCCTTCACAATATGAAATATTCTGTTTACTAAAAACGCTATTACAAGTAAACATTTTTTCCCACAAAAAACAAAAAAAAATAGCTAGGTTCTATACATATCTTATTACTGGTGTATTGTTTTAGTCCAAAATTTCTATGGCAGCCGATCTATGAAAGCATTTCTCCGAAAAATAAAACAATGCATAAAAGTGTACGATCCCCAAAAATTATGAACACTTCTTGAATATCTTTATAGGCCACATTTTCAATTCCGGTAAGTCAATTTAAGGTTTCTTAAACTGGGTGTTTTGCTACTCGATGATTAATTTAGCCTGCGCGAAAAAAAAGCGAAAAGTTTCTTGAAATGCTTCAGAATCGTGGACTACTTTGGAATGATAAAAAAGTCATTGCGAATTCTATAGCAAGCACATGAAACAATGTTCCTTGATTATCCATCCGTTTATGGCAAGATAAGCCGTGTTATCACTCTACAAGATAAACCACATGACGATTTTTGCGTAACCAATCGATGCACATAGTGGTTTTTGAAATGAGATGAAAATGGTCATTTATGTTATGAAATACTTCTTTATTATAGAGGAAAAATATCAGGTGTGAATCAGAGAAATGTTTAACTATTCATTCTGTCCGTTGTCTTTTTTACCGTCAGGGATCATTTTAAAACAGTCTACATTATATAATTCAGTAAAAAGGCATCCACCAGAATAATTCCAATTGCGAGTCATACTAATAAACCTCGAGGCAACCAACGCATTGACATTATTAGAAATATATTGATCGTATATTTTCAACTTTGTTCTATTCGATACCATAATTATCGCCGCATAGCGTAGAGAAACTTTTATTATTACCTCATATAATTCCTGTAAAACTTATCCTCACCGTAAAGTATATAATTACAATGCTCATAAGGAGAGTGATTTAGACGTTGATGGGGAAAATTAAAATTTCCAACAGCCACGTGACACAGCAGAAGCCGCTACTTTCGTATATGTATATCATTTTTATATAAAGCCGTAGTGGAATCAGGCGATAGACGAGGAACAAGCAGATATCCCATTTGTAGTTAGATATTTCAGTGACTTTATGGACTGCAGCATTGTAGCTGAAATTTCGTAACATTTCCTATTTCTGAAGCTTCATAGTATAATTTAAATATTCAGAGATAAATTTGCTGGCAGAGAAATCACAGCCAGAGATAAAATCCAACCCGGTGACGTTTTTGTTAATTATCAAGGGTGGTTAATTTTACACATGATGCCCTAAAAAGAAATTCTTAGAGACCACGCGCACTATCGGGAAAAACTCCAGTTTATGTATAAATTGTTTTATATATATATTTTGTACTTCGACAAGTAATCGTTGTTAAAAGTGAGAAAGAAAACGTTGTAGGCATAGGAAGTATAACAGCTTATCATTCTGTAAATTCTGGACCTGAATCTCTATTATGTTTGAAACAATGTGCCATCAAAACACAAAGAAAATACGAGATGCGTCCGGGTCTCTAACTTCATTCTCCAAGTGGACCATAACTTTTGTAAAAAAGTGAGAGAAAGAAGTGTGCTGGAGGAATGATCAAAATTACGTACTTGCAGCACGATGAGGCCAGACAAAGTAATAGATTTAGAAGTAGTCGAAGCCTTGTCCCTCATCCCCAGCACTTGTCAGTCTCAAAACGCTGACGCATATCTATAAGTTGGTTAAACCAGTTATTCTTCTCCATAGACTATAATAGAAGGCTATTCCGAAGACTTCATAAGATATGATTTTGACTCTGCAAAATAATATGTACCTAATATACGTATAATTATATAAAAGTAATAATTTTTTTGGGAATATAGCTTAAATCATTTACAAAAAACTTGTAATGTAAGCCCGGAGAATCATAGTTCGGAGAAGCATAGTACCAAAAAATTATCCATCAAAAGCTATTGTCGAGAAACGAAGTGTCGTTAGCAGTATATTCAACTTCACAGCGACGTCAACTGCAGGTACGACAGATTCAATTAAACCTTTGTTTTGGTTTATATATGTCCACCTGTTTTCACTACTACGAACCATACGAGATGAATCAATTTTATAAAATGTTGCTTAAAAATGATATTTAACCTGTAAATTTAATTTCTTATATGAATGCAGTATCGCTAAGTTCAAAGACTGAGTCATTACTACACGTTTTATATAATAATCAAAATAAAATTATTATCTCCACTTACAACATATCGTAACACCATAAGGATTATCCCAATATCAATTATTTTATTTTTGTATGAACGTAACCTTTGTGTATGATTTTTTTTCTACCCATCAAGTACCCAATCAAGATATAATAAAGAAACTTCGATTTACTAGATTATATTCACTAACGTAAAGAAAATGGTATGCAAGCTGATATTTGCATTTAAAATAACGAGTTACAGTTTATACGGTGTGTTTTCACAATTAAATGAAACTACGTGATGTAGTATTATTTCTACTTTCTTTAAATTCTATCTTTGCTAATAGTCCCCATGAAGATGTTGTAATACAACGAAACCTAGGTCGTGGTAAATAATTTAAAGAAAGTAGAAATAATACTACAGCACGTAGTTTCACTTAATTGTGAATAATTAATTTCTACAAAATTAACGCCAAATATATTCAATATTCAACGGCGTGTTTTGCTAAAGCCTTTATTATACGTTGCACAAATACAACTAATTATGCAACTTTTCCCTTTGGAATAAAATCAATAAAAACCTGCGAAGTTAGAATTATTTCTCTGTGTTGGTTTTATCTCCGAAATTAAAATTGTTATAATAATGTATAATACAATAGTTTGCCGCTAAAATTATTCAACGTAAATATCCAATTTATGAATACTTTATAAACCGATAGCACAAGATTTTTGATAGGAAAACGAAAATGTGTCCCTAAACATTTTTTTTAAAATTCGCAACAAAACAGACGTAAACCTTTTTTATATTAGACAGGAGCATGATTATTAAAAAAAATTATATATAATTAAACAAAAATTAAAAAATATAATGCAAATCATTTAAACGAACAATGCCACACCGGTAATACCTTTCATCATCTGCAAACTGACTGGCTGATACTAAAAGCTTAGCTGTCCGTATATCAATGAAAATAACATCACTCGTTCGCTTTATTACGAATTTACTCGAACAAATTTAATTTTGAGTTCAATAAAGTAAGGAACGCGGGGAGAAAACGTTCACAGAGTAGAACTGACTTTATAGGGTATGAAAATATTCCAAATATGGCGAAAAAATTACGATTACGATTGCCTGCGTTTTCTAAATATTTTTCTTTGAATTGTTTAGATAATAAGAAATAAAAATGTTTTAAACAAAGGTTTTTATTTGCTCATATTAGTAATACAATAATTCTTAAGTTAATTTTATACAGCGCGATATACCTTGGTATCAAGTTGCTAGGTTTGGAGTAAATTGAATTGGTCTTATATGAATTGGTGGTCAATCCAATTATCATAATTGGTAGCATGAAGAATAATATGCTCAACTAAAGTAACTTTTAGTTCATATTTTTATATATAAGGAGTATTAAAAATCGTCTTATATTTAAAATTTTCTGTTATGACAAACGTTAAAGTATTTTTACAATGCTTTTATGGTGTTTTTTAATTATTTATTTTACAATATTAAGTCAAACAATTAAATTTCTCAGTATAAACACATCTGAAATTTAAAAAAAAATTATTTTATAGTCATGAAGAAAATATATATCGTACACGAGTGGAAACGAGCGGAAACGCGAAAGAAATTCTTTAGTGAACGAAAACGCTTAAAAACGTATGAGGTAATCACCTGTTATAATTTAGATACAAACAAAAAATTCATTCTGCACGACTGATCAAAAATATATTAAACTTACAATAGGCGACAATGAGATGCGAGTAACATCTTTAAGCTAATTTCGACCAAAATCAAGAATTATTGAAAGAAGATAAGGCCGCAAACTACGATTTAAAATGAACGTTGAACCCGATTTTAAAAGTTTATGAAATTATTTTTCGACGTTTCATAGTTATCGTAATTACCGCAGGAATTGAAGGTGGAATCAAAGTTTCATATAAAATAAATATTTTATTAACATTTTTCAACTTAAGGTACTTTTTCTATTTTTAACAATAACGTGTACCAACCAAATTTTTATATTTTTTTCATAATTCTAATACCTACAACAGCTACATAAATAAGTTTTAAGAACTATCTTTTTTTACTTCGGATTGCTGAATTAAAAGATATAATGGTGATTATTCTAACAAATTTAAATTCCAGCCTTTCTTTTCTTCTTCAATTTCTAAAAAGTTTGCTTATATTTCACTAATTTTTTTCATAACATAAATAGAACAAAAATGTTCTCACAAGATTAAAAATATGACGAATTACTAAAATATTACGAAATTTACAATAATCTTTATAGGTTTTCAGATAAACTTTAGGTAGACTTCTAGCAACCGAGTGTTTCATAATTTTGACTTTAGTGATATGGTGGTAAACATGCGTTTTGTGGATATTTTCAAAAATTATATGAATATTTTGATATAAATATTAACTGTTGTTAACTACTGATATATGGGAATTAATATGTGTTATCACAATAATAAATTTAATGTTTTGACATCGAACGGTTTCTAGAAAAAAAAGGAACCAATATCTGCCCATCTCAATTTTTTTTCTTGACTACACACAAGTATTCTGAGTTTAGACTAAAGGAATCCAAGAAAACACGACATAGTGCGACATAAATTCGTCAGTGATTATTAGTAACACTAATTAACTTGGGGCTCATTTTTTTTATCCCAGCATAAACAAAAAAGTAACAAATCAAAGAAATAAAAAAGCCAATAGGTTGATAATATATACGTATACGGTACATATAAAGATTTACTCAGTTCCTTCTTTTGTTATATTATTGTAGGTGTTTACTAACTTATTATTCGATTATAGCGATGAATATATTTTGGAATGGGATTAGAAAATAAATATTCCGAATAACTTTTGCGACGTTCTAAAAGATATAATCAGCATTACTGACAGAATATATTCAAATATTCACCAGGCTGGATAAGATGGCGCTTCACTGCTGAAGAAAAAAGGTATTCTCACTCTAAAAAATTACCTGGTCCATCGACGAGTCAATGCTGGAGAAACTGGCTTAGTTCACAAAGTATGAATATACGCGCCAAGTCCATAGATTCGCACTTTGCGATAGATGTCGTGCACACAGGCGTCACAAATGTTCTCCATTTTCTTGAAATTTTTTTACATCCTTGTTTCACCAGGAATTCCGACTCATGTTCTCTCCCTTAAGTTTGGCGCTATTTCATTATGTCACGTATCTAAACCCTCCTTGGTACCGTTATGATGTAGCAATAAGTTCTATTTTTCCCTTTCCCTTCCACTCTCAAATTCAAGCAACACGTTTTTAAATCTAACCTAAAATAACTTAAATATTAGTTTTAATAAAGTTTGAACTAAAGCAATATTCAGCTTGGGCTTTAAAGTATATATATATAATAGATGTAATATTCTCGACAAGTTCAATTCATCAGTTTTAAACGCGCCCATTCGGTCTCACTACCTGAGTGCCAATAATCGAATTCCATGACCTTGAGGGAACATTTGATCAAAAATGTGTTTTAGGTCTTACTACAGATATTAATAATTTTCTCAGTTAAATTTTAATTCAAATAGATTCAATAGTTTTTACGTGAAATTTAAACAAAGAGACTAATTAATAAAATGCACATAAATAGACAAAAGGTTTGTTAGGAAATATCCAAACATAAACATGTATGTGTATACATATGTGTATCCAACATTTTTTATGACTATCAATAACATATAGAAACGTGTAATTGTAGTTTATTCGATTTTTATCACAATTGTGTCCTTGATATAAGTTGTTATGAAAATTGTTAAACCATTTTGCATCTTAAAAGTAATTACAAATTTAACTTTTTTGAAAAACATGTTTTAATACAAACTAACTACGAATAATCGATTACCAATGGTTATATCTTCAGGCTTTAGTTTCAAAGTCTTTATGACTAGCTTATTTTAATTTATCTATCTATTATCAATTTTATATAAACTAGACTTAAAATATTACACCCAGTATTTGTTCGAAATATACATGTAGCACAAATGTTAGTATATAAATTACTTAGGTCGCAAAAAAGTATTTTAATTGTGGATTTGTATAAATTTGCAAAGTGTCAAGAATTCAAAAACTGTTTTTTTAGTATTGCATAATATAATTCCAAAGATGTCGCCAAAAATGTCTACATTTTATTTCTCTGATGTGTTGGTTGATAAAATAATTTTTCAAAATCATTCAATAGAGTAGAATTAGTTATAAACACTACAAAAATATTTAACAAAACTATTAGTTTACATATGACCAATGGTGTTTCGAATTCTTGTAGTGTGAGTTCTACTCTTAACAGTGGCGAGAAACTTCACGCGGAATTCCAAAATTCAAAGTTATATTCGGCGGAAATGGTAATCGGGGATGATCTTCGTTCGTATTTCATTAAAACATTAATAAGTATTTAGCTTATAAAATTTTTATAACTAGGTTAAATATACTATACAAGTATGACCGTGGGAACCTTTTTCAATAAAAGTTAATATTTATACAATGAAGATAAGAAAACTTTTATGCACAAGTTACTAATAAATACCATTTAACCTGATTTAAACCTTACACAGCTTAGAATAAAAAAGATAATCATTTACGTAATGTTTCGATGCGGTATGGAAAAATCGAGCAGTAATGTCTATCTGTCTGTTCGTTTGGATTCATGGTAAGCCGATTTAAATAAAATATAGATTTGTGTATTATTGAACAATTGCAAATAAAGCTGAAATATGTTTTGTTTATAAAATATAAATATAACAGCAAAAACTTGAACAATATTTTGTTAGGTTTACAACTATTGTGAGAAATAATAATAATGTTAAATATTGATCGCCATTGCCAACAATTGGGTAAACCACGTACTCGTAGTTCACGTGGTGTATCTAGTCATTATAAATTATAATACGTATTCTTATTTAATTTAATACGAGCAGGATATCTTTTTTTGAAAAATGTTATGCGACCGAACAAGTCAAGTTAATTATTCTCCTTTTTAAAAAACACTATTTCTTTTTTTTGCGTCTTTTATTTTACTACTAAACATGTGAAAAAAAATTAGAAAATTGTTGCATTTTGGGATTTGTAATACAATTTTCTATTTATTTGACCAAATTTATGAATTCTGATACCTGTTAGTATCTTTCAGTATTACAATATTATTTATGGTACTCTATAAATACCTTTCCTTGTAAAACTAATAATGAGGGTGTTTACTTTCCAGAAAGCGAGTAGTTACATTAAGCATTTCTAATGTCATCAATTTGTTACATATATACTAAATTACAATGTAATTATATTCAATGATTAGTTAGGCAGATATTATAATGTTTTCCTTACAATTGCTTATAATATGAAAAGCTCAAGAAAAAACTCCGGACTTAACAATAAACGTATGTATCTAAGTCCACATTGAACCACATTCGTATTTCTTTGAATATACCTTGCCAATAAAAGCTCTGCACTGCCAGACTCAAGGTAACCGTAAATGAAATTCACCTATGCAAATTAATGCATTAAATTGGTGTACTGGAAGGCAACGCTGTCTTTATCAGTCTGTCAATCTGTATATCACGAAAACTTAACTTCACGATAGTAATTTAAGGCGTTGAAAGATCTATGTTAATGCTTTAGATGCTTCGCTTAACTATTTGCTGGTACTTTTTTTGAATAACCACGTATGACGACTTGCACTATAAAACATGTTTTTTATTAACAATTTTTACAAACGTTTTAATGCTATACGTTCAAGCTTAAAAATGTTTAAAAAAAATACAAAATACGGGGATGGATATATATATATATATATATATATATATATATATACACATATATTCATACAAAGAAAATAATGTTTTGGCTTCACGACTATTAAAAATTGTGGGTAATTTTTCATTTCAAAAGCTGTGAAATAAAATAATTTAATTATCTTATTTGAACAAGTCAATTTGATAACAAATAAAAAAAACCGTAAAGAAAATAAAATTAGGTCACACTGAATATTGAGAAATTAATTGCTTAAAATTATTTTAGAACATGAATATTTGTATTATTTAAAACATAAAACCAATGAACCAAACGTATTATTTAATAAAATAAACAAATAATGGAAATTTTAAACTAGACCAGAGGTAGAGAAGTTATTAAACAAAATGAAGTCTTTACAGTTATAACCATAAAAGATATAGAAAATCAATTGCATTGTGTAAGCACTTGTAAAGCGTTATCCGGTTAGTAATTAGAAATAGGGAAATATTTTTGACGAAGGTTTGAGTAATTTTAAGAATTTTCTAAATATTGGTACACTTTCTGCCGACGATTTAATTGTGGAAAATTCTAAGAATAACTTATTTCTACAATTTGTATAATTTTATTATCAAGTTCAGGTATATTTCAATTTTGTTTTAAGATTACGTGAAGGCACAAAATTGACACATTTTCATGAAAAATAAAACTAAATAGCAAGAAATGTATATGTATAAATATGTATATAAATATATATATATATATATATATATATATATATATATATATATATAAATACATATATATACATATATATATATATATATATATATATATATATATATATATATATATATATACATATATATATATATATATATTTGTATATACACGATGTCCAGGAATAGATGTCGGACAAAGGAAAGCGCTATTCGTTGGCCATAAAGAATAAATTGTTGTTGAAATAAAACGTAAAATACCTCTTGCTGTTCGCGGGTTATTCCCTCGATTGGCGTTGAATCATGTCCGCAAGTATAGTGTGTACAAAGTAGATGACAAATAAACACGAATATTATTTTTTATTTTCTGAAAAAGTCAGCTTTCAAATTTTACTTTAGCAACCATGAACTATTTTTCAGCCAAGGAGTAATGTCTTCCTTTATCCGACTATTTTTTCCCGAAAAATTTCATTTGAATGGCATAAATAAATCTATCAAGCAAGAATAAAACTCGCACCACAAGGATTCCGTACGCATTTCGGTACTTGTAAATATAACATTTCTATTAATCTGTTCAAAAATATTAATTTTACCAAACCTAAATGTATTACCTATTATATTTTTCACAGCCGTTCAATAATGACAAATATTATAAAAGAATTTCTTTACTATAATTTTCCTATAAAATATTTTTCGTAAGCTATAATATTCATATTTCAGTTTAACGTCACGCTGGCAGTATACAGGTTTTTGAACCTGACGTAATTTATGTCAAGGTCGAGGATGAGAAAAGTCGAGGAGACCGGGTAAAAGCAAATCCAATATTTTGAAGGAAATTTTTTAGGGATTTCTCGTTTAATATGGGTCTCCCAATAGAATATCCACCTCAAATTTGGGTCAGACGGAAGTTATTGCATTACGTTGGATAATAAGGTATATTTATTCTAGCGGTTTTGGTTCCTGGCTCGCAAAAATTCAAGTCATTCTGTGTCATTAATATTATCATATTTACTAAGAAAATTTCAATAGGGTTCCAAATTTACTTCTCGGTTTTTTATTGGAAGGTTTTCAGTCATAAATTAGACATTTACAAAAGTTACTCATTTAAATTGTTTCAATTTTTTACTCATTTGAATGATCCAAAAACTTTACTATTATGTATAAAGAATTGCCTGTCATATTTCTATTCGATAACATGATATTTTTTTGTTTTTTTCTAGTATTAATAAAGGAAAATGTTATAAAATTAAGACACTGACCCATATTTACACAAGCTTTCATTTAACTTATAAGTCCTAGTCGTACTTAAAACATTTGTGTTTTCGTAGTTTTGACTTTAGCAATTTTGTAGAGGCAAAGATTAGAGGGAGGGTGGGGGTAAATTTGCAGCAATGTAATATCACCTAAAATAAAATACAAAATATGTGAAAATAATTTTCTCTTCGATCTATTTAGATTGATTCCACAAAAGAAATAAAAATTTAAAAAAAGAATTTCTAATATTTTATTTGCTTCCTGTAAAATTTATTTATACCCATTTTACTTTGGGTAAATAAAAATTTTTCCCTTTTCCATTTTCACATAATACTTATTCGCAGGCCTGCAAGTAAGTATTGTGTAGTACATTCAATATTTAATTCAACAGAAAAAGGAAATAAGTTTTCCTTGAGCTCTACATAAAAATCCCATTATTAAAACGGATACTGAATGATTATTGAAGTATATGCGAGAGGAGTAAAAAATAGAAGCGCCTATCCTCATTTCAAAGTTTTTATGTTGCAAGAGCAGATAAAATCGCATTATAAATATAAAGAATATGTACAGAAACATATGACTTCATTGTTAAGTTATATTTACAAATAGAATTATATTTCCGCCATCTACTCACATGGTCAATATTGTTGTAAATGACACTGTTCTAACATTTCTTGAAAATTAATAAAATTCAAATTGTTCAGATTTATTTATTATAAAAAAATTATCTAAACGTTCTGTTTATTTTTTAAATCCAAAAAAGGAAGTAACAATAATTTATTATGTATTATATTATATATTAGCTCACTGGAGACAGCATTGGATATGAACTTCTTTTTAATTTTCACGCCTTTTTCTGTCCGTTATCTCACTTTTCCGACGTTTGCCAGTCACCGCCTGGCTGTTCATTCGATCATTGACCTAGTAGTACTTCGTCTTCCGGTTCAGGGTCTCCATTCTACTAACCGTCAACTTAACCTGTCTTCTTGGTACCTCCTTAGATGTTCTTCTACTACTAATTTAGCTTACTATTTACTCGGCCTCTGGTATGATTAACGTCAGCCCGATTTTATTTCCAATAAGGTCGAGAATGGAATAGTCTCCATTTTTATTCGCATGAGTTTCAATTTCAAAACGGTTTAAAATATTGTTTGCGTTTGTGTCTCATTTTGCTGTAATGAAGTCATTTTTCATTAATTCATGTATTTTCCGAACTCGGAAACATATCGTTACGTCCATTCCACCGAGCACTATAATAAAAAAGTGGGTAGTTAATCGGTAACTTCATTCAAATTTTATAATCATTTGAAAGAGCATATACGTATGTGTGTACTTGTATACATACACGTAAAGTCGGATGTAATTCGCATTTAGCTCGTAAAATTTCCTTTTTTATTTTATTTTATATCGTAAAAATGCACCTTCAACTAAAATATCTTTATATTTAATTAACTGCTGGTATCAGAAAGATACAAAGATAGAATAAAAATACAAACAACGATAATTGTCTCATTTTTTGTTAAATAATTTATGGACATATTAACTGTTGGCCTCAAGCATACACATTTTTAAATATTTTTCATTACCTAAATGAAATGAAATCTTTCGAAATGTAGTGATAATTTAAATTTTGTTCTACTGTATATGCATGAAAACGTTAGCGCATAGCAAATCTGTCGTCTGTATTTTATTTTATACGGAAAAAATGTCAGAGATAAAAAAAGCATCAAAATTTTCGTTTAATTTTGATATAATCTCCAATGGTTGTCAATTTTGCAGTATTTTTTGCCAAGTACTTTCAATAATAAGAGAGAAAGCAACGATTTTTAAGTTTCCTTTTAGGAAAAGTATTAAAAATAGTAGGAAAAGCAAATTAGATATATTTGAATTTGAGTTTAACTATCTTTCATTTGAAAGTCATTCGATGATCTCGAAACTTACCACTTTATTCCCCCTTATCAACCCCCAACATGAAAAAATGCTACTTTTTTATTTCATATCTTGAATTCGACCAACACTTCCTACACATATGCCAAATTTCAACGACAAAACTTTTCATATAAATACCTGTGACCTACGGACGGACAGACGGATATCAAAGCGATGCCATAAGTGTTTCATTTCGGCCAGTTTTTATAAGAAGTAATAATAATAGATTAAAAATATTTAATTTTCATAATTTCGTCGTGAAATATTAAATATAAATTATCAAATGCTTCTTATAATTTCTCTCCGAGGGTCATCTATTACGATGTAATTATGTTGTATATTATTTGATCATGTTAGGAATTGTATTCTGTTAAATATTTTAAATTTACAACACGTACCTGCCACATATTAGAAAACTCTCTCGGAAAACTGTATTTGTAAAAAAATGGGAAAATCCTACTGCGCCTAAAATCTATACCGACCTACAGGCTGCCACAAATATGTATTTTCTAACATTATGCATTGTCTTCGCTAGTTTTGCTATTCATTAGGTACAATAAAAGGGATAACAAAGGACTGAGCATCCCGAAGGCGGGCGAAGTAGCCACCCCACTTAGTTTAAGAAATTTTAGCCAATAATATAATTTTATTTTATGGACCGATTTTTTTGTAAATCTAACAAAATTTGTAAACGACGCTTAGATCTTGGCAGTCAAACGATTAACACCATTTTAATAAACATCACAAATTCCAAATCTGTGTTAAATGCTTAATTCTTTTTGTGAGAGTCTTAATAAAATAAGTCGCTATTGTCGTATCAGTCTAATAATAATTAGATAATGTCATGTCACCTACACGCCCTGTATCATTGTCCATCAAATAAAAAAATGTGAAAATGCATCGAAACATTCGAGTGACCTAAAATGATGCAGTGTGACAGCAGCAAGCTGTAAAGATAATTCATTAAAACAATGAAAACATTTGAAGATTTAATACGGCGTCTCCAACGATCGTCAAACACAAAGCGTATAAAAATCGTTAACCTTCAAAAGCCTTCAATCAACGAATATATATCAATATATGAGGATTATCAGTAGCCGAAAGCCGAGAATCGTGAGCAAAACGACGTCAAATGTCGCTCCTACAGAGCCAACGGACGTTCTTAACAACAATGTCGACGCTAACTCATCTAGAGTGAATACGGTCAACGCGGGTGCAGCCGAAAAGATCAACATTGCAACAATAAAGATAAATTTACAAATTTGTTGTCCTTTCCTACATAATAATCCACCACATTAGCCTTGAAAACAATCGTATTATCGTATAATTCTTTAAATTGCGCTCTAAAATAGAAAAATTAGTTATCAAAATGCCTAATAATAATTAGATATTGTTATTTCACCTATACGCCCATGACCTAATAAATATATTTTGTTTCATAGTATCATTATATTAAGTTCTTATACCATAATATGCATACATCCAGCAAAGAATAATATCCAACTCTCTCGAGTATTTAATATGGTTGCCGTGTTCATCAATACGTAACACATCCGCCAGCCAGTGCCCTAACCCCTCGCACCTCGTCATTAAGCGCAACGTAGCAAATTACACGCTCTGCTAAACGCAATCCATTTTCAAGAAACCTATTCTTCTGAATATTTTACATGGATAAATATGTATATTATAAGGAATTAATATAACCGCGTAAATAGCTGTTGGAATTTTTGCTTTCGCTTTCCATACCATTTCCATCCTTTACGCCAAAGCTTGTTGTTTAACGATGCAAGTAACTTCTGAAAATATTCTAACTTTATTTATATTTAAGTGAGAATACGAAAATTACTTGATTTTTCATATTGCAGTTAATGTTAAATCGTTTCCTGAAGAAAAGTCCCTTCAAAATAGCACTAATATTAATTTTCAATTCTCTTACATATAGCTCAGAATATATAAGTTAACTAACAAAATAAACGTAGCTATTTTAGAACTATATAAAATGCCTAAAAACGTGTTGGAGTCAATCTTCATGTTTAGCCTTCCATAGTGGCAAAACGATTTTGGTACTGGATAGTTTCGTTCACGTTCTTAGTCGAAAACCAAAGTGTATGTTATTCTTTAAAGAACAGAGGGTTTGTTAAATATTAATTTTTAATGTACTTCGTTTTGAATGTGTTGCTTTATAAAATTTTAATTAAATATATACGCTCATCAGTATACAACGTAACGTAAAATACGACGTAACGTTAAAAATACATATTGACGTACAAGTGACTACGTAGGATTATTTTAATAAGATAAAAAAAGTTTGTAGCTATATTTTTTGAGCATTGGTAATACTTAGTGGCATAAATTCGGCTTTCGTAGTAAGATTTTTCATTTACTAATGCAGAACTTTTTGCCAATTATCGAAATTTTCTTTCTATTGTAATCATTCATTATACCACCACTGCAGATACAAGTTTTTAACAAATTGGCTATATATTCCAATTACGAATAATATAATACTTACATAGCATTTTACTGAATGTTTATTAGTAAAGTTATATATAATAATTATACATCGGTTTATTTTTGCTGATAAATGACATTAAAATACTGTTATTTTTATTTTCATCCCATTTGTTGAGAGCAGAAGGATAAATCTTTAAATAATGAATGAGGTTTTCAGCTTTGAAGCTTAAATTTTAATATTTGTTCAACTACACATTTAGAATATCTTGTAACCTTAAAACGCTTCTGAAACGAGTAACATTTTGAAGTATTTATTTTATCGACTTGGTAAGGGTGGTTAACAAAGCAGAAAATTAATTTATGTAGCATAAATTCATTTTCCGTTTTATGAATAATATTAATCTTCACGAGGATGGAAAAGTAATGTATGCAGAACTCACGTTTATGCCATTTCGCAGTGACAAATATATGGAGTATTACAATTTTCACTGCAAAAAAAAATACGGATGATGGTTTGAAAAAATATTTAATTTTTCATCCTATTAAAGTGCCATTATATGCAATAAGAGTTCATATATAGAAGTCTTTAAATCTATCATTTGAGAATCTGATGAGAAAAATAGTAGCGGGAGTTAGATTTTACATTATTTAGTAATTTTGGTTATATTATTTGAATGCATTTTAGGTTATTCATTGTTGCTGGTCGCATTTTTTATAAGTACATCTAACCGGCTGATTTTATAGTAGAGCGCAATCTACTCTAGAATCGACTGGTTAGGTTTGGTTACGTTAGATGTAACAAATTAGGTATAACTAATATTAAAATTGAAGTTTACATAGAGCTAAAAACCTGCATGAATTTAATTATTTGTTTTTTTTTAAAAGATGTGTGCTTATAAAAATTATTCAGTAAGTCGTAAAGTTGCAAGTTTAATTTTACCTCGTGATCATTACCAATAACATTATTATTGGGTATTCAGAAAAGCTGGAAAAACCTGGATAGAATATATATAAAATACAGAATCCAGTGATTGTAATTCAGCTGCTCACTTTAGTAGAACGCGAGGTAAAACTTTTTCCTGGATTTAAAGAATTTATTACCTTCATCGAACCGTTACTTGCAACATAACAATTTAAGATTAAGAGGTGAGTAAATTATACCATTTAGAAACTGTATGAAATATAGAAGTTCTGACTATAGCAAGTAAAATCTTCATAGTATATTTTTCACACAGCAGTAAGATTTTTATTGCCATAGTTTTTGCACTGGATATGCCAATTTTTAAATTTATTTGCCAATTCTGAATAATATATTTTTTTAGCACAATCAAAATGAAATTATTACAAAGTTCATGGATTGCAAAGTTATATCTTTTTACATAGAATATAACGAATAAAATCTATATTTCCGAGGTACAACATTTTTGCAGAAATGTTACGTTTTGTTAATAAAAAATAATCAAGCTTTTTATTTCAAAATACAAAATTCCTCATTTGCATAGTTTACGATTTACATAAAACTTTTAAGGAGCTTTTTTAGTATTTTATTTATGCAAGTGTCATGTTTATTTTGTTAGATCTGGGTTCAACACTTTATATATTGTTGCGGTCTTCAGTGACAGACATAAAATGGAAAAAGAGGAATTTGTTTTTATGTAAACCCTAAAAACTAGCAAAGGCTGGATTTACGAAAAAGTATGGATTATTGTTTTTCGTCCGTTAAAACATATGAATAGGGAATACCAATAGAAATAAGAATGACAACGTTTTTATAATAAAAGTTGCGTTCGTTTTTCCACCGTAGATGGATTATACTAGGTTGAAAACTTATAAACCAGCCATCTCTGTGCACAAACTTTTCAACTTTTATTTGTAGTCAATAAAATAATTCGTTATCCATATAAGAACCATTAGTATCAAATACTTGTTGTCAACGTGTAGGCACAGCTGAAGCTCCATACTTGTAGGAATTTTAGGCGTTTGACTGAACAACAGGTGAAGTTTGATTTTTATATGACGTTTGGATTTAAAATTTCTATGACGTAAATTTTTAGACAGAGACAGAAACAGATGGTAATTAGAAAGCGAAAGTTCTGAAGAGTACGGTGGGCGAAGTAGTCAAGAGAAAGTAGATTTTCAGGCGTTCCCTTTGTTATGTTGAGTAGAGCATTATTATGGAAAAACTAAATTTTGCTTTGATTTGACGGAAATTAAGCAGTGACTTTGCTCAGTTATTCATAATAAATCTTAGCTGTTATTGCATTGTTAGCTTGAAGGAGTTCCCAATAAAAAACTCCATTTATACCTTTTGATCTAGGTACACCTTTTTCTCTAGGATCTAACCATTGCCGTAAATATTAATAATAACCATTGCCATTGGAATAAAAATTAACATAAGCCACTCAGTTTTCATATCCTGTAACCAGATGCTTTAGCCTCTCGTTGGTATGATGGGAACTTAGTACACCAAGCACACAATAGCTCTCCTCTGAAGTTGAAAGTGTGTTAACTCGTGTGGTTGCCAAACGGAATATTTCCACTTCCTTCTCAAAGCATGAAGCTGTTTTTCTATTACAGTATAAGAGCATAAAATTATATTTGCCAAATAACGCGAATTTAATCTGGAATCTGTTTCAATTAGGGTTTTAAATTTTTCTAAATAAACGGTAGGAGGTAGCTTTGGATGAGATTTTTCGGAAATGTCAAAATTCTCTTCTCTGAATCTTTGGAAATAGTGCTTGGCTATGTGGTAAAAGGATACCCATCGCTATATATATATTGCGTAATCCTTCACTGGTCTTTCGCCCTAAACGATATTCACTAAGAAAGAGTCGTTTAAGTTTACTTCGATATAATTACATTTTTAATTTATTCTTTAGTCGCAATTTACTTAATTTCAAACTAAACAGAAGTTCGGACACCACATTCTTTATATATCCTACAATAAATTTTCTAGAGCCTTCTGCAACATTCCAGAAATCGGTCGAAAAAGTGACGTGTTTGTAAGTTACCAACTAATATTATTACCTTAATGGGAAATAACAAATATTACAAAAATATTTAGAAAATGATACTTAAAAACTACTAAAATTTAATTAAAATATAGTAATAATATTTATAATTTTATTTTGTATGTATTCAGAGTTTTATAACTCATCGATTTGAAATTAATTATAAAACGAATGCTTCATTTTAGTGTTCCGTATCTCTACAGCGGAAATCTTCATAACTTTTATGGCTATCATCTTAAGTACCTAGGTTTAAATTTGGTAACATGAAATACTTCGTTAAGATCCATATCAATGGAAGAAGACATTACTTTAAATAAAAAAAATCGCAGTGTGTTATAAAAAGATATACCGGTCCTGAGGAAAAGGGCTTCGACAGACAGACGAACTGACCGACAACTTAGTTATATTAGGGTTATGATTTTTTCTTTTTGCGTGACGGAACCTTAAATTATTGCATTACTATATTTCGAACGTCCTAATTATCAAACTTACGTTGTCCGGTCACGGTTTACTGCCACGCTCTTAAAATCAGCTCACCTTTTTCCAAACTTGCAATCAGTTTATAAGATAAGATCTTTCCTATTCAATCTTCAAAACTTTTGGAATCAATTCAATCATATTAAGGAGAATTTGCTCTCTATAATTGTTTTAAAGGCCATCTGAAAAGTCCTACGTCTTGTAATTCTTTATTCCTACAGTTCCTTAATTCGATCTTCTTTTCCGTTCACCAACCATGCCGTATTAAGATTCTTAATACATTTTTTTGTGTATATTGTCATGTTTTTAAATTTTTATTTTAAAGTCTTTTTTTAATTTATTATATTTTGGCTTGGTAATTATTTAAAGTAGATTCACAAACGTTGTTTTATTGCTTAAGTAGTTGTAAGTCCATCAAATGAAATCGCCTGTTTCTTCCGCAGCTTGGAAATATGCATGTTAATAAGTTTTGATATGCAAGTATAAGTTTGTGTCAGAATCACCGTGTTAAATGAAATTTCAGTGCTGTTATATGGAATCACCTAGTGTACGTCACTTATGTTATTGCAATGTTAGATCACTGTTGTTTCTTCCAGGCAGCCCATCGCATCGCATACTGGAAAAGAAATTTGTGCAATCTCTACGAATTAAAATGAAATTTTATTAAAAACCTTCATAATTCTTAACTAGATTTTACTCCATTTTTTCCCTCATATGTACACTTAACAGAGGCGTTTGATCTATTAGCACGACTAATTGAAATCTGTTTATACACTTCATTTAGTGTTTTTAGGAGGTATCGCTTGTATTGAACATATTTTGAAATAAATTAAGACCTTTGATATTTGCATAGAAATGCAGTATAGTTTTTTTAACATCGTTGTATAATATATCAGCAAAATAATATTTTTACATCCGACAGATTTACGTTTACATAGTGCTTATAACTAAACTCGATATCTTTCCGACATCAATTTCAAAAAACAAAAAATATTTTTTTAAAATAGATTGCTTTCTCAGATCATAATTAAGATCTTAGAGTTTTAAACTTTCATAGCAATGCAGCATTTGAGTGACGATCAAACGCGTCTCCCTATTTTACTCCTTTCGAATTTATAACCTTAATATTTCTATAGCGGAATATACTCAGTAAAGGTAAAGAAAAATTTTAACGTTGTTCTCAGAAATCTATTATCATCATTATATCCAGTCAGAAATTATGTTGCAGTAATGCACTGTTAAGTGCATTACTGCAACATAATTTCTGACTGGGTTTTAGACTGATTTTGATTGAAAAAAATTGTATTATTTCTTATCATATTAAATTTACATATAAAATATAGGGATGATCTTTCATAACGTATGACTATGTAATAATTTCTGCTTTTCATTAACGTGCTAACGTTATTTACAAATAAAGTTGATTATTCTTTAAATTAGTTTTTAATTTGAATTGAACAAAATGTGTCTATGGTAATCTATTTATAACGGCGATAAAGAATAAAGCAAATCTTTAAACACAGAAATGTATTAAGTAATAAGTTAGAACTGATTTAAAATGTATTCGTGAAATTAAAAAAAAAACAAATGCGTAGTCGGAAATTAAGGTTCTGGAACTGGTCTTGGAATTAATATAGAAGAGTGAATTCACTACCGCTCACTTTTGCAAACGTTATTTTGTTAGTTTGTGCGAGTCTCTATAAAGTAAAACAAACTTTATAAAAATGAGATCGGGAAAGAAGTTTTCAGCGTTTAAATAATATGTAAAATGTCAATTAAAATAATTTAGTTATATACAAAATATTTTCCATATTTTTAATAAAAAGAAAAAAAATACTTACAGGTGATAAGCAAATACTTCATAACATGGAAATAATAAAGCGCAGATGTAATAGATCAAAAAAATTATTTTGCTGTCTACCTTCTTTGTGGGGGATATGATATGAAAGTTAAGATATTATAACAAAACTGACCATACAAGAAATAATATAAATTATATTTATAAATTATTAAGGGGCGATTCTCATCTGGCGTGCTCCAGTTTATTTCAGGTTGGCGTTAATAGTTCAAAATATATGCAGTAACCATATAAGCAATGTCATATCGACTGACAGTTGGTGTAAAATGGTTTACGTCGTTTATAATGGAATAAAACTTATTATTTTTGAAAAATACTTGGTTTTCCGAAATGTTACCATTTTTAGATGCAGTCAATAATTTGACGACCATTGTAAGCTTCTTAACAAGTGAGAAACAATGAACTCTTTTTATTACTTAAATAATTATTTTGAAAGTTCTTTTAAATTTTCAAATGTACGGTTTAAATGGTGAAAGCAAGAAAACGTAGTTCATTTTATACTTTTATTAAAACAGAAACTTTATGAGACACATGTCCGTCTTTCCGTCAGTTCCAACTGTTTTTCTCATATACCAATTGACATAGAAACTTAAAATTTGACATAAAAATAAAGCATATTGACCAGCATCTAACCCCCAAAATATTTATTAAAAAAAATTTGAAAAGGGCTAAGTTATGTACTCGACTTATTTTTTTCATTCCATCTAGAATACAAGATACCATTGGAAATGGCTGGCTATAAAAATAAAAAAATGCAGAGAAAAAGCCATAGCTTCTTATTTCAAAATTTACTGAACTTTAAATTTCCAAAAAACTAGGTGTTTAGAAACCCACTCAACTGTTGCAGGAAAACTGTAACGAGAATTCTAGATTCATTGTTTTTTTTTAATGGTCACTATAATATGTAAGAATGTCTTAACATTTATTGCGATACGAAGAAAATATTATTGATGACTGATATTAACTATCTAAACTTCTTTCTACCATACCGTCCTATTAATATTCCAATCAATACATAAAATTAAAAAAAGTTTCTCCCTTTGCCCCTCAAAAAAATTCTGTATAAATATTTTGAATAGTTAACTATTGATATACAAGCCACTTAATATGATTTATAACTACGTAATATTTGTTACTTCAGTATTAAATATTTTCCGAGAAATTTTTGTGATTATTTTCAATGATAGTTGTATGCTAAATATTAAAATAAATATTAAATATTGAAGACGACATTTGTACTCTTTAAAATTTCCGCATGAATATTTCTTAGTGGCGTTAACTATTCACATATACATGAGTTGAAATGCTTTGCCGCTATACAAAATTGCAAGTTTATACTTAAAACCATTTCTGAGATAAATATTTTGACACATCAGCAGACATGAGCGAGTGATTTTATGAGCGTTCTGTTTTTATTTCTTTCTAGATACGGAACTTTAATTATTTAGAGATCTCTAGGTAACATGTAAAAAAAATAATCTTTGTATATATTATACAAATATTGATTCACGGAATCTGATTAGGCAATATCATGGCCACATACGAAGCAATCTATAAAAGTGAATTGTGCATTAAAACGAAATATTAATTCTGCAAATAAATACGGTACACTAAATTCAGACGAGATGTAAATATTTGACTTAAATATAACAATTCCATGTTTATTTTCAATATTTTTCCATATGTTTAGAGATATATTCAAGCTATATTTGATATACAGAAGCTGTATGTGAGATAAATTTATTTATAAAATATCAAACAAAAAAAGGAAATAAATAAATAAGTCTTCTTAACATATGTACCATGAGTATATAATGTTATGGACTGAGATATGCTTTATTATACAAAGTTGAATAATAAAGCATATCTTTATTAGTGCGCGGGCATAATATTTTGTTCTTCACATATGTACCATGAGTATATAATGTTATGGACTGAGATATGCTTTATTATACAAAGTTGAATAATAAAGCATATCTTTATTAGTGCGCGGGCATAATATTTTGTTTTTATGTTAAATTGTCTGTTTCTGTAAATTATAGCGTAATTATGTATCTTTTACTCTGGAAGTACAAATATCTACATACACAATTTTATTAAAATAAGTTGAACCGTTTAGACCTGGAATAAAGACCAATAAACAAATACAAATAAAACGTTTATTTCAATGACATTAATTGGGATTACTTAATTTTATATTCAGACTAAAGGAATTTTACTTCTAATGGATATTTTCCAATTCTCGATAGTACTTTATTTTGCTTAACGTACTAGATGTCCGTTCCAGCTTTGACCGGTCTAAAGGGGACAATGGCTGCATTCTGTTTTAATTGCTTTCTTAGGGTTTCTTGCCTGAAAAAGAATAAAAAGGAATCTTTATAAGATCTTTCGCATCTCCGTCTGCTTGTATATTACAAATATTTTTCGTTTTTCTGAATAACAGCTTGTCGTAGGAACATGAAATTTTGGCATAGTAATGAACCTTTTTAACCTCCTCATTAAAAAATACTTACACAAGTATGTATATATACATATATATCTATATATATATATATATATATATATATATATATATATGTACATATATATATACATATATATACATAAATTTCACGCAGAATGTGGGATATAGTTAGAAAGGTTTATTTTTGGTATTAAAAAATCAATATCAGTTGTGACTTCCGGCAAATAAAGTAATGTCACTTTAAATGAAATATGAAAACATCGATGCAGGAAATAGTCACATACTTGGCTATTTTGATTACCTATAAGTTATACAAATTTTTGTATCTCCATATTTAATTATATGGAGATTCGGAAAAACATTACAGTCCTCTTTCATGCCTTTAGAAGTTAAATTTAAAACATTAATTCTTCTTGAGTTTTAAACTCAATAGAGGGGTATGTAGTAAATTTAAAATTTCAAGACTTCGTTTTTCTGAAAATTTTGCAACGATTAAGTTAGTGCTTTTATATGTGTGTGATGAAATAGTTTTTACTTAATAAAAAGGAGCAAATATTGAATATATTTGGGGTTAATTTTGTAGAAATTCATTTTTCACAATTAATTGAAACTACGTGATGTAGTATTATTTCTACTTTCTTTAATTTCTTTAACCACGACCTAGGTTTTGTTGTATTACAACATCTTCAGGTTGGATATTAGCAAAGACTAACTCTTAGGAATAACCAACAGCATTTATATGTTACAAACACAATAGCGGAAGCCTGCTTTGTGCGGATTTTTCCATTGTTTATGTTAGTGAGTTTATTGCAGGGGCGCAGAGTAGGTTTTATTATATTAGAGAGTTATGCAATATACCCGTATTTTAGTGAGGGTAATAAATTCAATTGTTGTTTTTATGTGAGGTTATACAATGCAAACTTTACGGTGTATGTAATAAAATTAAATAGAAGTTATTATCGGTAATATATTTATACAAAAGCAAGAGTATTTGAAAATAAGGACAAGGTAATACACTAATTCTACATATCTCCTGTTTTGTGTATTCATATATTTATTTATTTATTTTAATTTTTTTTTGTTGTTTTCATTATGTATACTTATATTTATATGTGTATTAGTGCTGAAACAATTTCCAGGGTACTGTAGTATCAATGTTGTATATTTATATTATATCTAGAAAATATTAAGAATGGGTGATGATATTATATTTAGTTGTTCATTTAATATATTGACCTTGATATCTTTTTTATGTCTGTTTATTTCTAATGTTTCTAGGATATTAAGTTTATTACCTTTTGTATTTATTTGTAATATGTAGGGGGAATTATCAGTATGGGGGTGATGGTTATTTTCAATGAGATGTTTAGCAAAGTGAGATGTGTCTGGTTTATTATTTCGCCAGCTGACAATGTGTTCTTTATATCTTGTATTAAAATCTCTTCGTGTTTGACCTATGTATACACTATTACAATCGTTACATTTAATTTTATAGATACAACTCTTTTTATGTTTATCTATGTTTTCTTTATTATTAATAAGGGTTTTACCCCAGTTATTTAAGGTACTATACGTACATGTTATATTATTCATATTTTTATTATTAGTTAAGAGTTTTCCTAATTTTAGTGATACATTACCTATGTATGGGATAGATTTATAGTAAATATTATTATTATTTGGTACGAACGAGTATATTTCTTGTATTAGTATTTTTCTTAATTGATTATGGTACAGTTTTGTGACAATTGGTGGGTCACAATTATTATTTGTTGCGATTTGTTTTATAACTTTTATTTCTTTGCGTAGATTAGGTTTTTCTAGAGGGATGATTAAAGCTCTGTGAATCATGGAATGGAAGGCTGCTAACTTATGGGACCAACCATTATAAAAAAAATATAAAAATAAATAATAAATAAAAAATAAATATAAAAATAAAGTGTACGATTTCCTTAAACCAGATGACTTCACAAAACTACAAAGGGACCCCACCACGACATTTGCAGATAACGTAAAACAATTAATTAAAACCTGTAACATCATATTTCCTAACGAATTCGCGAAACATAAAGTTATAGAAATGAACCCTAGACCCCCAATACTATATGGACAACCTAAAATTCATAAACCAAATATACCCATACGACCTGTTGTCTCATACACAAACGCACCCACAAAAAAGCTTTTCACCTGAATAAGATCTTCCGAAATAAAACCGGATTTGCGCCTAAACATACCATTAAAAACTCTGTTGATCTCTGTAATAAAATTAAAAATATACATCTAACACCCAATTGTAAATTAGTATCACTCGACGTAGTAAACTTATTTTCTAATATACCACCAAAAGATTGCCTAAATATCATTTCAGATATCCTAGAAAAGAAAAAGTTAAATCCCATTGAAACATCGGAAATTAGAGACCTATTTAAAGTATGCATAGACCAAAATTATTTCCTATTCGATAAAATTTTTTTTCAACTAGTTAATGGCCTTGCAATGTGCTCCACCCTCAGTCCCCTTTTAGTCGAGTTATTTATGAACCATCTAGAAACCAGCCTCTTAAACAGTAAATTAGCGACCAATATATTATACTATTATAGATACGTTGACGACATCCTTATCTGCTGGAAAGGTACACAGCAACAGTTAGACCAGTTTGTTAACTTTGCTAACTCCCTACACAATAATATCAAATTCACTTTAGAAGTAGAGTCCGATAATAAACTTAATTTTTTAGATATAACAATAGAACGCAAAAATAATAAACATAAATTTAATATATTTAGAAAAGACACATTTACAGACTCCATAATGAATGGTCAATCTCAACACCCTTGGTCCCATAAGTTAGCAGCCTTTCATTCCATGATTCACAGAGCTTTAATCATCCCTCTTGAAAAACCTAACCTACGTAAAGAAATAAAAACTATAAAACAAATCGCAACAAATAATAATTATGACCCATCAATTGTCACAAAACTGTACCATAATATATTAAGAAAAATACTAATACAAGAAATATACCCGATCGTACCAAATAATAATAATATTTACTATGAATCTATCCCATACATAGGTAATGTATCATTCAAATTAGGAAAACTCTTAACTAATAATAAAAATATGAATAATATAACATGTACGTATAGTACCTTAAATAACTTGGGTAAAACCCTTATTAATAATAAAGAAAAAATAGATAAACATAAAAAGAGTGGTATCTGTAAACTTAAATGTAACGATTGCAATAGTGTATACATAGGTCAAACAGGAATAGATTTTAATACAAGATATAAAGAACACATTGCCAGCTGGCGAAATAATGAACCAGACACATCTCACTTTGCTAAACATCTCATTGAAAATAACCATCACCCCCATACTGATAATTCCCCCTACATATTACAAATAAATACAAAAGGTAATAAACTTAATATCCTAGAAACATTAGAAATAAACAGACATAAAAAAGATATCAAGGTCAATATATTAAATAAACAACTAAATATAATATCATCACCCATTCTTAATATTTTCTAGATATGATATAAATATACAACATTGATACTACAGTACCCTGGAAATTGTTTCAGCACTAATACACATATAAATATAAGTATATATAATAAAAACAACAAAAAAAAATTAAAATAAATAAATAAATATATGAATACACAAAACCGGAGATATGTAGAATTAGTGTATTACCTTGTCCTTACTTTCAAATACCCTTGCTTTTGTATAAATGTATTACCGATAATAACTTCCATTTAATTTTATTACATACACCGTAAAGTTTGCATTGTATAACCTCACATAATAACAACAATTGAATTTATTACCCTCACTAAAATACGGGTATATTGTATACCTCTCTAATATAATAAAACCTACTCTGCGCTCCTGCAATAAACTCACTAACATAAACAATGGAAAAATCCGCACAAAGCAGGCTTCCTCTGTTGTGTTTGAAACATATAAATGCTGTTGGTTGTTCCTAAGAGTTAATCTTTGCTAATATCCCACCTGAAGATGTCATACAACGAAACCTAGGTCGTGGTTAAAGAAATTAAAGAAAGTAGAAATAATACTACATCACGTAGTTTCATTTAATTGTGAAAAAGGAGCAAGTTTAGAAGAAATTAACTTTAAAAAAAATATCGTCATTTCTGAGAATATTAAATTAATATTTATTTTTCTTATTTGAATATTATTTTTCTTCACGCTCTTTCCTTTTTTACACCATTTTTTTATGACCGCATAATCCAAGAGAATATTATGGCCTTTATGCTTATTGCCAGTTCAAAAGCGAATATTATTCAACTACAAGTATTCATAACTGTGGTGTACTATTTTATATAATGGTATTATCCTATTATTCAAACATTATCCTATTTATCGTGGTAGGAATGTTGATAAATACATTTATAATTTGTTGATTTCTTAAATTTTTATATTTATCATCATATATAGATGACATTTTCTGTAGTTTAAATGTTCACAATTAAACCGGTAAATTCAGGCTTTGTCTCAAAATCAAATCAATTATAAATAAAAAACCTTTGAGGAATATAAAAGATTGATAATTCTATCCTAAATTTATTACATTCATTATTGAATAATTTATATTCTAAATTTGTTTTTAATAAAAAATTTAATGCTTTCAAATTTAATGGTAAGAATTAGGCCTGTCTCATTTACCGTCATAAAATACAAGGAGTTTTACTAAAATTAACATCATAATACGGTATTGTGGTCGTTTTCTGAACATTAAGTTACCCGCTTAACAAAACGTTTCACGTCTCAACGAAACAGGAAATTCATTGGCTGCATTTGCATACTTTCGTTTGCAATTGTATAGTGTCTTCATATACCTTAAAATATAAGGATAAGAAGAAAATATGTCATCCAAAGTAGAGACACTTCCCAAAATGATTTTTTTTTCTCATGGAATGATTAAAACGAATTGGTTATGAATTGTGAATTTGGTTACTCGGAATTCGTTGCCAGATGAGAAGAATGTAGCTTTTAATTAATCAATGTTGTCAGAGCATAGGTTACTTATATCGTTTTCGCAGTATACATGCCACATTCTATAATAGAATGGGAAGATACACTTATTTCCAATCTATTAATTTGAGGAAAATCGGAGTAATTAAACTAAAAAAAGTTTGGAAGAGTGTTTAAGTGATGTTGCTATTTACAAATTTCTGTCGATAATTCTGATACTCAATCGTATAACCTGTTTACTTATAATCTTTCGAATATTGCAGATCCATCATTTCTTTTCTGCTTTTAAAATCATAAAAGTTTAGTGGCATTATATTGCAATATATACGTATTATTGTATTTTTTGTCACTCTTCTCACGTATGATCTGATAAAAATAAAAAAATCAGATAAAAATTAAAAAAAAACTTTTAAAAGTTGCAGCACAGATACAATTACATGCAGCAGTGGCGCTTTTCAAGAGGAAATTTTCGTGTTTTTCTTTCACACATATTTGTAATTTTTATATGCAGCGCAATTATTACTTATATTATACTCAATTAGCGACTTATGCAACAATTAACTGTAATAAAAATTTAATTAAGAAATGTTTTCCTTCCAATATATGGAACACATACGACAAACCTTCCATTCTTCTGAAATATCCAAAAAGTTCAACAAATTTGAATCGAAGGTCTTAATAAATAAAATCAAAACTCAGTTTTGATTAAAACAAAAGAACAACACTTAAAGCATTCACTAGTGTAAAGTTATCCAAAACTGACGTCGATACTTCGGCACAAAGGCAGTTTTCAAGTAGGGCGAAATATTTTACATGAAGTTTTAACTTGAACGACTTTTTAAGCTCGATGGGCTTTCAACGATTCGCTGTGTGAAGAAAAGTTTGTTATTCATTTCTGTTGGTAACAACATAACTACGAGTGCATAGAAATGGTACGTGTATAATATGTACGTATGTACGTTTTTATCTGACTACGTATTATACAGAAGACATATTAATTTGACAATTTTTACATATGCCTAGTTTTATATTAATATTTTCTTTTCACTTCAAAACAAAAAAAAATTTAAATATCATCGGAACTGGAAAGTTTGAACGTTTAAATATGTTTAAAAGTTAGATTCTTAGTGATGTGTATTTCTATTTAACCATTTCAAATGCTAACACTATTTTTCACTCGTAAACATATCCCTAGTATAACTTTCACTAGTACAAAAATGAAGAAAATTTCAGAATCTATTAAACCTAGGATCAGAAACGTAATTTTACATCATCTTTAATTAAGTTTCTACAAAGTCTTTTATTTCTATGATTTTATATTCAGCCATTTCGGAAATGAAAGAGAAAAAGGAGTAAATCTTTTTAGAAAATTTTCAGTACATTTTTGGTGAGAGGCAACTTAAAATTTTGGAAAATATTTTATAGAAACTTAGAAATAACATTTCCGAACAATACATATAATAATCTTTTCAACTGGACACACTTGTGAAATTAAGAATTCAACGAATATTTTTGCAAGAAGAATTATTTCTGGAAACTTTCCTACTATGCTTATAATAACTTTATGAAGAAATCCTGATTAATCACAATATACTGAACATATTTAAAAAGTGAGTAGTCGTAAACCTAAATAATAAATTGGAAATGATACACAAAATTAGAAAAGCTGAAAGCTTATTGAGCAGACTTTAAGATAATTACAGATATCTTTAGATAAATCATGGCTAAATTAAGTTAATTACATAAAATACATGTATAATATTAGAAAGATCTTGTTATGAATATATTTCCTTGGCGTACCTATTTCTTTATTTCTATACTAGCTTTTGGTGTAGTAGTGGGTAAGGGCTTTGCACGAGTAGATATTCGATTAAGGTGGTGGAATTTAGAGAACTATTTCAAGCTCCTGAGGTAGATAAGCAATAGATTACACATACATGTTGAGTCATCTGGTAACATCAAATTGTATGATATAGATGTGCCATATCTTTGGTTAAAAGTATGTTTATATTTATACTAACTATAACAGAATCAGTCTAGCCATTTTGCATGATTGTGCAATAAACATCCACCGATATTTGTCGCAGCATTGGTTTACGAGGCAAATAAATACAAATTAGCCTACTTGTAGCTACGAAATAAAACATACATGCAAAATTAAACAAGGTCTTGTTGTTTATTTGCAACGTTATTAATTAGGAAACTCTCTTAGTTATGTTAGTAGTTAGATTTGTATACACATTCTATGCTGACTAAGGTTTTATAATTTTGATATATTGTTGTTAAATATTTTTCTTCAATATATGTATTACACAGACACAACTGTGCATTAAATTAAAAGAAACTTCAAGTATGATGTATAATACACATATATATATATATATATATATATATATATATATATATATACATATATATATATATATATATATATATATATATATATATTTATATATATATATATATATATATATATATATATATATATTATATATATGTATATTTATGTATTTAATCATATTCAAGGGCAGCTATTAGCCGTAGATTTGCTCCCAACACTCCTAATTCACGGAGGTCGGCTAAGTATTAGAAAACAAAATAATTATTATGTTTCCATGTATATTTTACTTTACCTTAAGAAAAATAACCTCTAAAGTAATATATAATTTGACTGTGTTTTTTCCCATTAGGATATTTACTGACATAAATATGACGTTCAAAATGAAGAATCATCGATTTTATTCAATTTATCTGTTTTAAAACTTGAACCGCATTTTTTTAAATTTCCGAATATTATAACGATAAAATAAAGTTAAAAGCAACTCAACTTTCTTTTTCTGAAAATTGAGCCCATTTCTCGGGTTTTATTTCTATTACAGTTCGATTCGTATTTATTTCTATGATTTCTTTTTCGCAGATCAATACTTTCATTCTATATTTTCTTACATAGTCAAAATCCTTGTATACAAATAAAGGTCGCATATGTGTCGCCAGAATGGCGACGAAAAGCAGCAAAATTACTATCAAAACAAGGGCACGGATTTAGCACCTTCATCACGGAAAGGATTGACTTTCAAAAGAAATTATACTTATATAAAAATATAAGTTTTATAACGAGGCTAGTGAGATAAGGACTTTGTGTACGACATTAAACTAACAGAAATATCAAAGACCCAATGTAGTCTTCCTTTTGATGTGAAATCCATTAGTTTTCTAAAGCCAATCCCTAGCTTCCCCCAAGAAAATATAACTTCACCAAGCCTTTCTTGATGGAATTATCGAAAGAAATATTTGTTTTGATAATAACAGTTTCAATTTTTACTACGAAACACAAAAAGGAATTAAAATAAAATGTGTACAATTTGTTTGCGAGTCAATTTATTTTACCAAAATGTAGGAAGAAAATAGTTCCCAATTATTACATAGGAACTTATTTACAAAACAAATAGTTTGGAATAAAAGTAATAAAATGAATAGATAATAATTCAATATTTCCGCCCAAAAAGCAATAGAGTTCAAGAGTTTTTGCTGCAATTTATCCGAGCGTCTCGCTTTAAACTTTGGTAGAAAACGAAAGAAAAGAAAGCATGTCTCCTAAGTTCCTGATAATTCAAGTCTGGATCATTTTCATAAAATACTCCAATCTGAACCGGACATCCTTTTAATGGACAAAAATATGAATTTTTTTATTCTACGCAACAATTCTTAATTTTATAATTTGTTTTATTTTAAGTATGTTGAAGTTTATTGGGAATTACGATTGGTTAAAAATATGCATTCAAATGCTAAAACAAGTGTTGAACTGACATCGACCTGTACGTTTGAATTTTTTTATAGCGGAACGTTTATACTTCCTGAGATATAAGTTTACGTGAGTAGTGAAAATAAAATGAATATATAATAACCATATATACGTTTTCAATAAAATAGTTGAGTATTAAACTCTTCCATGATTCGTTTTCAATTCTCGCATAATATTTTATTAGAGTTTCAAACCGCTGATAAAACGAAATTTACACATCCCAGGTTTTTTTAATATTAGTTAAATAAATAATTAGAAGAAAAATAAAAAAAAAACGGCACAAAAAAAACAAAATTGAGAACTTTTTAAAAACAAATTATTAATAACTAACAAATTTTTTTCCAACTTATAAAAATGAACAGGTTTTACAATCCCTCAAAAACTCACCAAGATCGGTCAAAATTTGGGACCCGCTGCATGTTTCGTGTACAAATATATACATACAGCAAATGCATGTCAATTTTGAAGGGCACATTTAGGGTGTAATAAGTATTTAAAAAAATTAAGAAACTTTATCAGGTTTTAAAGAAATATTTCCTTTTGAAAAAGGTGCATTTAAAGTTGATTATTTGTAAAATTTCCGAATCATAACTACTTATATGGTCAAAACTTGAGGTGGCGCGCTAGTCGATAATAAAACAAAACCCCGCGTTCTGCAGTAGGTACTTGGAAAAATTTCAGTTTTTAAGAAACTCGCCGATATATATTCATGAGAATTTTGTTTCAACATAGTTTAAAATTAGTTAAAATCTATTTAAATTTAAGTCATATTCCTTTCCTCTTAACTCCCGAAAATAAGTTAATCAAATCTTAGACTTATACCAAGACTTAATTCATATAGAAATAGATAAACAATATTTACAAAATAATAATAGCTTAACATTTGTCTCGTTATTTTTCCATTTTCTTGATTTACATTGAGTAATGTTCCACAATTACTTCAACTTTGGGTTAATGTGAATCGAAAGAATCTTGCTTTATAAACTTTGACAGTCCGACTTCTGATTGATTAATCTAGGAAAGTTGAGGCTAAAGCAAATATATATATATATATATATATATATATATATATATATATGCCATTTTATTGCAAAAAGCAGACGTTAACGTTTTTATTTCCTCTCCAAATCAAATTAAAGGTTCTTTGAAACTTTAATTGGTATAAAGACAGTAACAGTCCCAAAAAGACTGCGGCTAAACTTACGATACTACCAGCTGGCTACTTAGTTACTTAGTTTGCGTGGGACTTTAGAAAATATTATTAATTTAACTATAAGATTAATACACGTAACATGATCTATTAGAATTATTATGAAATTAAATATTTTTAAGTAAGTTTGCTTTATATTCAGCAGTCAAATTACCATTTATCCTCTTAGTGGATTAATCGTTATAAAAAAATAGCCTATATATTAACCCCGAAATTGAAATAACCCATCAGTGACAATTTAATCGAAATCCGTATAGCTGTTCTTCCGTGATGCGCGAACAAATGAACCACTTACAGAAAACAATTTCAAAAATAACATTTTTATTACTTTTATCATGTGCCCCTCAATAATTTTTTCAAATATCTTCAACTTACAGATAGGCCAATTGTATGATTTTATTATGTATATCAACTACATTTACTGAATTTTTCAAATAAGTTGCGAATTTAATCGAAATCCGTGTAGCTGTTCTTCCGTGATGTGCGAACAAATGAACCACTTACAGAAAACAATTTCAAAAATCATATTTTTATTACTTTTATCATGTGCCCCTCAATAATTTTTTTAAATATCTTCAACTTACAGATAGGCCAATTGTATAATTTTATTATGTATATCAACTACATTTACTGAATTTTTCAAATAAGTTGCGAATTCTTTTCAATTGAACCGTTTTCCTCTTTACCATATTTTAGATGAATATTTTTATTCTATGTTTTTATGAAATGGAAAAATATATATTTAATGGAATTGTTTCTATATGTATTGTTATTATTCCGTATAAAAATCATTAAAAAAATTATTGGATCACCACGTAAACCGTCTACAAATTTAAGGTAGCCTTATGAAATATTAAAAATTTAATAGAAAATTTGTAAATAATAACAAAATAATTATATGGGGCTTATTTGTTGAAATAGGTAACAAACAGTCCCTCCAAATATTTTATTTTATTAGAGATTATTTCTAAATGATATATGAAATGACTTTGAAACAAATCAAATACGTCAGTAAAACTTGATCATATATGTGAAAATTGCAGCACATTAATTTTAAACACTGTGATTGAAAAATTATATACCATTTCTGCCGCTGTGTGAAAAATGCAAATAAAACAGTAGGGTTGTTTGAAATAATAGCTTTAGGAAAATTAACAATAAGATCGAAAATTTGGCCATTTCGAAATAAAAACATGATTTTAAAAGAAATTTAGTATACAATTTTGTATCGATTTTCATACCTATAATAGAATTCGATTGGTCTATTTTATCGCAATCGACCAACTAGAGAGGAAATTTGATATTTAAATGCATTCTCCAATCTTATAATGTTCATTTTTTACAATAGGTGACGTGCGTGTATTAATCTTACAGATAAGTAAATAACTTTTTCGAAATACCTACTTGGGAATAAATCAAAGGAGAAGCCAGCATGTACGTAAAATATAAAAACGAAAAGTGTAAAAAAATGAAAAAATGCCAATCCTCTCTAAGAAAATAATGTAATATTTAGCACGGAAGATTTAACATGTGAGAATCTACTCGTACATAATTAGTTTTAATATCAGTACAAATAAATTTACAAGAGAAAAAGTTGCAATATAGACGGAAAATTCCGCATATTGTACCACAATGGTCATTATACTGAAATGTAACATCGCTTTTAGTAATGCTCATAACATTTTACGAAAACGAATCAGATATGACGACATCCTCAACGGGATTGATTGCGGATGTCTAGATAATATGCGAAAGGTCTAGCTTATTTTGTAAACAATTGTTATAACTATTGGTTTACTTACTACTGGTTTTTAGTCGACTTACAATTTTTATTAAAAACAGCAGGACAGAGTTGAAATGGAGAGGGAGAAAGACATTTTGTCACTCTTAAATTGTCTTGTTCCTTGATAAGAAACTTTTCGAATCTTACTACTCATCCATTTTCTGAGTAACAACATTATTCATCTACCTGCAGTATACTCGTACTTGCCGCATACTCTCTTACGAATTATTTTAAATTTTATAATTAACGAATTATTACATTCATGAATAACTACAGAAGAATAGAAATACTCCCATATTTAATTTATAGTCCCGTAGTATACGATTTAGATAGTGTTTTTATTACGACATTAAAATTTACGTTAAACTTTTTTACATATCGTTACGTTGTTACATAACTTTGTTTCTCCTATTTAACGACTTCCCTCTTAACATTATACCCAAAGGTTTTTCATGTTTTATTTAGGTATGTGAATAAAATGACAGATAAGTGTCTTATTATGACAAAGTTTAGTAAATGGTTCACAATAAAATAAAAAATGAAAATTCGGAAAAAGAAAAGATTTTGATTATCAGGGAACAAACCTGCAGCGAATTAACAATTAATAATTTTCGGATTTTTTACTTTATTTTGCTATGAAGTCTTCCTATGTACCCAATCCGATAATTCTAGTTTAAAAGAGGTAATCGTTTTCATAAGGGAGTCAGGATTAATTTGTGATAACTGAAGGCTTTAAATTTCTACTGAATGGAGTTAGAAATATAAGATTATATACATAAATATTCCATGTTAATTAATACCTCAGACGGTTCCTTAAATTGAGGGTCTTGGCTGACATACAGAAGGAGAGACTTTCATTCCCTGGTGCAAAACCTTAAACAAATAAATATTGTTCCCCCATCAACCTTTCGTTTATTGAATACATAAAAATTTATTTAAAATATTTTTATCCATCTACAATTTTGATAAGACGAATGGTAGATTACTGAACTTAAGAAACTGGGAGAGACGATAATATTAATAGAAAATGTGGGAATAAAATACATCGCAAAAAATTAAAAAACATTTAAAACTAGGAAGAACAGAAGTTGGCGAATTATAAAATTACTTTTTCATTTTATAAAGTCAGTTAGTATCGACAGTTCTTTTCTAAATGTATTTATTCATTAATATTTCTAACTAATTATCTATAATTCAATACATTTCTAAGAGTTAACATTCTAGATCTAAATGATCTAGAACAAAACTGCAATATAATAAAGGCAGAAGTTTTGGATAAAATGAAAAATTAAAATATATATTGTGAAATTTTTTTTTTGCCAATCACGCAGATGAGAAATCTTGCTTTTTATGAAGTCAGATTATTTACATAATAGTTTGTATCTTTTTCCTTCTTTCTTATTTTTGACATATCTTCTCCGTAACGGAATATTGTGAAAATATATAAGGTTTTTTTTTTTAAATTTATATCTAATGTTTTTTTTCAATATACACACCACATACATCAACTTTGCACGTTGCGATTATTTCTTCATGCCTTAACATTTTATTCAAAAGACATATTATACATTTGACACAAAAGCAACACTTGAAAGATTGCTCATGCTTCCCAATAATTAAGGAATAAATAAATTAATTAATTTATTAATGCTGTTTTTGAGGAACTCTGTCTAGCTATGATTAAACGAAACGTAGATTTTTTTGCTTCATCCGTACACAGATATAATACACCGATTTATGAAATTCGTAAGGATTTTCCAGGGATTACCATTAAAAAGCCATGTAACACACGATAATAGCGAAAAAGGCTTTTGACAACACAGAAATAATGTCAATGTGAGTTATGAGTCTAATTTGCTTAATTTCGGAAATGGCTATTGAAAAAAAAATATTTTACCTCCTAATAATTTTTGAAATTACAGTATGTATTTCGTTATATTTCTAATTGTAAATGTTATTATTATTGACACTTCTCGATATATTAAAATTATAAAATATATGGTCAAAAATGTTATTTTATTTTCTTTGATTTTCAGCCTTTTAATGGTTGATTTCTATATGTAACGCCAAACCCATTTTTTCCCGTCTTCTTATCCATCAAACTTTAATGCCTCATCAGCGTCTATCTTTCTCCACTATTTAGTTTGCTTTATATTAAGCGATACATTAAATGAGGGACTTCGACTTTCCTAGGATATATACGCCAAACGAATAGTGAGTAAGGAAGCTAATACGCCTTTCGTTAATATTTGATCAGATGAGCCCTTCGATAACAGTAAGCAACGTCAACCCTTATGTGCCGCAAGCTAAGATACAAGAGCCGGGAAACTCACTAATCTCATTATCTGAAAGGAAACGGTAGGCAGGAGATACTCAAAGAGGTCGACATGTGTTATGTATGTGATGTTATCTAATGTTTGTCGAGCTTAGGTTTTTTATTAGTTGAGAATTTGGAAACAGAAATGTGTAAGCAGAGCACAAACAATAACGTGAATGTATTTTTGGTCAGAATTTATTTTTGCGTATTCACTTATTTAGAAATGACATATTTTATTTTAACGCTAACTTTTTGTATCATTTTACAGATCTTGTTAATAATTTTTTTTTTCTTTCACATCATTATTTTGAAAAAAATGTTTTTTTTTAACATAAAAATTACTCGACAAATTGTAATGATATATGATATTAACATTATTTGATCGTCTTAAATGTCTATATAATAAGAATTAAGTTAGAATATGCATAAAAAAAGAATACGTGTAATACTGAGAAAGATTTGAATGAATTAGATTGATGAAAATTTAAAAGAAGGTCACACCGTAGTAATATATCATCGTATTTGAAAGTGATCTCGATGAATGTAGCCATGACATCTGTACAATGTATATACAAAAGCAGATGAATAAGCGTTTGTGTGAGTGATTTAGTATGTTGTTCACATAAATTAACTTCACTTGGTTTTAATTGCGTAGGATATTCGCATAAATTTATTTCGTATTGTCTTGACCTATTTTTAGCGCGAAATTATATTTCTAGAGAAACGTTATACTTATTGACAAAGAATTGGTAAGAATTATTTAAGTATGATGGATTCAAAGTTCAACTTGTTGACTAATTAAGCCTGTGAACTATTATTATAATCCTTACTACGTGGTTTCCGTAAATATGTACACATTATTTTTATAAAATATAAACGTATTATCTGGTATGTCTTTTACTGGTGTAAAGATACCGTATATGTAAAGACTATGAAATTTGGAATCATCATTATAGGTATCCAGTTTATTTGGATAAATTACTAGTAACAAAGGTTTTAAATTAATTTCACTTTACCAGTTTTGAATATACAGATAAGGATCAAATGTATGATCATGGTTTTGAATGGAGTTTGCAATTATATGGAATGAATTAATATATTTGAATAGTGCAGAAAATTACATAAAATTATTCCTTTCTAACAAATAAAAAATTTAACGATTCCTCACTAAACAATATTCCGTAATAATAAGTTTAAATATCATTAAGTTACAAAGCTGTTTTCTACAAAGGTATATACTTATGTCGGTTGGCCACTTTACTTAAAACTAACTTTTGATTGGAAAATTTTTAAAAACAGACTTAATAAAGAAAAATTTGACCAGACCCGTAATTGTCGATTGAACTAATCTCGTATTGGTATATAGTAGTCCGCATTATTAGAATCGTTTTTGAACTATGTCGTATATTAAAAGTAATCACAAAGAAAATCAATAAAATATTTTTAAAATATATTTGATCATAATTCATATCTAATAATTTGTCATATTTTCCTGACGAAACGATTTGGAGTATCTGTATGTGTAATTTAAGAAGATGGCTGTGATATTTGAACAATTTATCAAATTTTTAAATTAAAGCGTAATCTGGTTAAAATTACGATTCAATTTATTTGTTTCCCCTTCCGGCCCAAAAGTGTGAGCTTTAAAATATTTGGTACTAAAGCTTTAGTAATTTCACAAAGTACTACTACAAAGTACTATAAGAACGTGCTTTGAAGTGTTTTTCGTTACGTTTATGCTAGTATCATATTTTAATAATTGCAATGCTTTTTCTGGTTAAGTAATTATAACAAAATAAAACAATTAATTCGATTCCCAAAATGAATAAACATAATTTTAAATATGTTTTGAATTGAATATATTTGGGGTTAATTTTGTAGAAATGCATTATTTAAAATTAAATGAAACTACGTGATGTAGTATTATTTCTACTTTCTTTAAGTTCTTTACCACGGCCTAGGAATCTTTGCTAATAGCCCACCTGAAGATGTTGTAATACAATGAAACCTAGGTCGTGGAAAAGAACTTAAAGAAAGTAGAAATAATACTACATTACGTAGTTTCATTTAATTGTGAATAATGAATTTCTTCAAAATTAACGCCAAATATATTCAATATCAAAATCTTAGAAGCAAAAGCAAGAACAACTGCCGTCTTACTTCTCGCAAATTACTCAGAGAAAATAAATTTCGATTATCCTTGTAAATTATTTACCAAATGAATATAGTATATCCTTCAACTATTTAAAAGAAATTCGCCGGGATTTTGGACTTATGTGTAGCTGAATGTTAAATGAACTATAGGAAATATGCGAGAAAACACTAAACATAATTCGTATTTGCTTTACAAATTTCTGTTCTGAACCGAGTGACGATTGTCATTATCATTTTTCCCTTATATTTACGAGCATATGTCCGTTGCAGGGTTAAACTCCATTCATATGCGATTACGTCATCATATGAATACATGAGAGCCGTACGTTACGCCAGTGATATAAGATAACACTTCGTGCTTGATAAAATACAACATGCATCATGTTCCATTATGGGCATAACTTAGTTAAAGCTAAACTGATAAGATTAGTCGAGCGAGGTTTGCTCACTCAGCTGGGAGGTTGGTGGCTCTCCCTCGTGAGCTGTATGTGAGCTTTGTTGAAGAGCTATTGAAATTTGTAAATTATAATCTATTATATATTGATCCTCAATTGACCTAATTTATAAAAAATATCAAATCGCATACTTGCAATATGTAACTTTAGCTCATGAAAAAGAATATTTTTGATAAAATTATGAAAAAAGGTTTTTTTTCTTCATATTTGTTTGTTTAAATGCGATGTCAAATGTTCCGGAATTTTTATTCAAAAAAGGTCAAATATCTACATTTTAATATATATGAATTGTTATTTCGTGTATTTGCCTTAATTTTTTTTTGTAAACATTTGCCAAAGTTAAAAGAAAACTATTATAGAGCACATTACTTCACGGTTTTTTTGTACAATCCTTTGTATAATATTTTGGAAAGCTATACGTTTTATGTTCATTCATGTAATAATTACCATAGGAATATTCTAATTATTACTATACGACGAAGTCACTACACAATGACTAAAATGCTATTACCTATGTTAAATAAGCATACGATTGTTTATAGATTAATAAATTCATATAAAACCAGTGATCTCACGCATCTAAGTTGCTCAAATTGATTTTAATTTAATTGGTTAGTAATCGATCAAACCATGTGTGGTGTACCATTATTTCTACTGGAATAACTTAAAGCGAGACTGTCGCTAATTTCATCATCTAAGCCGTGGAAGCGTAAAGCGAACTAACAACAAAAGATTAGTTATAACATTTAATCGCGTGGGAAAAAATTATCGCATTTATATTAGCTTCACTTACTACTACTATTAAGCTGATATGATGACGGAGGAGAGAGATGGTCATGGAAATTTCTCAACAGTACAACCATCGAGTTTAGGCTCATTTGTCTTATTGCGGTGAGTTCTTTGATTTCATATTATAGAGAGGTCTGGTGATGGAAGAGGAAACTTCCGAATGGCAAACAATTAATTCACCAAGTTTATGCTCGTTCGACTCAATGTACAAAATGTCAAATTACATATTAAAACCAAAAGTTATAATGGTGATGGAGAAGGTACGTATTTATGGAAACTATTGAGACTCCTTGGCTGTCTCAATGAGTATTTTGGTAATAAAAGCATTTTATTTAGTTTCTTAAAATCAACAAACTTTCCTATTCGAAAACAGTAAACATTCTTGTCCCTTATACCCACTGTCAAGTAACTAATAAATATATTTGTTCCACTGCAAAGTAAATAATAAACACGTAGTACATAATAAAGTTGTAGATAATAAACATTTTATACAATGCGATGATGAAATGGTTTGGCCGCAGCGAAACTACGGACTATGAAGATAAACAGAAATATATTTTTAAATACTCAGAATAGAGAATGTGAATGAAGCAGATTGAGATTTTAAAATATTTACTAAAAAAGAACAAATCGCTTAGTTCTTTGTACACGGGCGATAATCTTTGTTATTACTGGACCGATATTAATGAAACTGTTACTGGCATTTATCTCGGTTTTTCAGGACACCACTCTCCATTATATTGAAAGAGAGCTGATTATTTATCATCGCTGATAAACGTAAGAAGTCTTGCAGGAAATTTACTTGTAATCGCTGACTAAATGGCAGAAGATGAAAATAATTATTTTTGTGTATATTCCTTTCACTAAACATAATCTATTCATGGAATTTTGTGGCAACCAGGAAAGCAGAAACTGGATTGGAGAAAAAAGAGTGGCTAAAGGAACCGACTTTTTCAACAATATTAGTATAAGACACTTTAGTAGCTGCAAATAATTCAATAATATCTCAGACCACAAATAATGAATAAAAATTACCTACAAAAAATGAGTAATTAAATTTCATAATATAAATCAGCAAAGCATTAAGGCTGTGCTTATATTTACAACTTCTGTGAGTTTTTAAAGTGCTTTGTTTAGTAGTAACAGCAAACTAGCATTCAAAAATCTTTTGTTCTTTAAAAAAAAGATGTTAAATAAAAGTGATTACCAAAAGTAACTTATATTCCAAAAAAATTACAGTTATTTCTAAAGCTAGACGCCCATTTAATAAATATATGTAAAATATTAAATACTCCAAAACTCATCAAAATTTGCTTTGATCAGGAAAACTTTTAAATTAATTATATTTATGATAAAAGAAACAAACGTTCAGCAAACGCAAATGGTTCTAGGGTATTGGTTCTAATTTCCTCCTCTAATCTACTATTCCGCGTAATAAAATAACAAACACTTCAGTGTTAAAACTTATTAAAGTAGTTTCATTTATAGTCTTACTGAAAGAAAAAATTAAACTCAACTTAGTTCTCGTAGTCGTTTAAATGGGTATAGCTGGTTTATTAACAAGTCCATTGTTTTGTCGTTCGTTGTTATTTATACTGTATATTTTTATATTTTTAGAAATTAAAAAAAAACGTTTAGTACATGTTTGTTTAAAGTTCTCATAATTTAGACAACATTCAAATACTATATATTTGGTGCAGTGTGTTAACATGAATTTTGTAAATTAAAAACAAATCAAATTTTTGTAAATCCCCTGAATATTAAGATAATTCATATTCTTTAGTTTGGCCCAATATCAGCTTGCCTGAAGAAGGATTATCATTTGCCGAGCATTCAAAATAAACTAGACAATAAAAAATGATGAGCTTATGCAAACACCATTGATTAAGCTATCGAAAATATAAATATTAATCTCTAATATAAAATCTCTAAGCAAATGCTAGTTTTTTTAAATCGGCACTATTCTCTATTTAAGTCAGTAACACAACATGTATGCAAAATTTAGTTGCGATGAATAAAGCAGTTGCAGTTATTAAACGACAAACAGAATGAAAATATATTTTTGTGTTTTTAATAATTAGTCCTAACATAATTAGAATGAATATTTGACACTCATTATATACAAGAAGATAAAGAAATTCTGGAGTTTTCATATTTTAATTTTCAATTTTGTTGTGCAAATGGTTTTAGAATTCACCAGTTCATACAATTATTTCTTTCATTCTCTCGTAGTAAAGTAGTTTATGATGCAGCTTTAATATGATTTCTCTTATACCCATCATTCTCAAACGTCTGCAGTGCCCAGTATCTACGACAAAGCTTATGAATATACTCGTAAATTGTTTGTTTTATCTGGGTCATATACCTATTTTTGTCTTGAGCTATACAATTATTTCTGATATGAATTAAATCATTCATCATGCTCCACGACAATTTGCTGATTATTAGTTAGACAATTTATCCTTCCTTAAAGTTTATTAAAATCAATGTAAGTTTGATTTTTAAATTTTGTACAATCATAATATTTCAGTCATTGAATGAGAAATATTTCGGTGTACCGTCAGATTGGTAAATACAATATTGTAAAATGTTGAACTATTTCCTTAACTAAATATAATGTGAGTTATTCTCCATTTAAATTTGAAAATTATTTATGTGCGGAAAATGTTTGCAAAAGAGAAAAATGCACGGGAAGTATTTTTTCCATTGAATTTACTAAGGTGACTACAATAAACTATGGGGTTTAATGAATATATTGATACCAATAATAATAACAGCAAAATAAAAGAGAAAGAGGCATAGATCGGCAGGAAAAAAAACGATAATTAGGTGTGTTTATTTAATGTAGCTTCCATGTTTAATGGCGCGAGTTCAAAATAAAATTAAGAAAAGGGAAGCCGTGTGCACATTTTCTTACATAATATTCCATTCTTGAAGATATTCGATACGGCAGCTAAATTGTACACCACTTATTTTAGAACTGATAGAAAGGTGCCCCGATAAAGAAATGTGATGAAAAAAATATATATATATATAAAATGTATATATATATATATATGATATGTGATAACAATGATGACTCCGCTATTACCTTTCACCACTTACCCGTGATTTTGTCGCTGGACTTAAAACACTACTTTTTAATATTTTCTTTTGGGAACAGGTTATACAGTTTATAAATTTCTGCTAAATAACCAATTAAATACATTCTAAGTTCATAATAATGTTTGCTAGATTTTTTTAACGAATCTCTTTATATTTAATGACTGAAATACGAAAGATGAGTTTTGTCAAATTTATTGTTAAATAGCAAGTGAGAATATCTTTATTAAAATTCGTGAACAATTTTCTTCATCCTCCCATTTGTGCTTGATTAACGATAAGATTCCTGTATTCGCAAACAATTAAATTTTTAAAAATGTATAGAAACTCACAATTGGTATACTTCATATAATGGAATTAAAAAATTCGCTTCAAGTGTCTAAAATTGTCTTACATCTAGTTTATCAATGTAGAGTTTTAAATTAGTACTATTTTCCTACAAAAACTGTATTTTATCCTATACGTTCACCTGATATGAGAGAGGAGACGATATTCCACCTTCAGCTAGGAGTAAATTATCGTATCCATTTCTGGAGCTTAAAATGGGCCCACGTCTAATGTTATCAATGTGAAATATTAAAATGGTATCGTATTCTTAGCAAATATTCTGTTTTATTACGCTTTTAGCAAGTTGACCTGTAACTAAGTATCTAAATATGTAATGGAATATAAGAAACTAAATTTCATGTACTTCTGATTTTGAATCTTGGCAAATGTACGTAGTGCTGACGACAAAGCAACAAAATGGAACCATCGAACTGATTCCACGACAGAACTGGAAATTTGACACTGACCTCGATAACGGAATAACCTTATTTAGAACTCCGTACCGTCTCATGATGGAATTTCAAAACAACGAATTATAACCATATTTGGGCTCGTTTAGTTTATTTGAAATCGTAGGGCAGCGATGCAGTCAAATGCTTGAAATGGATATTCTTGCAATAAAGTAATTTCGGCTAGGATGGTAAATATCTGAATTTTTGAAAGCGTATATTACCCGTGATGCAGTATTTTACGATATATCGCGCCGTAGTCTATTAAGTATCACAAACCTTAGCGTCTGGGCAAGCTTTAAGTTGAGGAAAATCACATGTAATACTGATGCATTGGCAGAGATGAAGAAGATGTGCGTTCAGTTACCCTCAGACACAGAATCAAAAAGATACACCTCAAATTAATTGACTATACCGCCCAGCTAATTGAAATTCTCTAGAATTCAGTTAAATTACTTAATTCAGTTAATTCTTCTAATTAAATTCCTTACGAAAAAAAGTCTCCTAAAAAGCATAAAAATGACATTGCAGGATTGTATATCATTTATTGTTCCTCTGGACTATAATTTCACACCGTATTGTATACAAATATGATGATGTATACTGCCCTAAAAGGAAAAGTGTGGTGTTACTGAAGTATAGAGAGTGATGAAGAATTAAGTTGTTTTTAAGATCTTATTCTTCTTTTCATCTTGATTGCGAGTTCTTGTAAATATGAATGTGGTCAGAAAAATAACATTTCTAGATTCTTTCCTAATTGTTTTAAATGTCATTAATTATCATCTTACCAGTAATTAGTTTCCGAAGTTAAATTCCTATGAATTTTGCACGAGGTGTGAGAATAAAAAAACTGAATTTAGACTCGGCTAAAATTTTAAGTAATTAATAGAAAATTACTTATTGTATAAAAATTAATGAGAAACACGTTTAAAATTTTATAATGTGTATTTGTAAGTGTAAATTAACTTATATTGATATGTTAAAACAAATTTTTTGATCTATCTAAAAACGATGACACCTACAATGTTTTTTTTTAAATACTAATTACATATTTTATTAATGACAGTAACTATTTAGATTGTAATATATAAATAAGTTTACTGAATATTTGATATAGATCTCAACTTTGGAATTTCAAACTGAAATTCACTGTATTGTTATTAACCATATTGCCCGCACATCGAAGCCCGTCATCTTGAAAGTTTTGGTTTGTATATATATATATATATTTATATATAGATATACATATATATATATATATATATATATATATATATACATATATATATATATATATATTTATGGTCGAGCAGATATTTATAGACAAAATGTTAATCAAAAAATTGATTTTTAATTAAAATTTTTAAGTAGATTATTTGAAAAATTGAAGATAGTATTCAGACTTCATGATAAATGAAACGCCTGAATCCTATCTTTCTTCTATTTGTATCATTACATAAAAAATATCCCTTTACTCATCTTTTTCCTCTCTTGGTCATCTATTAGAAAGTTCACAAAAAAAATAATATTTTTGAATGACATAAAAAGAATATTTTTTATTGAAGAGCACAGCTTGCACATCTTGGTTCCAAATTAGCCGTGAATCGACCTGTCAACTCAGCGTTGCCAATTTTAAAGTTATATACCCTTCTACAATTAATTTGAAATGTTTTCCCATCATACTATACACGGATTTTCACCAATTAATTCATACGTTTGTAAGTATTTATCTTTTATCACCCATTCGTTATTCTTTCTTAATACCCGCTTTTTTTTAATATCTGAAATGTGCCTTCCATAAAATTAGCTTAGAATAAATATGGACAAAATAGGCACAACAATTTCAGAATGCTAATGGTTGAAAGTGTAAAAAGCGCACGAAAAATTCACCTTCCAACAGGAGTACACAAGTGATACATTATTAGAAGAACTTTTCAAATACTACAATTTTTGATGATAAACTTGTTTTCAATTCTCGATAAAAAACTACTTTCTGCCCTATATACCCTTTTTATATGCCTTATATATTATTCCATAATGTATAAATTAATTAATAATTATCATACGTTTTTAAAACGTAGTATACATTAAGAGATATCTGAACAAATTTACTTGTTTATAAATTTTAAATTTTTTTACAAGTTTTTGAAATATGAAGGATACAATTTAAGACATGATACATATAATAAATATGTATGATATGTCGTAAATCACGCTCTTTGATTATATAAAAATATAATTATTTTTCACATACCATGTATATAACAAATATACGTATGTGAAACACACAATTGCGTACTGCTAAATACTAACTGTATTTTGTAAGTATCATAGACATAGATTTCTCTGATATCGACCTCAATGTTTACGCATCAATATTGATGGCAAGGTTTACTTGATTTTTTTCGCTCGAGATATAAAAACATTAGTTGTATTCCAATTTGGTAAAGAACTAAGTTCTTACAAACCGAAAATACTAATTCCAATCTAAAAGTTATTTATTTCAGTATCTGCGTTGCTAAATCAATTGCCGATACTGGAAATGAAGACATATGGAGTACCAGCATTTACAGAAGATTGCTTTATAAGAAATAGCACACAATTCAAAATCGTTACGTATTAATATACAACAAACGAGAATGGATCAGGATGGAAAATTGTATAATTATTTTATATATTATAAAAATATGATAAAAAACTGTTTCTATAATTATATTTAATTTTATATTATAACAAATTATATTTTTAAAATTAATATGTAACTTTAAAATTCTCATATTCTTAATTTAGTGGCGTAATGTGTATGGAAACTGTTTAAAGCACAAATTCAAAAATATATCATTTCTTTTTGCAATAAATTTATTTTCATACTTTTCTAAAAAATGGGCTCAAAAAACGCTGTCCTCCAATCGTATCTCGAAAAATATACTAAAAAAAATTGCGAATGTGGATATGAAGCATATATTGAATGAAAATTATGATATCTGTATAAATTTTGACTTATAGACTTTTTATCCAAATAAGCACCTCTAATATTAAAAATATTTTATTTATTTCAATTCGAAAGGATTTTCTTTTTTATTATGAAATGATAAGTCTTTCAAAAAGTTAGGAATCCATATCATGGAAAAATCATAAATTTTCGGTTCTTTGGAAGGGATCACGTTGGACATATTATTAATTAGATGTTAAAAAACTTGTAAAAAACTAACCACTGTTTGAAAAATATTTCTATCTCCGTCTCAGTAATATTTTTCTGATACCCGCAGGTAAAGAGAGATTGATTATTTTAGCACTGAAAGAGAGAGCTATAGTTTCTATATTTCTAAACCATGAGAATAACACATATATTTTTCACGATACACCATAAAATCTTTACAGTTTGAATAACATGTTTATCTAAGTAAACTAAAATTTTGCCAAAAATATGTGAGCTTACTATATGTGCTACCATAAAGTAATGTTTTTGCTAACAAGTCTAGAGCCGCAATTACATCGCCATCCAGAAGTGCTAAAAGTAAATAGGTCGCTTAAAATCTGTTCCATTTTAATACATTTCATTAACATCTGGTTTCAAGCAAGCAATATTTGTATTAATTTCCAATTATTGAAAAAATAATGTATTTCGAAATAACCTTACTCTAAAGTGAAACGAAGAATAGAGTCTGTGAGTGCTAAAGCATGAAGGATGAGTTATTTTTATATTGATTTCTGTTAAAAGCTGACTTTCATGTAAATTATATACGGGAGTATGTGGTAAGAGGATAAGTGAAAAATTTATTAATCTCTAATAATTTCGGTTTGATTCGTTTTTGTGGTGAACGCGATTTTTAAGGCATCCAGTTTTGTAATTTAGTTACCTACAAGCTTTTGGGGCTTTGTGAAATAATTTAAATTTATTTTAAACACATGTTCAATCTCGTGCAAACAATTTTAAATTAAAAATTATATTATTTTATTTACATAATTACATTTATAAATATTATGTATTTACTACATGAGGTATGCTGAGGTATTCCCCAGGAATAAAAAGTTTAGAAGCAAAATATACCAGTGGTTTGATGAAAATTCAATGTGAAATGTCTGAATCTGAATAATAAAAAAGTAACACTTTCACAATTTAATATTAAACTAACCTTGAATTTTGTTATAAAAATATTGGACGATTTCTCGTCAAGAGTAGTGGATTTATACGAGCTGTAAGAGAAAATAATAAACTCCAAACTGTTGAACAATATAACCGTGCGACAGCATTAGCGCGGCAGTCACCTTTATCTACAAGTTAATGAAAGGCCGCGCTATCAGTAACTTTTCATTACGAGGAAAACTTTTTTTTGCCTTTAATAGCTTCTAATTGCACGATTAAAATCCAATTTGATTTACGTAGTTTTTGTTGAATATAGGTCGGGTTAGGTTAGATTAGTTTCATATTTTGTAATTGTTTTTATTAATAGCTTTAGATATTATTTCTAATAACAACATTTAGGGTTTTTTTCAAGATAACTGAAAAACTAAAATATTTTATTTCCATCCGACTGTAACGAGTTTCTTAAATTTCGTAACATTATTACCTTTCCGTGAGATCACTTATACGTGACTAGTTGTTTCCTCGGAAAACATCTGGTTAATCTACCTTTCATTCGGAACTAAAATATGTTGCGTACGTAATTATAGTTAGAGTGTTGCTAGCTAAAATATATTGCGTACGTAATTATAGTAAGAGAAACAACCTAAAGAAACATTTAAAGTTATGTTAAAAATATAATATACGGGCGTTTCTATAAAGTTTTCTCGGAATAGATGGTGCTAGATATAACCTAACCCATATTGCCTAAACTTTAACGTAGTCGCGAACGAATGTTAGTTAATCGAAATAAAGCAAACACATAAAAAAATATTATTTCTGTTTCTCAATGTGTAAAATATTGACATGTATTACACAACAAATAATTGTCCATACGTATTCTTGTTTCCATGGTGCATACTGAAGAGTACACATACTTTTTTTTATTTTTTTCAGTTTACGTGCGAAGCTTTAACGATTTTCCATATGTTTTTGCCTATCCATTCTTCTAAATGTTCATAATCTACGAATTATGTAAATATATTAATTTTTGCTTTGTGCATTCTTATAATACTTTTCATTTCCATTGCTTCCTTTATTTATTTCCTGTTGGTTATTTTCAGTAAATAAAAATATAAAAAAGAGATGACTAATAATTTACTGTCAGGACTAATGCTACCGTTTTTATAGGATATCCTTTACTAGATACCTTTTTTCTTTCAAATTATTATGTGTAGTATAGTCCTATTTCTTATAAACACATTTCTTAGATACACAGAGTCATTCATCAAATCTAGGAATTGGCTATTCTAATGCCAATTTATTATATTTTTCGGTTTTTACAGGCATACGTTTACAGGCATATTTTAACTTTCAATTTATTCGAATTTAAGATACCTTAATTTATATTTACTTAGAAGTTTGTATACAAATATCTAGCAAGAATAACAATTACACTGGCATAAAATATTATACACCCACAATAACGCTTGGCATATACTATGCTTAAAAATCGTTTAAAGAATCTTGCTTTAAAATCTTTAGTTACGCGTCATTATTTTTATTGTGAAATATTAACTAACAAAAAGTCAATATCACCATAAGTCAATATATAAAACTTGAAATAAACAATATAATCCTTCTGTGAATGTTTACTACATTTTAAATTATTGTGCTGTAATTACAGATAATGCTTAATCAAAGAAAGCTAATAAAGGATAGAAGGCAAAGAAACCAGATAGATGATCCGTAATTATAAAAAGTTAAACGAAAACTCTGATTCCGTGAGAATTTCGATTTATCTTAATTTTTCTTTTCATTAAATACTTAAGCAAGATGGATATTTTGTGCCGCATTTAAGACAGAAATATGCCAAATAAAAATATCAAATCAGAATTTTTTTGTATTCACGAAAATATTACACATTGAATTGCAATAATCACAAATTAGACAACAGAGTTAATTATTATCACATCATTTCCATATAAAAATGGCATAACATTATTAAATTTGTTTATAAATTTGTATTAACATTTTTATATTCGATTGTCTATCCCTTTGTTACAGTTTCGTTTTTGATATTTTTGTTTTGCGTTTTTTAACGAATAAACAAAAAAATTAAAAGATAATTATAAAAAATAAGATTCAAATAGAAAAAACCACATTTGAAATGTTATAATTCCTTTCTGATAATTCTATTCACTCGAAAAATTTAAAAAAGAATCTTTTTCTTATAAAAATCTTAGGAAATACCAGAAAGTAGAAAAAACTGAAAAATTACAAAAAGGTATTTCATGTATTTAAAAAGATATTCAACAAAAGTAAAATAAACCTGTTAAAATAAAAGTAGAACTAGCACTATTAAGATTCCGTGCACTCTTAAATACAAAACATAGCTAAACATTTAATAAACCATTTTTAAACATTATTATAAATTTCAATATATTTTCTAGTGTATCTTTAACAGGCATAAGAAAACAAAATTCCTTCCTATGTCTATACATTTTGTCACTGGAATCAAATCATTTGTGACATAATGAGATCATTTTAGTTAAATTACAAAATTGGTATTAAAGTAAAACATTTTTTTTTTATTTATGTGTCGTGTTGATACTCCACCGTTTGAAAGTACTATTTATAAGATGAGAAAAACACACTTTCATAATTTCTAAAACAGTTAAATAGAAAAATGATTTGCTTACATAGTTTTAAGGTGCCGTTACATAATGACAATAGTGGAACTTTTATAATTTGTGATTTACATATGTTACTATGATGTGGAGCAAAATTATTTGAGTCAACTGCATCAATAAATTGAAAAGAAATGGGCAACAATGTTACTGCTGGTAGGTTCCATAAAAATGTATGCGCTTTGTCATCACTTTACCACAAGCTACAAACTGCCTAAGAATATTGCGATTACGACATTTTATGTCAAGGCATGTATGACATACGATTGGTCAGCTTTCTCATGATCACATTATTATTAAATTTTAAATTTAATAAAAATAAATAAATTCAATCTGCTACAATATTTCTTGTGTAAAACACGGTGCAAGAGACCCGAGCGCCACATACCGCACACTGCAGTTCATTATACGGGCCAGTTAATTAACTTGCATTACGAGCGTTACCAGTGCACTACTAATTAATTACTCTATTATCTAATAGAAAATGTATTGTCTCTGTGTATGCGTAATTCAATTATTTGCAATATCTGTTTAGAAAATTGGAAAATAACAAGGAATTATATATGTTTATTTTTTTAAAGTATAAACAAGTTTCAAATTCTTTATTAAAGTTTTTTTCAGACTAAAATAACTAGCTCTACGGCGAAGGGTTGATATCTTGCACTAATGCCCCACTTATATTATTTTTAACCCACTTTTAATTAAAATAAGACCTGAAAAAGTTTATCATTTGGAGATCAAGTAAGTAATTAAAATTAGGTAGATAGTCGTTACAAGTCATTTAAAAGAAGTATTTTCTATAAAAATTGCATTTTCTGGTAAAAAGAAACTCAGATAGAAATAAGATGAAACAATATCAAGCCAAGTAATATGTTTAAAGTGCCAAAATTTTGTAAATTCATTTCATTAATTAAAACTTAAAAGAGGCATCACGTATATAATTAACGTTAATAATCAGAGATTAACATTATATTTCAGTGTAATTTGATTCAAGATAAAATGATATATGAAGTCATTCGTAATCTTGTTTCGATAAACAAAGTGATTTTTGAATATAGTCTATTTATTACGATTTATATTTACTCACATTTTACAAAAGCTGTACGTAAATACGAACATAATATAAAATCAATAACTCACAAAGATATCGTCTTTGGGACGTCAAAAGCTTTGTTAAATTTCTATGTAAAATATCTCGATACCAAAGTTGACGAAACCAAACACCTTTAACCTTCAAGATGCATTGCGTGGGTTGAAGAAGGGAAAGTTGAAAGAAATGTTGGAATTCAGAGTTGATGGGACGAGATTTATGTTCAATTTATGACTCGAGGAAAAGCAGTGTAATTTGAGCTGTGATTAATTTGTTCATGCTCTACTTGCGTAAGTAAATATTAGCATAAGAGCAACAACTTCAGTAATGTTGAAGGGCTGCGTGAATAATACGTTCATATTTTTTAAATTTGAAAAACATGCTACTTAAAAACAATTTTTATTATTTTTATATTTTCAACATATTTTCGTTTAAAAAATATATACCTAATAGCGTTTCCATAATTCGAAATAAATTTACATTTATATTTATAAAAACTAATTTCTTTTTTAAACGAACAAATCAAGGTATTACATGAATTTTAATTAATTTAAATAAATAATAAGGCTATACAAATATAATGAAAAAATGAAATTTGTGAGTTTGTTAGTCTGAGGTAATTTCAAAAATTATCCAACCGATTTAAAAAAAATCTTTCAGAGAGGATTGGCGAAATCCGATGATATCTTATTCAAACTTAGCCTATATTTTATCCAGTTTTATACACTTTACCTACCCTCGCTACCTACAAAAGGGACGAGGGTAATAAAAATTGGATAAGAAAGCCTATTGAAATTATAAAAGTCGGAAGAAAAATGATTCTCGAACTACACATTATTACAATTTTAAGTTTGTGCAGTCTTTTTGAGCTATGCCATTCGAACTATATACATAGTGAAATTTTAAACTTATTTTTTTCCGAAATTTTAAACGTTTATTTCATTTCTGCCCGTATTCCACAATAGCATAAAATATAACAATTGTCATCAATATTTGATTCCCTTTATGACGTCTTTATATTGGAGAAAGTACCAACTTACACTACAGTTTTTAAAATCAAGCAGGAAATGAAAATAGCCATTATTTTTATTTTCCGTTAACAATTTTAAATTATTCCTTTTTTCATCGCCGTCGAAGTAAAGTACAGTCTTATGAAATATACATTAGATTTTAATGATGTCCTCAGAGAAGCACAAAGACTCCCTACAGTAGGGGAAAACGTCCTTGCTGTGAAATACAGTGGCACGTAATGGTCTATGAAATGGCTTTTAACGGGGTAAAGTTTACATTTTAAACGAGAAAAACTTTTAAAACAACATAAGTAAGTACAGTAAAACATCCAATTACGATGCTCCATAGGTCACAATTAAATGAAACTACGTGATGTAGTATTATTTCTACTTTCCTTAAGTTCTTTACCACGACCTAGGTTTTGTTGTATTACAACATCTTCAGGTTGTGAATAATGAAAATTGTTAATAATTATTTTTTTAAAAATTAACGTCAAATGTATTCAATACTCCATAGGGTTAAATGAAGTATATTTAAATAAGTAAGTGGTGTTGGAGGATTTAAGTACAAAATTTTATGACTGTGTTTTTTTTTAATTTTATTTAGAAAAAGATGTGAATACTCAAAAGTTAATTTAGTTTTATATTTGAAACATATTTGCGTAGACATTGTGACATAGTCATGTGTATGGCAGACAGCATAATTTTAATATTTTCTCATGAAATTAAATACATAAATATGCAATATAGTACAAAGAAATAAAATAAGTAATAAAAAAAGTCAAGCGTTGTTCTATGCCTACATTCTATGACGACATTTTTTTGTTTGTTGTACAAACATAAAAATGTCGGGACCCTTTCGGGTGTATTTAAATTAAAATTGGGGATGGTTTATAAACTCGAACCCATCTCGGAGTTAATTCCCGACCTCCATAAATCTTAACTGACCATTTCGACGATACAGGTTTTGAAATAAAATTGGCGAAGGCCAAAGTTTTACAACTTAACCTTTTACGTCCGAATGACTTATTTTTTTCACATTACGTGCTTCGAAGATATGCATCTTTCATTTTGGAATAAGTATTTTTGCATTACGTAAATGGGATTAGCTATATTACAAACTTAAATTAACTAATGCTTAAGAATTCACACAAATTGTTTCGAGGACTGTAAAAATTGTAATTACCATATAAATCATAATATTTTCTTATGTAAAAAAAATATATAAAATATATATAAATATATTTATAAAAAATAGTCTACAGAAATGTCAGAAAGGAATATCACCATCCGTTACAACTCTGGAGTCTGCGAAATCGTCGCAGCTAATTATAAACCTTTCGCAAGATTCAGATTGAAGCGAACAGGCACTATTGGTAAGGCATCCTTTCATAAATACTTAAAAGTACTGGAAATTAAAAAGAAGATACGTAGATTTTTACACGAACTCAGATGGGTGGTAGGATTTCTTCTTTATTTTTTAAAAGGAGTTAATTTTCAAATCTTCAATGTAATGTAGCAATGTGATGTCAAGTGCTGAAATATAATTCGTGCATCTAAGAGCAATTTGTAGGGGGGCTATTTGCGTAATATAACCCTCTTAATGATACTAAACTGAACATAAATTTACAAAAACGCAAAAGCTTATTTCAAGAATCTGTGCTTCACTATTAACTATTTTTGTAGCTATTGTGAGATTGTGCTGGATATTGTACTCCTACTACAGAACTGGAATCTACAGTCAGACGTTTAAATAACTGTGATTCGACCCAGCATATTTCAAATATTGGAATAAAACAACTATTTATTATTTTCTTATTTACAAATATTAACGTACATAAATGATACTTATGGTAGACTTGTTGCTACGAGAGGAATATCTTACAATCAATCAAAATACTATTGAAGTGGTAACAAGTATTTTGACACACTGCAATGGATTTTGCAGTGTATCAAAATAGTTGTTACCGCATATAGTAAAAAATATGTGTATAAGAACTTAAATACACATAAGCGTTCTTATGAAAATACTTCAACATATATACACACATACATATACCTATACCACGTATTACACACATGCACACGCTTAGGAACACAAACATATAAACGAGTATCCACGCTATATGAACTATTATTGCCTGTAATATTAGTACCTCTTCTTCTTACTAGCTCTAAGACTACTAAGTACTATTAAGTTACATGTAGCTTCGTTCAACTGGAATGAGAAATTAGGAAAAACCGAATACAAGATGTGCTATTTTAGGGTTAGTGTTTTAAAAATCGTTGATAAAACTAAAGGCGTGTTGTCACACGCCGGATTTTTATGTCTCTATACCATTGTAAAAAAAGTTAAAAATAGAAAAAGTTAACAAGGAGAAAGGGCAAGAATATTTGTATAAAACAGAAGACGATAACAGTTTGTGAGCAAGAACAAATATTGTGTTATGTGAAAAATGTTCGTATAGAAAATTGTTTATCGTAATTTAACTATTTGAGGAATCATTGTAAAAATCAATGAACTTATATTCTGATAGTTAACCAAATGATAGAAGTCACTAACATCGGAAAAGAATTATAATTTGTAGTTTATGCTCATACGCACGAATAGACACAAAGCCAGAAGGCGCACATGCTATCGCGCGGAGACCCATGAAATTTTTCAAAAGCAAATTGAGATCATACTAGATACTTTTACCGTCCAAACTCGTAAACCGTAATTGGGTATCTGTTAGTGCAATAACCGAATTATTGCAGAGAGTGTGCAATAATTCAGCGCAATTTATTGCAATCCATGACACTTTATTTAGATTTGTAAAAAATATTATCAGATGATATTTATGACATGTCACGCGTCACTTTGAAATACCGTCAAAACTTTTTAAATTATTCGCTAGAGAACTATGGATTAGAAAGTTTAAGGAATATTAAATTATCAAAGAAGGAAAATTTGTATTCGCCAAAATATACCTTTGTCATATGTAATTCGCTATCTTTATGTTTGTTGCACTTATTAATTATATAAAAAAAATAAAACTCAATTATACTAAATACAATCTGAACATGTTCGTTACGACTCTGAACGGTACAGCTGAGGCCAATTTAAAGTCATATCAATAAAGCACGATATAAATAAACTATACTGTAATAATATCTCAAAATACATAGTCATAAAAACAAATGAATTAAAGTAATGCTTATTAAATAAAGATTATTTATATTTTAGGAGAAAATTACTTACATCATTAGTGCGAAGAAGTGAATTATTACCTAATCTTATGAATAGGTTATAATTTATTAGCATAAAATTTAAAAAAAAATTTTGAATTTTATCTCTCGCACTCGGAACAAGTCGTATTACATAGTTTAGGTCCATGTTCTCTAAATTATTCATTTCTATTGCAAGGGGGAAAGGTTTCTTTCTCTTAATATAAATAAATACGACTTATTTAATATATTTACCTTATACGTTAAATGTTACACCTGTGATCTTATTTAGGAGAATGTTCTCTCCAAAAATTTCCTCTTGAAATATGGTCGCTTGCAGTGGTTGCAGTAAGCAACTGATACAGATTCGTGTATCTGCATACGCTCAATCGTGGATGAGTTAGACTCTTAATTTTTGAGAAAAGCTTATTTAAATATTATTATATTATTTATATCTCGGTCTCGAATATATTTCCGGAATGAACACTAATTTTGATGGTCCTCACTTATTCTGAGCAATAAGGCTAAAAAGAATGTCAGTAAGTATTTTTACTTAAAGTTGATAGTATTTAGAGTTCCTACATATTTACATTGAATATATCTCATTTAAGTGAGTCTTTTGTATTGCAAAAGTATACGTTTTTGTTATCATATTTTATTCAAAAGTTACGTCACCAAATAATTTGTTTTCCTTCATTTTATATTCTTTTAAATGTTTTTAGAAAATAAAAGCGAATGTTATAAAAAGAAAGCAACGTATGTCCGGTGCTCAAATAAATTTAATGGACATTTTTTGAATATAAATACGTAAATTCTCCTTGGTCTAACTGTATTATTAGAGTAATTTGGGTAAATAAAAAAATCCGTTAAAAGGTGGCTCTTTCAATCAGCTCCTCAGATAATTTACACCACCAGTGCTATTTATGATAAGTTATATCATAAGGGTTTTGTAATTACTTTCAAATTGAAAATTATCATTATCATACAGTCATATATTTCCATGTCAACATTTTCAACTATTGTATTTTACTGAAGCAATACTCATTAAATTTCAGGAGACACGAGGCACTGTATTTAAGTACATAATAGTAATTAATTCACTTTCGAATTCTTTGCCATTATTTACTGACCTGAGCCACGGTCCCCTGAATTTTACTAAGTATTGTCGAAGTAAATGCTACTTAAAATAATAAACCTCATTATAGTTGGATAGTTTTTTAGAGAACAATAGCGGTTAGGAAGGAGGAAAACGACAAAATAGTGTAAAAGGATAATAATTATGCCCTGCCGGCTATAACAAGCGGGCGACGTGCCTTTATGCGATGAGTAATCCCTTGTGTGCAAAGCGGCTTCAGGTGTCTTGAAATGAATTACTTCGTGTCCAGGCGACAGATCTTTGCGTTTTTTTAAACAATATTGTTAAATATACTGATTAGTCAATAAGTATGAAGGTGCGTTCTAATTAAGTTGACAAAATTCATTTTATAAAATAGTTTCAATTGCAAATGTAACAACTCTTTTTAACGAAGAGCACAATTAATAATTAAAATAAATATCGGAGTATTTGTTTCAAATTCAAAAAGTAGAGAAATGGAATAAAAAATATCGAGGTTAGATGATGGACGACTTTGTCAGAGGTTCATTTAAGATATTTATCGAGAATAATTTCTCGATGTAAAGATTCCATCGTCTCTTAAATTATTTAGCTGGAACAGAAAAGGGTTTCTCAACGAGAACAATTCAATGAGAAAGGAGATTAGAATTTTTAGAAAATAAACAAGACCGTGCATTTCACGATACTGAAATATTTTATTTGCTAGAAAATTTAAAAGAAACTGAAGTATATGCAAACAGAGTCGATCAAGAATATACGTACATGTGGGTTGCGAAGTGATTTTCAAAATATGGTCACATTTTCTTGAACCAAAAGTATAATATATGTAAAGAATTTGAAACACATTCCATTGTTTAAGATCATCTTCACTAAGATCCAGACAGTAAATATCTCACGATATTTTCATAGTTAATAAAAGTAATACATTAAGCGAAATGAAGAGTATCCATAATTTTGAATACAAGAAAATTGAATTTACAGAATTTTCAAAGAACTATAACAATATTTGCAATACTTTTTCATTTAATAGATAATTGAAAACTTCTTTGATTATTCTTAGTTATTTAATATATAACTAAACTATATGAGTCATGTTACTGATTTATTAAACAAATATGTCTAACTTCGTCCAACTCTGTTCCACTCTTTGGCAAAAATAAAAGTTTATATATGCAAACTGAATCAATACAGGATAAGGTTTTCCCTCGTGTCGAGAAACTTTTTATCCTTCGTTCTCCATTATTCAGAAGACGCCTCGATAAGTCTTCAAAACTTTGCTGACTGGGAACTACCCAACTTGTTTTTTGTGAAGATAAAATGTTTTTCACCCTTGACATAAAACCACTCAATTGGCTGAAACTTACGACTACGACCTTCTTCACAAAAATATATAACGGGGTAGAAGAAGGTTTGTAAGGATAAGCAGTTATTTTATACCTCGTTATTTTAATTTCTAATCTATTAATTAAAAAAGAAAATTATTTATTTTTTACCAGGAAAGAAAGTATACTAAATTGTATGATGTAGAAATGTAATAACAGGACATATCTCAGAACTGAATATGCTCATCGTCATCTACTTTAACTCCGTATCTTACTTATTTTAATAATTTACGTCATTATTTTCATTTATTTTATTAAAAATGACACCATAATAATTACATTTTAATAATAATAATCACATATTAATTAGTTTCAGTCGTTACCATGTTTTCAAACCGGTCGTTCAAATCGGAACAGCTATCGATATGTACGAGAAATGAAAAATCCTGTCTTTATTTCTTTACAGTTCGGTAAAAATTCACTAATTTTGCATCGTCAACAATTAAAATTACAAATTAAAATTACAACAAACCACAATAAAGTACTTTGAAGAATAAAATATTATATTAAATTTTAAACTTAAGACGAATAAAAGTTTAAAAAAATATGACTCTAGGACGAGGCAGAAAGTCATCGAACACTGTCCGAGTATTCAAAGCTCTGGCCACAATTAAGTCAAAGCGTCAAAAGGTTCAGTTGGCATGGTTCGGGTTAGTTATAATATGTACAGAGTGGAAATGTCGCAGAGCTTAAAATACTACTCCATGTTAATTAATTTTTGTGGAAGGAAGGAAAAGAAAAGAAAATTGACAAATTAAACACCGGAACCTGCAGATATTGCTTGTTGTGACCGAATAGTTACACGCAAATATTTTCAAACTTAAAAAAAAAATTATTAAAATGGCTATCATAATCAGCACTCAGGGAGGTGAATTTTGCATATTTTAATTGAAAGAGAAATTAATATGATCAGAAACAGGATATGGAAGAGAATTATATGGCGTTTATATAAACCCCTTAATTTGTGAAAACCACTTGTGAACGGTAAATCAGTATTTCCGCCAAGTTAGTTTTCGAAGTAATACCACTTGATTTCATTGTAATAATTCATTACTTCGTAAGTTTTATTTTAACGTTGTAACACATTTAAAAGATGGGATGAAATGAGCCGTTTCGAAATTCTAGGTAATTAATTACTGTGATAAATAATAAAGTACGTATTTTAAGCATTCCCAGTATCACTGGAGTTATTATAGTCAATCTCAAAACTAACGAAGCGCACGAGTCATTTGTTGCATTCGGTCGCCCCCGTAGCATTTAATCTCGTTAGATGGTTCAGGTGTTGATGCTTTGAACAATTCGCCGCCGTTGGATATTCGCTGGATGTCTACATGGAACTAGACCAAATTGAAGTTCCAATTGTCTCTTATCGACAGATCACCATTCGTTCAAACGAATATATATATAATATAAATAATTTCTAACTAATTCGTTCGCCGTAATTATACGTAGGTGAAATATCCTGTTAAAGTTTTGCACGTTGTCAGATGCACTTTTAACTGATGCCGTGACGTACGTCTTACATAGTACCGCGGACAGCCACGTTATGCGTAATGATCGATAAATGTGCGTCGACTACATTTGTGAATTAATGTAATCGGATCCGCTAAGCCCAATTGCATATACAGGTAGAGTATATATATATATATATATATATATATATATATATATATATATATGTGTGTATATATATATATATATATATATATCGATCCCTCATTATCAAAATCATGTCACGATTTATTTGTAATTATCGGACGGAGTGCAACATGTAGCCTGCAACATGTATTCATAAAACATGAAGGATCGTAGAATTTGAAGCTTATTACATCATTAAAATATAAATTAATTTCATTTTTTTCACCATTGATAATTGTTTTTGTTTTAGTTTTAGATATCACAAATTGTACAAATACTCTTATATAGTATATAAATACATTTCATTTAATGCAATTAACGGAATTAAACTGACAAGAGAAAAGAGTAAATTTAGGTCTTCCTTTCACGCTTGTCACAGTTAACAGGAACTTGTCACAAATATGACACTAATAGTAAATTTAAAACAATTCTTTACCTCTAGAACACTGATATGACTCTTTATTTTTATTCTACTTAGGAGATTAAATAGGCATTCATATGTAGTTTTATATAAATATCATCGAATTATAAAGTATGTCTTGCATAACAAAGCTATGACAATATATTTCATTTGTCTTCTGCATTACGCGTACATATATATGTATATGTGTATATTTTATATTCTATAATATGCCTTTTTTTAATCATGCTTCATCAGCATGTTATATTTACTTAATTTTGTTACAAAAAAATATTCATCGCTTAAAGTAATTACTAAATTACTTCATCCTCTTATATATAACCAGTATATTAAGGAAAATCTGTTATATTCGAGGAAAATTGTTGAACTTGTTCAAGTTTAATATGGAAAAATTATGTCACAGATAAATGGGCAAAAAGCTAAATTAAATTCGCTCAACATTTTTAATACCCAAGGCCTCTTCATTTCAGAAAAAAATCTCCCTTTGCTAAGTATGTGGAATTAAAAATTCTGAAGATTTTTGTATCAACAAAGGAATTTAATGAGAGAATTTGTGAAGTTAAATTTAATAAATATCGTTCTCTTTTCTCCTAAAATGAAAATTTAATTTCCGTTTTTGCATGTTTTACCTTATGCGTTTCATCGTTCCTTTCCGTTTCCGCGCGTCGCCGAAAAATGTTATTGGGAAGGAATTTTAAAATGTTGGCTTCTCAAGTATCCTTTTTAGTTTTATAAGAAAATTAATTCATTTAAAGTGATGAGAGTATGAGAGTTTTACTGGTTCAATTCTTAGAGAGTTAAAATTATTTGTTACCTACCATAGAATTTTATATAAACGTGTGAGCAAGACACGAAGATACATAGTTTATTTTCTATTGTCGTGTTGCAGATGAACATTGCTATGAACATTGCAAAAAATGCTATAAACTACAATAATATTTTTTATTTTTCGGTTAAGTAAATAACGAAATAGGGGCGTACTTTCTGATTATACCCTATATTTCCTTCGCCTCTTGTAAGCACTTCACTTGGCACACGTAATAGGTAAGAAAATAAATACTGTTACATGAATTCCTTCTGTTATTTTTACCAAAGCCTTTGTGTGATAGTTGGTTTTGTATGGGTTAATTGATGTCTATATCTCAGATTCATATTTCCTTTATTACATATGAAAATAACAGTAATATATATACATATATATATATATATATATATATATATATATATATATATATATATTTATGTACATACCGCTTCTTAAATTTTTTTTTATCATTTATTTTTACTATCTATCGAATGTCGTTTAAACTTTTACAATAAATTATATAAATATCAGGTATTCGGACGATGAACCAAATATGCAGGTGAATCAAGTTTTGTTTCATCAAAGAAATGAATGATTAAATGCAGCTTTTAAAGCGGAACTAAACGCGAATACTATAGGAAACATGTTTAATTGGCAGCTTAGAATGTAGAAGCAAAAGTATAAAGTTAAAGAGAAAAGTGAGGATAACACAACTTATAAATTCTATATGACTACTAAGTTATAAACCATTCGCAGAACTGATAAATGAAAAGGGGTCAGGGAGTCCCTCTCTTTTTAAAGCAATAGAAAAATCTAAGTATATCTTGAACTAGACCTAACACGTGTCTGTAAAATTTTACATTGGAACTTAAGTTGAAAAACAAAATTAGAAGATCATATAGATCCGTTTACACGCAGTCATTTGGATTTTCTCATTTGACCCTGTTATGAGATTTTTGCTTTTTAAATCAACAGAAAAATAATTAAATTAGGGTTTAGTCGCCCACTGGTATTTTATTAAATATTGTAATGAACAAATTCTGAAACTGGAATTAAACTGTATCCATAAAATTTTACATCGAAACTAAAGTAGAAAATTATTGAAAATTTTGAACAAAAGGCCGCATAGAACCGATTACAATCGGCCACATTAACGTTTTTTAATTATCTTTCTGACTACATTTATTTAGGAACTTATTTGTTATATTATTTAGTACCAATTTCGAACTTTAAATATTTTACGAATAAAATCATTTTTCTATAATAAGCATTTTTAAGCTTGGAATTTCATGAGTTCTTTCCCGAATATTTTTGTCTTTTATAGAAAAACAATGTTTATACAAGTCAACCATCGAAATGTCTATAAATTTTATTCGTTTTTTTCATATATCATTAAATGAGATAATGTCTTCCCATAAAATATTTATTTTAAATGTCTTTGCATAAAATATTCCTTTTGAAACAAGTGGTATGAGATAAAATTATAATAATTTACGAAATAAATCAAATTGATTTCAAAAATTTTCTATTGCAAGATATAAAACTACAAGGAGTTCCATTTCTTATTTAGAAATTATCAATTTTGCAAAAATAAAATTGCATTATTACTTATATCTTCAACACGTTTCATACCAACTTCAACCATTACTTAAAATAATAAATAAATCCTTTTTGTTAAATTAAGCAGCGCTTAAAATACTTCTGCTAAAAACTTTCCCATTATCAGTATCACAAATAAATGCTCATTTCAGTAAACTCATGACATTCTTTGTCAGATTTACAAAGAATGTTGTATTGAATATATTTGGCGTTAATTTTGTAGAAATTCATTATTCACAATTAAATGAAACTACGTGATGTAATATTATTTCTACTTTCTTTAATTTCTTTACCACGACCTAGGTTTCGTTCTTCTTTCGGTCTTACAACATCTTCAGGTGGGTTATTAGCAAATATTTTCATAACTATCTTTGCTAATAACCCACCTGAAGATGTTGTAATACAACAAACCTTAGGCCGTGGAAAAGAACTTAAGGAAAGTAGAAATAATACAACATCACGTAGTTTCATTTAATCGTGAGTAAAATTAAAATTAATAATTAAGACAAATTTGGAAACAAAAACTCTTCTGGATGCATTCCTATTCGACTTGTAATTGTTGTAAAACTATAGACCAAATTTGAAATAGAGGACAAATATTGAACTTTAGAAGAAAAGTTAAAACAGCAAAATAATGCATGTGAAAATTGTGTCACACTGGCGTAAATATTTAAAAAATACTATGTATTATATATATATGACTAGCAATAATAATTAATCATCAATGTGTGCAGTAAGTGCTCGATGTGGTTGGTCTGTTATTAACTTAACACGTTACGGGCCTCATATTGTTCCGTTGTCTCCGGTAACAGCGACTTTTTGTCAGAATCATCCTTGACTGGACTATAAATATTTTATATTTAACTTGATCTTTAAGCCGAAGCGCTGTAATAATTTCGACCATATTTATTTTGAAATCAATTCAAGAACTGTCGGATTGAGCGCTTTTAGTTACAGCGCTCAATCCGACAGTTCTTGAATTGATTTCAAGTCCTTAATGAAAATTACGTAATAAATTTTTAGACTTGAATTAGTGCCTGAAGCAATATAATAGAAAAACTTTATTTTAAATTGGTTTTTGCATTTAACTGACAGATGAGAAAGAAAAAAAAACAGACCATAGACAAAACTTCCTTTAGGAAAATTTTAAAATTGACAAAAGAACTCTAAATTGTAATTTGAATTCCATAATTAAAAAATTATGGGGTTTAAATTAAAATTTATAAAAATTTAAATTATGGGGTTAAAAAAAAATTATTTATATGACTCGGTAAATAATTGGAATTGATAATTATTTATATGATAAGATATATTATATCTAAGATATAAAATCACCTTAATGTATGTTTAATAATAAAATACTCAGTTACCAAAGCCCCGAAATAGATTACGCAGGCTTAACGTAACAAGCGAAGCGAAATCATTAGCTGGTAGTGCGTTGAGTAAATCCAAGCCAAATTCAAATTGGCATTACATGGACTCTATTACGCAGGTAAATAATTCCAAAGTATTTTTGAGGTATTGAATAATTGAGCTCTGAAATAGCTCTTCGGAAGCCGATAAAGGTTACTCAATTTAGAAAGCTTATTTAAGGAAAGAAAATTTCGTATTTTTGTTTACTTGTTATCGAAGTTTTCTCCAGAGAACGTAGGGAAAAAGATATTCCCTTCGCTTTCTAGCATTCGTGTAAGAAGTGAGTTTTCTGATATCATCCAAAAATTATATTTTTATGCTTTCACAAACCATAACAAAGAAATATTAAACATGAAATGAGATGTTAAAATGAAATGAAATATTCAACAAATAAAATATTAAATTGTAAACTTCACATCAATTTAAAGTTTGAAACAAAACACGTCCCTGAAACGACGCAGAAATTTTTTGAACACGAGTCGAATACACAAAGCTCCGGTAACAAGATGAAACTTAATTATTTGAACGTCTCAAAATCTCTGGCTGAAGAGGATCGGGTAAGTTATGAGAGATCAACCACTGAAACCAGACAGGCGGCACGATACTATTCTATCTCATTTAATTTCCCAATGAATATGGATTTGTAATAGCGGTTTAATAATTATAATAAAAGAAGTGAAGCACTTCAATATGATATCCGTGGATGTTAAATAAATGAGTATCAGAATAAATCTTTAAAAAAGCAATACGATCATTGGGTTTTGGCAGTTCTAGAATTTCTAAAATATACGTGAAATAATTTTTACGAAAGTTTAAGAAAGTCTATAGCTTCTCTATCTAAGTTGTTTTAATTTTTTTTGTGGTGGGTTATGAATAAAAGAGACAAAACACAGAGGAAGAAATTTAACTGTTGGCCTTATAACAGTATCATATACTTATATAATTAAGGGCAGACGAAATAATGTCAAATTTATGACCAACATTTGGAGGGGTCGTCATAATATTGTATATCTAAATATTATACGATATTTACTTGTCTTTGTCGGAATGTATAAAACCGTCCAAGCATGAGTCTGTCTCACGCATCGAAGATTTCGTACCCCGTTTGTAGCAAAGTTATTTTATTTATCACAATTCATAACCAATATGGAAACCCTAGAATAAAAAAATATTAATTAATACCTAATATAGTTAGGTAAAGGGGATATACAATTTATTGAGACTATCTCACAAAACTGTGACATATATAACCATAGTTATAGTGTTCCTATATCCTCTTCGTAGGCTTTTAAGGACCACATTCCTTTCATAATTTTAGTTCCGGTACTTTCGGAAATAAAGGAAAGGGGACATATTTTTGTTCGTACAAAAAATATTTTTGCGATCTTTGTAATAAACACTTTCAAACTATATTAATATGTCTCAAGTAATATTTAAAGCAATGAAATAATATAAGTATTATTTATTATAAACTAACAATGTTCACTATCTAAGAAAATATTATTTAAATTTCTTTCGAACCCATCACTTTGCTTCTTCTCTCACCTGTCCCCCCTTAAAATATGAGTGAAAACTCTTGAGACTTACGCGAGTCAGAACGTTTTATTACTAACATTTTCTTAGGTAAACGGCTGTGATAGATAGTCAAACGTACACGTGAGTTTTATTATCGTAATGCTTCTTAATTTTGGGGTACGAAACTATACCCCTGATTCTTGTAAGGTTTCTTTTTTGAGAGACGAAACCCTAATAATTTGTTTTTGTTGTTTTTGTTTATCTACTTCATAATTCACCAGTAACATAATAAATTTAATAATACCTCCTTCTTTCTATTTAAAACTTTGGACGCGTCCCTTATAAAAATATAATTTCAATACATCAAAATTTCTCTACAAATAAATTTTCAGTACAACATTTAGCTCACATTTATATTTGTTTAAGGAAAAAACATTTTTCTCAAAAAAATGATTTTTATAAAAAGTGCCCAATGGAATACTGGAATTTATCTTAAAAAAGCGAGAGCAACCTTCATCTTAACATTTTTAAAGTTTATGAAAATATTATTTCGTAGCGACGGTATTTAAGTGTTTAATTGAATATATAGTTGATATTATACCATCATTATTTGTATGGTTAAGGAAATGTAGGAGATCCTGAACTGAATAGTTACCCACCACATTTATGGAGTGTAGTTTTTGATAGTAATGCGGCAAGTCTATGTAGTTCTGTAGTTAGATTTTTAGGATTACTAACTTCTTTTTGAAAGACTATTAATTTCTTCATACAAATTAATAATTTTTAGAAATATTAAATTGTATTTCAAATATCGTTACATATTAACTCCTCTACAGTCCGGGCGCTAATTAGCGAATCGACGCAGATAATCTTGAACAAATGAAATTCGCGATAGCTGCACCGCCAAAATTTAATTATCAACTAATTGCGAAAATTACTTCAATGGGAACTATCTACAATCATACATTTTCGAAATGGTTATAAAATTTTCTAAACCATGAAGTCATTTTATTATTTATTAATATTTTAAAAATATTTTGAAAAATGTTCAAATTTGGAAAGGATCATTTTCTCGCTCGAATTTGAATTATTTCATAATATTTCTTGAATTTCGGCAGACAAAAAATTTATTTTTCACGTAAAAAACTCAAATAAATTTGAAAAAGATTACGAAACGTTTAACGCCATATGAGTCCAAATTACACCCAAATATTCCAAAAAAATGGATAAGAATTATTGAAAAAAAGTGACGTATCGAGTTTCTGCCACGCACAGTACAGTAAAACTAATTATCTCCAGTACACTAGACTAATTATCGTTAGAGTAAAACTAATTATCGTTAGCACGGTACAGTAAAACTAATTATCTTTTTATTTTAGAACTTCCTTCGATGAATTTAGAATAAAATCCAAAAAAAGTTACATAATTTTTGTGAAAATAAAATTATGAATTATTCAAGAAAAAGCGGGGAATTTTGTTTTCTTTATATACTACTGCAGTGCTTTCTAAAATTGGCTCAAAAACTTTTAATATTCGAATTGTATTTTTTTCATTTTACATGCACAATCTTCAAAAGACATATAGAGAAGAAAAAAAATATTACGCCTATTTGATGAGTGAAAATATTTCAAAATAAATAACACACTTTTGCTTGTCCACAGCGCATTTTATTCAATCGAGAAATATCGTCCTTAGTTGTAATTATTTCGTTTGAAACTTATTTTTTATCACTTTATCACAAAACACATTATATATCAAATATACAAAAACATATTACCCCCTGTAAATATGTAACGTTTTTTAATTAATTCGGAAACGAATGCTCAAATATGTGTATGCTTATTGGAAACGAGTGGAGTACGCCAATCAAGACAATTTTCTAATATTAAAAAGAACAAAGGATATAATAACCATTCACAATACATATGCTTTTTTTCTATATAATTATATAAATTTTACAAAAACTTACCACGTTATTTCTTTTATTTCCAACAGTAGACTTCATAATTCACGAACACTCATAGTCTTAATTTTGAACATTATTTTCCACATATAGTAACGTAAAACATATTTTTTTATAATTTCATCACAAAGTATATAATAGATCTATTCAAAACACATTTTCTTTCGCTGTAAGTGTGTAATTTTATAATTTTAATAAGTCAGATACGAATACTAACGCTTACTAGAATCCATGCACGTGTCCTCGAATTCAAGCAATATTTGTTAGATATTAAAAAATACAAAGTAAATAATCACAATCTAAAATAAGTCTTGAATATTTTAATGTATGATAGTATATATGTACATATATATATATATATATATATATATATATATATATATATATATATATATATATGTACATGTGTATATATATATATAACAAAAACTTACACGTTATTTTTTCCTTTCGAACAGAGATCTCACTGAGCGGCAATTTAACAATAAGTGTGTTAAGCTGTTTAGTCTGGGGCGATTTCAATTGAAGCATCAAATAAAAGAGAACGTGTTCCATCAAATTTATTAAATAAACACCATATGGTCGGCGCGCGCCCTCACAGTGGCTTGGGCGGGAGCAGCCGTTGGGACTATCAGCGTTAATTTTAATTTTGGGCGCGAACGGCCATTTGGACTGTAGGGGTGTTAATATCTTTTTATAACGAACTAATTTACTATTACTAACTTACCATAACAACCGGTTTATGAAACCACAACAACCGAATTAGGGTTGACTGGTTTAGTACTTTTCAATAATAATTTCAATATTATGAAGGGATAAATTAAATGTTAATATAGAAATAAAATGCTAAAATAAATTTAATATACGGGATTCGTGGTCTTTAAAAGGTGTATTATGACAGTAATGTATCAGTAATTAAACATTTTTATGACACTTACACTAATTATAAATATAAATTGAAAATTTATCTAGCATATCTAGAATGCCAAAAAAAGACATCGACGTTATGTGTTGGAAGTTAACGACGAACGAGGTATTACTTTTGTTATTTAAGTACCTTTTTTAATAAGTTTTTAGTAAAACGTTGTATCATTAATGTTACAAAAACAACGGGACGGATTTTTTTCTGAAAATGAAAAACAGTTCAAATATTTTTTTCTGTTTATGAATTTTGAATCAATATTTTTTACTCTTAGGATTGAATTTCCAAAACATTTCAAAATGTAGTCCAATTATTTATGTTTTACAATACTTTTACAAAGTTTGATGCACTAGGAAGTGCTAATATTTCTTCAGCATACAGATTTTAAACCCCTTTTTACCTCTTTAGGGGCGGAATTTTAAAAGTAATATTCCTTGGTATATGATTAGGTTATTCGGGAGAATGGATTAAAAGGATCTTCATGCAAAATTTGAATTTCTAGATTGTTATATATAAACAGCCTACTAAATTCGTCATTATGGTATCCAAAAGAGAGATAATATCGACAGTGTAAATGTAAACTCTGATAAAGGAGCACTTTGCGAACATAATCTTAAGTAATGGTAGCGTGAAAAAATTTATCCACTGTTTTAGAGTGATTCACGAATGTTTGTTTGGTCTTAAAACATTTTTAATCATTCAATAACCACTAGTGATACCATATCATCCATTAATGAATTCCATTTGTATAAATTTATTTACTATTGGTCTCTGACACAGTTGATATCATAATGGCTTTATCAGGGAAGACTTGCACAACGAAACAAATGATCCAAATCTAAGTTTATTCACTGTCATCCATTTAAGAATTCCATTGTCCATTTTCGGTCTGTATCACGAGATCTCAACTAACTATATATGATACTATTCTCGAATTGTATTATTCTAATATGAATAAAGAAGAGTTGTTCAATAACTGGTAATATCCATTGACGTACATGAAATATGAAGTCAAACCGACAACTTCATCCTTGAAGTCAATAAAAAAACAACTATATTAACTGTTGAAACATGAAGAAGTTGAAATTTCTTTTTTTATTTAAATGTAAAATGTATCGAGTAATTACTACTTAAAAGACAGAAAATTTATTAATTTTTCACAAATTTGGATTAACCTTATGGGCCTCCATCCTTTTGTATTGTTTAGTTGTAAACTTTAAACTCCATATTGATTCAATATTAAACGGATCACGTGTATGAAATTATTTCCTTCTTGTTGCAAAAATAACTAGTGAAGAAAAATTATAATTATAGGCGCTAAACATATTCCTGTTTCATTCTAATGTTTATCTGCCATGCAATGTATTTATTTATTTACGCACATACATTTATCGTCACATTACAGATAACTTATTCGTAACGATAAGAAATTAATCGTTTAACCAAGTTTAAACTTTTTGATTAAACATGAACACAAATTACATCATAAATACAAAAGATAACTACGACACAATTTGACAAATTTACTTTCACCCGTCATAAATAAATAACACTCTGGTACAAACGCGATTAGGTGGTTGAGCAGATGAACACCATGGGAAACTGGAGAGTTCCGATACAGTTCGGTTCTAGAGGGTGGTATAGCAAACAGGTGATCCTGCATTTACGCAATTGTCAAGTGCGAAGAATGAAAATTTAATCAGTAATACAGGGCATAGAATTATTTCTTTCAATAGCTGAAAAATAAATTTATTTAGTGTAACATCTCTTCTGAGTGGTAAAAAATGGAAACCTAGCATACCCAAGAGGAAATCGATAGAAAATAGAAAGAGGAAGTAACTATACCGTCTCACATACAGATATAGATTGTCAAACATTTCAACAAACATTTTTAAATTTTAAGAGAAGCAGTAACTAAACAACTACCTACATTTAAAGAAGCGGTCCTGGTTTTGTTAATTCTGTATACTGGCACAAATTTGAAAAGATTTATAATTAGATCATTTACCATACATCAAATAAATGACCACTTTTCAAGAAAGGATCAAAGAGTAAAGTGCAAATTATCACCCCATATCTATTCAAGTAAAACTATAGAAACGACTCGATCGAAGACCTGTTGAAAAATATATTGCGAAATAAAATTAATAAATTAAAATTCTTACGAGTAACCATAGATGAAAATTTATATTGGGACAGTCATATTTCAGAGTTACCTCAAAAATTAAGTGCAGCCATATTTACTTCAGAGTAAGTAGTGGATATGTGCAGGGTGAACGCGGCAAAAAAAGGTTTATTTTGCTTATTTCCAAAGCATCATCATTTATAGGGTAATTTTTAGGGTACTGCCACAGATTCTAATGGAATATTTATTCTCTAGAAATGCATAATACGATATTTAGAAGATCGAAGATCCAGAAATATAACTTCCTTTATTATTGTTTTATTATAATAATTTATTTTATTAGTAAATGTTCTCTATTTAAAATGCTGTTGTTTTCATTGTTATCATTTGTAGAACTGGTAACATTAGTATTATCAGTTATATTTATATATTATGTATAACCCTCTTGCCACTGTAATTGATTAAAACCTTATGCAATTGTCAAATGGTAATTATTACATATATTCCTTATAATTTTCACCAAATTTAAAGTTTTATATGGACTAAATCATCCCCTTTTCTAGACATCCATTCTCTTAATGTATGGCGAAAGAAAATAACATCTTCTTAAAACAAACAAAAATCTATGAAGACTTTATCCCTCAATTACTTTGATATTAGCAGCTGTTCACAGATAAACAGAATTGCGTCGTGTTGTAAAGATATGAAACAATATTTGTCGTTTACTAATTGTTTGTTCGCATTGAAATTTCATAACATATTATTTGCCTTTAGGCAAGGCCGATGCGAGCGGAAATGATGTTCAAATTACGTGGGCGCCATGTAGTAACCATGTATCCAAACATAACTTTTGCGAATGAGTATACGGTAACGAGTTCCCCATAATGATATGTTTCTCGTGTTAACATACGGGAAGAACACAGCTCTGTGTGCTTCCATATTATATATATATATATATATATATATATATATATATATCATGCCATACTGTAACAATACACCAGGTGTCAGAAATCCTGGCCGCTTGCTCTTGATTGCAGTATAAAGATGATTTATATGCAGATTTAAAAAGATTGTGTGTGTCAATAGCACTCCTCTTTCCACGTGATACTTCAAAGTTACTTTTTGCATTTCAATGAGCATGATTTTTCCCATTGATGCTTAAGTGCGAATTTTTTGTTGGTTCCGGCAAAGAGCTATGGTGGTATTCCTTGTAATTAAGTAACTTTACACATAAACTGACAATGTTTGACTTTTGTTATATTTGGAGACACAAATTAAAAATTTCCGAAATTAACATCGTGTGACGTATAGTGACACTTTCATTTCTAGTAGGTGATAGTGAACCTAAATCTTATTGACAGTGACAATTTTTCCGAAAATGCATTACTACTACTACTAAAATTTGTGACCAACATGCACCCTTTTTTAATGTTCTGTACTTCAAAAGCCAAAACAAAACTTTTATAAAATCACTCGATTTTCTGTTTGTTCGTCAGTCACAGGCGTTTTTCTCATAAAGCATATTCATTCACACCTACAACAATAGCTAATATAAAAATGTTTATTTGGATATTTTAAAAATATTTATTTAGGAAACATGAAGTTCTCCAAAAAAATTGTAATATACCCTATGGAGATTGTAGGTATCATTTGAGGTAACTAGTTGTAAAGGTTTCAGATTCTTCTTCATTATTTTATACATTATATCTTCAGAAATATATTGAAATAATTCCAAAAGATTATGTTATTGCACTATATATATAAAAAAATCGTGGATCTACGCAAAGGTTGTAATAAAATATAGCGATGATTCAAGATTTCACAATTTTTTCAGTAAGCGCCATGATTTTCTTTTGAAAGTTATAGTAGGCCATATATTTACTTTGGGAAAAATTAATAATTTTAAATAATTTTATAAAAATACCGTGAATCTTAAAATTACTAATTGTGTACGGAAAGCCCGTAGTGGGAGTTCTACTCACTGTTAACAGATATTTATGTATTATCTTAAGTATTCCGCCTGAAAACCATGTTACTAATGATTTTCAGTGATCACAATCTTTCCCGTAAAAAAATTCTTTTATGACAGCAAGTTTGTTATTTGCATGTTTGCCTTTCAGATTAGCAATAAACCCTAAATAAATCAATAAATATATTTGATTCCGTATGAATACCTAAACTATTACTTATTACATGCCTGTACTATTCAACGTCAAATCTCGCATAAATAATAAAAATCTAATATATATTTTTTCATCTAGAAATTTTAAATTTTTCTTTCATTATCGAATACTCCATTAATTTCTAAATTCTGCTTCCGTAGTATACATACATATCACTAAGTAATTTTTCAACTTTACGTTTGACAGAGCTAGAACTGTTTTTTGTCCATCTTTATACGACATCAAGAATGAGTTACTATTAATGCATCCAACCTTTATGTTTTGGAATCTCTAAATTTTAGTACAATGCGATTAATTTTTACCATGTTCCGGGATCGAAAGATTCGTATGGTTCTAAGATTTGCACTAAGATCGAGAATGCAAGTAAATTTAGAAAACCATACAAATTTATTATATTTATTATTCGTATAATAGCAGAATTTCAATATTCATATTTATACCGTAGTTACTTTTTTTCTTTTCTGTAATGAAGTAGCAAAAACTAAAATATATATATGTAAATAAATAATGACTTTTAAATGTAAAATGTAAAACTGTGCTGCAATTTTCGAAATTTACAAATATCGCTAAGTCCTTCAATCGGAACTGTTGAAGATGAGATAAATCTTCATAGTCGCCCTTTTAGAATGACATATTACTCTCATCTCAGTGTCTTCACTTTTGACTAGTAAATTTTCAAATCCGAGGGCACTGGTACAGAAATGGTAGGCTTCTGAGGATCAAATTGTATGGGTCAGACCCTTATTGCAAATTAAACATTAGGATATTTCATTTCCTTGTTATTTCTTTGGTTCAATCACTTTATATTACAACAATAATATTATCAGTCGTCATAATGATTTCTCGATTATATCCATATCATTATAGAACCGAATCAATAATTGTTTTTCTTTTCTTTGAACTGATGCAGTTATTCCACCACATTCGCATAATTGAGCACATCTTGTGAGGAATCAATGCTTTGTCCTGATTTGTGATACTAGTCGCAACATAAGAATGATAAATATTTTTAACAAAGTTTGCTAAATTTGCTTCTTTTTATCTTCACCTTAAATTGTAATATGAAAAAGGTATTGAGTGAATTGTCACCATTTCTTGACCCACTTCAAAAGGAAGACAATTTCTGACAGAAAAAAATTATATGGGATTTTGGCACGTCTCAATATTTAATTATATTTTTATGGTTCTGTCCATAAAATATGTCACGCAAAAGTCAAATTTGTAGACCCCAACCCTACCCTTGGTGATACTCCGTCGTATTTATATAACTCAAGCTGTAATACCGAAATAAATATTTATAGGTTTGTATTTATTGAAAGAAAATGAATGTTGTCTTCTCATTTAGTTACTAATCGTATTTATCATAAAATCATCATCATCAGGGTTTGATATTTTGTTTATTTTACGTACAAGAATTTTTTTATATGTTGTTTTATTTTTATTAACGGCTTACCTAAGATAAGATTTATGCACACTTGTTTCATTAATGTTTTGTGCATTATATATATTTGTTAATTTTTCACATAATTAAATTGTCTAACTACATTGTCCTAAAATTATCATATATAAAATTCTACACATAATTACATTGTCCTAAAATTATCATATATAAAATTCTAAATAAAACTAAATTTGTATAACTTTAGCCATTTGACTTTATATATAATACGGCTTGAAAAAGTTAGGTTGCCTACGCTATTTTCTCCTTCCAAAATTTTTTTGTGTATATTTTTGAGAGTTATTGAGACATATGTATGTTAATACCACGTCGAACAGTCTCTAACAAAAACGATTCTAACAGACTGACGACAGACCGACTAGGCGAACAATGGTGTCTAATAAGGGGTCTTCCTTTTTTATTTTTAGATACTTTAAATTTATCCATTTAGAAAAAAAATAAATCTCCTCAATATTCTCCGTCCTACAAATACAACTGCAGATATATATTGAATGGCATAAGACATTCTTGGTTTCTTAATATATATCCCAGTAAGGAAAACTCTTTTTTATTTAAGGCGTTCAAAAATTGAGACGAAATGGAGTAAGGCCACAATTGTTAACTGCTTTTTTTATAATATATTTTCCATTTTAGTTTCCATATTCCAGAAAATTATGAAGTTTTTTTGATCGTAAGGTTTTGAAAATGATAAAGTTTGTATATTTTTTACACATCTGTATGAAAAAAATATTGTTTTAAATTTAATATCTATATTAATATTTGTATTTACTTACAAGACTCCCCATCTTTCAAATTATCGACTTTCCTTTCTAACTAATGAATACGTTTAATAAAGAAGGTTAATAAAGTTTATAACCTATGAAGACAGATAAAACCTTTACTTTTCGATATATGGATCCTAAAAACATAGAATTTATGCATATTTTTGAATAATTAAACTGGCGAAATTAATACGTAAAAATAATAAAGTAGGAAAAATTTTAAAACTTTCGATTCCTCGAGAATTAATAATGACCTCAAATCAGTGCTAAGTATATCTTATCCAGAATTTTGAGATTATTTATTACATTTTTTTGAAGCTGGACTTTTAAATTATCCTGGTTGTTTTAACGACTTAGCGATATGCCTCACTGCCGGCCGAAATCAGGGATAATCGTAAGCTATATGTTAATTTATGGACCAATTAATTTCCTTAACCTGCCCTCACAAATTTTGGTCCTCAACTCTTGTTATTCATTATTTTACAATTAATGCGTGATGGTAAAGTGGATTGAGAGGATATGTTAATATTTCTTTTAGTTGGTGGGTTATTATTTAACTTCTTTTAAATTTGCATCACATTTAAGTATAATAATATATTTGTAAATATGTATATAATAAGTTACGGAATTAACAATTATAACGATAATTAATTGTATTCCATGATTTTAAATAAAAATCAAACTTACATTAAGAAAAGGAAACAAAGGAAAGCTGATAAATGACCAGGATTTTTAAGAGAAGGCGACGAGCGATCCCTAAATATTTGTTAATTTGCTATCTTGAATCCAAGGATACGGCTACTCTTCATATATCATTAAAGTGAAGATTATGTAGGCTCAAAGCGTTCAACGCAGGCTCTGTGCGTAATATTCTCGTCTCCAGTAAACTTCAAACTAAATTTTCCGGGCTTATTTTTTTGTTAATTTTACTTTACCTTTTCCTTTAAATTCATTATGTACTTATTGTCCATGCAAATTCCAACTTTTAGGCATGGTCGCATATAATTCTCTAGTCACTTTGGCCACATTTCCCATCCTTACTAATTTTCATTCTAAATTGTTATGAAATGTTTGTTTTCCTGTAGTTAACAAACTGTATCCACAAATAACTATGTCACGGTTTATTTCTGCTCTCTATGGTTAACTGTTTTTATTTCCCATTAGTTTGGAGATGTCTCGCATAGGGTTGAAACGAGTGGAAATGCGGGTATCACAGTTAAAAACTGTGCTAAAAAAATTAAATAAAAACGGTATACGTTGGCCTGTACTTTGAGTTGAAATTAAATTTATTACCTTGCAATTATTATTATGTAGTCACTGAAAAACAAAAGCTTAATTTTCTTTATTTATTTTAAAATGGTTTGTTTATTAGGACATAATAAATGACTTATGTCTTTGACTGAATTACATATACTGAATATTATATATGTATACATTTTAGGCAACAATGATATTCAGAATATCAGGCTTTATTGAAAATAAAATAATATAATGTTAGGAAAAATCGTATCGGATAGAGTTTGGTCGAACTTGCATCCAACAGCAATTTAAAGGTTCAAACTATTCGAACATAACTTCCATAAACGATTGAAACGGGCCATTTTGAGCGCTCCCCAATGCGGCGGTGGACTAAACTGAAGTTCGTTTTTGATGTCGTAAAAGTGTCATTAGCATATCAAACGATCCATTAGGCAGCCCGGCGAGGTATTTGGATCCTCCCATGAGTAAAGTTTTTCTAATGTCGCGGCATAATATGGTGGCTATATGTAGATGAATTGCTGTTACGTAATTCTCCATCGGTTAACGATTTTTATTTGTGTGAATTTTCTTCTTTAGACTCAGAAAATTACGTCAGTTTTGAAAGAAACCTTATTATATAATAATTTATATATAATTATGCAATATTTAAAAGGAAAAGGTATAGTTTATTAAATTATTAAGCGCGACAGCAAAATCCAGTTCTAATAATTTATTGTTCTTCAATCTTCATTCTCTGGTCTAAAAATCATTGATTCCATATGAAGATAAATATATTAATTGACATTCTCTCAAAGTGGACATCCTTCTGACGTACTTAATCAATTGGAGTGTTAGTTTATTTAAATTTTTGATGTAAATAAGAATTAAAACTGATCTTAGGAAAGAAAAAAAATAAAAAATATTTCCTTTTTGCATTTTTGGAAAACATTTAGTATGATTTAAATGTTCATTTATTTGGGTCACTGGTCTGAGTCTCTTTTAACAGCCATAATGACCTTTTTGTAAGCATTTTCTGTCGCTGTTTCCAAGTTATATATTTTGGTCTTTAAAACTTTCCAAATTTAAAAATAAATTGAATTTGCTTGCTACAAAGTTTGGCCAAAGTTTCTATTTGAACCTTCCTCAAACTTAAGAACCAGACCATCGACGTCATGCGAGAAGAGAGGTCTTGCCAAAATGTAAAAATGTACCTAAATAGGGTCAATTTACTCTTCGGCCCCAACTACTCGGGACATCCACCTTGTCGCTTTCGCCAGTATACTTCCTTATATTTCCTCCATGTTGAGGTGCGCAATAAGAAATATCATAAAAAACTGTAACGATCGTCTATATAAATATTTTATTTATCGATCAATTATTTCAATTATCCAAAAACTCCTCATGCAAACGATTGTGATGCGGCGGTGCTGAGTGCATCTTCACGCGACCGAAAGGCAAATCCGGAGATCATTTGCAAGCTCTAAAACGGCCTATTAGACAGCCCGTCAAGATACTTAGCTCGTCTTTCATGTAGAGCACTTTGTGTCTTGTAGTGATATATATATGTATATATATATATATATATATATGTGTGTGTGTGTGTGTGTGTATATATATATATATATATTATATATATATATATATATATATATATATATATATATACATATTAAGTGAAAGGTAATATTTAATCTGTAATGACCTTCTAATACTTAATTTATTTTTACGTTAATCTGAATAATATCTGAAGTATTTATAAAATCATAGTATCATATTGATGCTCTTGAAACAGTTATAAATACCGTGCCACCATATTTATATTTATTTCAAGAGACCACCACAAAAATCTCTTACAGCCAACCAAAACACTAGCCAAACTCCGCACGACGAGCTGCCGGAAATCGAAACCAGATCACCGCGGTGCGTCGTCAATGGCCGTGTGCCTTGTGATAAGTTCAACATACCGCAACGATATTTGTATATGTAATACAATTTCATAAGTATGAAAAGTTCCGTTTCCATGATATAAAATATTATTACACTCCGAATTCCGGCCGTAATAGATTTAAAGAAATGAAATCATGTAATTATATAAGCCATTGTTCAAAAGTGGTCGCAATTTTTTTACTAAACCAATAGCAGTATAGTGATATGTAACTATTTCTTAATACTATTATAGAAACTCACATATCCTCTATCTTAAGATATTAGCAATATTTTAGGCTCCTACCTGCTATATGCGAATAAAATACCCAATTTTATGTCGTTGCTTATAACATTTATTAACTTTACCTCAACGCTAATGACTTAATTTGAAAAAAATTAATAAAGTACTCAATTAATTGGAAACTAATTATAATTTCATCCTAACCTTAGATCATGACTTTTTTGCACATATCCATAAACTTCACAAAGATAATATAGCAATTTACGCAACAAAGATTTTTTATTTTTCAAATTATTGCTTCTAGATATAAAATGCCCGATAGATTAAGAATGTGCATCCAACAAAAAATATTTGAATATATATAATTACAGTTTAAATTTTCTACAATAATGCGTTCTCACACACAATCATTTATAAAACAACATATTTCCAAGTCCAAGTGTAGGCGAAAGAAATGCTAGAAAAATAATCGAATCTATAATCGTGATGAAATAAGGTGAGAAAATACTAGGCACGCGCGCACGTACGCACGCATGCAAGAACGCACGCATGCACACACACACGCGCGTGCACATACACATAACACACACACACACACAAATATATCTTGGAATGTAAAACCAATTTCATGTCGACCATATTAAGTCACCATTTGAATTCGGTTATAATTAGTACCAGTACCGTTCAGTGGTGACGAATTCTGTAGTGTACCGTTAATTTCCAACTTCACATTTAATGAAATTTTAATGGAACTACATTGGGGGAAACCCTAGCAAATAAAACATATTACCATCCAAATCGGTTGATAAATGACAGAGATATGAGGTAATAAAATACATAAAAATATTGTCGAATTGAGGATCTCCTCTTTTTTTGAACTAGGTTAAAAATTATATCGGGTTTTTGGTTAGAAAGATATATTCGAAGCATAAAAAAACTATATTTTAATCTCCATATATGGTTGCTCCAGATTCATACGCGAATAGCTTACGAAGGTGAAAACAACACGCGAAATATGAACGTAGAACGTTTATTCGTTTTTTCCCGATTTTTATCAATTGATGGCCGGCGAATTAGGAGTAGTGAACGCGCGAATGTAAACGCATTTAAACGTATTCCATACTTGTACTTTTCTCGGTAGGTGGCGAACCACCGATTTAAGTAGTTGTGTCGATTAATTGTGCATAAAAATGAGTGTGACTTCATCAATGGAATAAGAAATTACATTTCGTGATTGCTTTCAAGGTGATGAAAAAATTTTGTGGAACGGAAATTTAAAGGACTACTACAAATTTTGTGGAACGGAAATTTAAAGGGCTGTCAAAAAAATTAAAAAGCCACGACATTATGGACATTTTCATTGATAAATTTAAAAAATCTTTGTTGTAAACTTATGGAATAAAAAATAGCAATAAATTTGGTAGCAGGGGCCGACGAGGTTCATAAGCAAATTTATTTGTTTTGTATATGAAGTTATCGACTCCTTTCTTGGCATTACTACAAATTTTAAAAAGACAATCGGTACGCGAATGGGTACATTGTGTTTCATTAATAGGAACAATAATGGATACATTAATTCTTCTCAATTTTGTGATTTTTGTTAATTGTGTATTTACTAAGACCGACGGCCTACTCAACACAATAAGCTGGATTTTATCCAGCTGAATGCAGGGCGGGGTGAAACGGTCATGGACGAGCTATCAATGACACTAAGGCCCGTAAATTTTGCATCGCGTGTGTCCAAGAGGAGTACAAGATCATAACATAAAGAAATATTGCTCACTACATATTTCAAAGTTGCATATTTAAAAAAAAATTCCACGTAGAATTAGAAATGATTGATTTTTGGATTTATTTCTTTACTTGTGTCATAAGACTTCTTATACAGACATTCAAAATTGCCGACCGGAAGTACCTTATAGGTTTTGTTAAAGAAGAAATACGTTTCAAATTTTGTTGCTCAGTTTCAGATATTAATTTCAACTTTCTATCTCAAGCCATTTTTGATAAAAAGGGTATCTCAAGCCATTTCTGATATAAGGGTTAAATTTTTCTTTATTTTAAGGAACGGAACCCCAAAAACAGTATTTTAAAATGATAACACTTTGTAAAAATTTATTGTTATATTTAATTCCGTCTGCTGTTATTACAAGGCGAACGTGGTTCCATCACCGGATTTCTTGCGCTTTGGAATCTTCTGAAATGCTGAGACAATTATTGCGCTAAGAATATATACACTATACATATCAATTATTTATGTCAACTTGAGTTATATCATAAAGTACAGTATTCTACGGTACGTATTTCAATGAAGAACTAAATAGGCATTCGAAACATTTTATAAATTCAAATTTGCCATATCATTATAATTTGCATTTAAATTTGCAATGCCTTTATTTTATTATTAGTAATTCTTAAGTGACACTATTAACTAATTACAGGGCGCAACTTACCTAGTTCGAGATTCGCTTCCTGCTCTATCTTCACTTTTTTGTCTTCTCTTCAATATTTTGAAGTGTTTCGTAGCCCTAATTACTTTTGATCTAGATTTTCGGCGTTGCGTGCGCACGACCTCGGACCTCGGTCTGGAAATCATTTTACTTTACTTAGACTTCGGTCTGGAAATATTTTTACTTTACTTTTACTTATGACAAATATCATAACTCGTCTTATGGATATCTTTTCACTATTTATGCTGCTAGGTTGAGGAATAAATTAAACTATGAAATCCGAAATACGCCGTTAATTACCGCTTTCAAAAATCGTCTGAATGAAAATTCCTATCGTAACTCCCATTCGTAACTCACAATCGTCACTCCTTTGTTTTCCTCCTGAATCCTATCTCTCAATTATATTCTTGTCAACATATAGGGTATATTTATGTACTTCTATGATGAATGCGTTTTTCTAGTTTAAAACTTCGTAATTTATTTTGACGATTCCTTGTAATGAGTAACGCAATGGTGAAAAATGAAGTTTTATTTACGATACTAAGATATACAGAGTGCACAAGGGATACTTAATGAGGTTGTTTATAGGCCGCATATAGGCTTAATATTTACTAGTTGGATATTTGGCAGATTTGCCAAGCTTACACTTAGACTAATTATTGCAGATATAAGGGAATGGACAAAACGTGCCACATATCGATACTGCAGGTTATTTTTCACAGTTTTGATGAATTTTTTCGCCTATGTGTTATCACTGCGTCAGGTGGAGATCTTATCGGGGAAGAAGTAGTAGTTAGTTCTCTCAGTATGTAGAGTCAGTTCAGAAGTAAAGCATATTGCAAGTGGCCTGAATGAGGTGGAAACATATCAATGAGCTGGGAGAGTACCAAGGATAAAGAAACATCGTTTGGATGATCAGATAAGGGATAACTAAGATATGCGTATTATGTCAACTGGAGCTACTGACACTATATCTTATATTTTCAGTATCCAGACAGTAGGATTATCATTACAGTTAATGTAAACACTTTCGGTAGCATCTACGAAATCGTCGCCTAAACAACAACATCTTAGCCAAATATATAAAACGTCCCTATCAAATGACCAGCTAGCTTTGATCATCACTCAATCATATTCTAAGGAGCAGCTTGGTGTATCTTGACACAGGTCCATTACCTATTTGGTTAGAGTTTGTTTTAATGATTATAAGTACCTTCATATCTAGTGTTATAGTATTAAAATAAATAATTTACTATTCAAAGTACATACCATTTATGAAATATTGTATTGTTAATTAATTATTGTAAATAAAGTATATTTTTATTTCCGAGCTCGAAGGCGTGGAAATCAGTTTTTTAAAAAAGCTCTCCATTCCACCGGCAAATATAATTTATACAAGCAAGTCCAGGAGACTATGTTCTCTATCCAGCGATAAGTTTACTTCGTCTTAATTACTGAAACTGGGAAACCGTTAGAATTACGATAGCTTTACATACGACACATGAAATACAACACTTAAGATACATAAAATACTAAAAAGGCATGATTGCAATATTTAAAATGATAAAACAATATTATGTGAATTAATTTATAAAAGACGGCAAAGTGTAAGTTCAATGCAAGCATGAAGGATTTTGTAGCGCGAAACAATATTTATAGCATTAGCAAAGTTTGTATTTCTCAAAGAAATGACCGATATACCGAAATGATCTTATATCTCAAAAATTATTTAATATATCTAATTTAAACGAATTGTCTTTTTAAGTTCCTTTTATATTCTACTACTTTAATTTCGATATAATAAATTTAAAAAATCAAAATTTTACATACTTCATAGAAAAAATTAGAGGGGGGCGGATTGTCCACTTTTTAACACTTTAGAAGCGAATATCTCACCAACTATTAACTTAAATAAAAAATATATATTTTGGAACCCATATCATTTTTCAAGACCTATCTATGGATATCCCATTGCGTCCGTGGACTGGTTTTTTTTCATCCCTCAGTTAAATGTATAGCGTGCAACCCCTAATATTATTTTTTTTCATAAATCTCAGAAATTTCATTGTAGATCTCACTGTGTAGCGGTTCATAGAAAACACCTACTATTAAAATTTCATCTATATTGTGTGTGTGTATCTCCGAGTAAAATGATTGTGACATGCGGACAGACAGACGGACAAGACACAATTGTAAGGGTTCCGTTTTTGCTATTAGGCCACGGAAACATAAAAACAAAATTGAAAAATTGCAATATTACACCATTTCTTAAACGATACATATATACTTCCAGGGTTAAAAGTACATTATAAGTCAAACATGGGCGCCAGCAGCGGGGTGCAAGGGGGTGCAATTGCACCCCCCTGTCGGGAAAGAAAATACATAGAAAAAATTACATATTTTTTACCCGACTGAACCAGCAGGAGAGTAATGCTATTCGAGTGAACATATACATATGTATGTATGTATATGTTCATATGTATGTATGTTTGTATGTTTGTATGTATGTATGTATATATGACCATTTCGATAGTATGCGCTACAGCCCAAACGGCTTGACTGATTTTAGCAAACGACGTGTCGTTAGATTCGTGAAGACCGTGCGAGTGACATGAGCTATATAATTTTCATGAGAAATCAACAATTTTATATGGAAAAAAGATTAAAAATTTATTGGTATAGTGAGTTACGATTTGAATAACAACTGAAGGCGTCTAGGTTGCTGTCCAAATTTTTTCAACACCTTGCCAATAAATTCAGTATCCTCCTCAACTCTTTTCCTGTGAACACTGAGCATGCACAGGCCGCTTAGCCTCGCATCTCCCATCGTTGAGCGATTCCACGTCTTCACCCGTCGTAACGTGCTAAATGTACGTTCAATGCTACATGTTGTTGCTGGAATAGTTAAAGTAATTTTAATTGCCTCACATACCGCTGGGTAAAAAGGAGTGGCTTGAGCAATCACATCTACGTATTCAACAACAGATTCATTTAGAATATCATTATTTGCTTCATTTGTTTTCATTACCTCGTACCATGTGGTAGCCTCGGCAATAAAATTATGGAGAATACCTCCGTAAAGGCTCTGTATATCTTCTGCAATCGATAAAAATTCTGATTTTTTTAATTTTCTCATATTTTCTGGGTGAAGCTGCATAAGCGAAAATGCTTTCTTGTGTGTTGAGCAAAATCGATTTTTTAGTGAAGAAATAATAGAATCTAAGTATGGAATAAATGTAGATCTTCTGAAAAATTCTTCCACAGTTTCAGATGGGTGATTTTATCTGTAAGTCTGTTTTTCCACTACTCGAGGACGCTTAAATTCGAAGTTCAGTTTCTCTCAAATTTTCTGAGCTTTCTCAAAAATGACCGCAAACTCCATAGATGCATTATCGTGATGAGATTGAAGCATATCAGTTAATTTATTAACGTGATCATGTATTGCCTTTATATCCATATTTACTTCCTGTAATTGATTGCACACGGGCTCAAGTTTGGCAGAATAAGCAGCAATTATTAAAAGTGTCACAATGTATGTTGGAGTAGTTGCAGTCGCGCAGAGCTGATACGCTTTGGTTTTCGTTTTAGAATTCGGTGCGTCCTGCAAAAGTTCATCTAAAATTTGTATAATAGTCACAAAATTTTCAGAAAATATTCCGATACTTTTGTACTTTGCTATCCAACGCGTTTCACAAAATAGTGGTATATTTTACTCTGCCGCGACGTACTCTCCCGAAAGAAATTTATAATATCCTTTGTTGTTCCAACAGTATTTCTCACTTCACTGACAGTATTAAGGTCATTAATGACAAGATTCAATACATGGCTTGCACGATTGCTTCAATATGGCAATATGGCTTGCTTCAATATGTGACCTCCCATTGCAGCACACCCGTCGTATCCTTGACCAACAAGTTTATTTAAATCAAGATCGCAGTCTTGCAGAAAGTGAGTAATAGTTTCCGAAATGGTTTGTGCATTTAGTTCTTGTACCGGTACATATCCAAGGAATTCTTTACAAATTATTGTTTTTTTAGCATTTTTATCATAACGTAGATATCGAACACCAATTGATAATTGTTTTGTGCCACTAATATCAGCAGTCTCATCAGCTAAAACCGAAAAAGCTGAAGCATGTTTCACCTCCTCAATTATTTAGCTCTTAAGAACATCGGAACAAATTTCAATCAATTCGTTTTGAATTTGATGCGCTAAGTATAAAGAATTGTTTGCTCCTGATTCTAAATGATTCTTCAGAATCTCGTCTCCCGAGTTAACTCGAAAATGTAGCAGGTCTGTAAAAACAGAACCCTTGTCGATTTTTCCACAAAGTGGATCATGTCGCACGCAAAATAAAATTTTTGAAATGATAGTTCGAAGTTTTAAACGATTTTCTTCAACTTCCTTGTGATATGCCATATTTAAAGATTCATGAACGCTAAATCCTTTTCTTTCCATGATTCTTTCAAATGTATTTGACGAAGCCGGTGCGTCACAATGCCACTTACTTGTCGCGTGAGACTGAGCAGCTTCATGAAACTTTTGATATTTGAAGCAAGGAGAAACTATGAACTGTCCTTGTAGACCGCGCTGCACTGGAGGCCGAAATAAAACACATATTCTACATCCTAGAGCTGAGTAAGCTAACCACGGTTATGTTGTATACCATTCATGTCGGAAAGCTAGTTTAGCGTCAAGGTTTACATAATTTTTAAAATTGTGTGTCTTGCTAGGGTTCCAAGGATGTCATAGTAATTTCAAACGTAGATCATAATTGACTTATAACCAGAGTCCAAACACAACCCAATATCCAATAAGTTAGTTGTTGTGCTTCTACTAGAAAAATCGAGCGATGCATCTGCTTGAGAATCTTTACGCGCAGAACTCGTACCTTTAAACAAAAAGAATTCTTATGTAATAAAAAAAAGAACGAATCAATTAACGCATTATTTCGTTGTTTTCAAGTCACATTTTTTATGTATGTTGATAATGAATAATACATTCGATGACAGGTAGAGACAACAACACAACATACCTGGACTATCCAATTTATCCGTATTCGGCCTGGATGATTTATTATGAGGGGAATCATCTTCATCAAAATGTTTATTACGTTTTTTACACAAAAAACGTCTTATGTCACTCATTACTTGAATAAAAATTAATAACCTGTGCAACAAATTATCTAATAAATAAAGTCCTTTTTTAAGCAGATTTGAGTATTATCGACAATTGATCAGTGAACAAATCCCCCGTATCCGTCGCGCTACAGTGGGGATTCCCAAGTAATAATGCCAACCATCGACTATATAGTCTAAGGGCGCGTTCGATTAAGCGTTTACAATAATCATGTTCTGTGTATTTAGATATAATTTTTATCGTAGTGAACGCCTAGTAGAACGCACCTTAAGTATGTTTCCAATGAGCGAAGTATATTTAATTAAATACTCGCGTGATTAGAATTTGACATTGCATTTATCCACCAGAGTTGCGAGATTTGTACATTAAAAGTACTGACATTACAATATATAATATATTCCAGAATGAAGAAAATTAAAGATACCAATACAAAGTATTTTTTTTTATTAAAATTGATTTGAAATAAAAATACTTAGATAATAGGGAAGGTCAGGTTTTTTCAACGTAAGGATATTATATTGTTTTTTCAATAGATACTAGTTTGGAGATCGAGAAACTATCGTTTTTTTATTTTTAGGTCTTTTCGTTTTTCCAGAATATTTTTTTAAGTCCCCCACTTGACAGTTTTTAATTATCACGGAATACAGGGCATTGAAAAACTCTGTATCTATCATTGTCAGACAGATCGTAGAAAAAGTACTTAATACTCGCAACTCTGTTATCCACATGCTATATATCTTCTATATTTTATATCGGTTAATAGTGTGTATAGATGCAGATGCACCTCCCTGAAAATAATCCTGGCGGCGCCCATGAAGTCAGATCAGGCACAAATTTACGGTTAACTAATTTTTTTCGATCCAATGGAGCAGAACTTAGGGTGAAGTGGTGTAGACACTAACTTTGTAGATTGATGTACTTGCAGCTTTTACAGCCAGTTAGTCATGATGCAGATGAGTATAAATTATCGAAAGCTCTAATTAATATTGCTGTAAATGTGATTAAGTATATTATGATGCAAATATTATATTTTTTTGATCGACATTTAAAGTATTCTGGCTTTTTATGCCAAACACCTTATCCGAAATTTATTCCTAAAAAGCTTTCAGAAAGTGAATTACTTTTTATTTATTTTTCCTCTTTAATAACATTTGACAAGTATTGATAGAAAGTGCACGATTCTACGCAAAGAAAAACCTACGTTTCATTTTTACTTTTTTGAGTAAGCTGAGTAATCGAAGTTTATTTTTTGAGTACCACCGCTGTTAATAGTTATTCAAAGTTGCACAATAATTACGTACAAATAATGATTTTGTGGCGCTTGACCTGTGAAATTTGACCTGTCCCTTATTGAAAGTTTTTATATCCATCTAATTTTTCAGAAATTATTCTTCTAGGGTCTAATTAACTTACTTTTTATATTTGAAATGGCTTCATTTACCTGCTTTCCATAGTCTAATAATGTAACTGCAAGTTGTCTAATGAATATTTCATAACCGTTTAAATCACTTGTAATTTTTAAATATAAGTAAATCATATATATAATGTATTAAAATTGCCGTATGTCTTGTAAAATATGAAAAATATGTTTGTGTATTCGGATTGTGTTTCCGGTGTTTTATTCAATTAACATAGAACTACTACCCTAGGCAATATAACTTAAAAACCCAAATTAAAATGGCTGCTTGATCTCATACATAGGGTTATTTTGGCACTCAGGTAAGATGATGTGGGGTTATTTAGGTACTTAGATAATATGATGCTACACTGCCTACACTTAAATAATTTGGCGAAAAATTCAAACGTATCTACGAAAGTGTAGTTAATGTTCAACCTTCATGGTTTAACTTTACTCTATATTTCAAATAATATGTCATAAAAGATATTCTGAAATATTAAAGGAACCCGCTTCACACATTAACATAACCTTTTCCTGTATAATTTTCATAATATTCTCGTATCCAAGTGTGTAACGGTCACTTTAATTGCACAGTAATAACGTGACCTTTATTACAGCGAGGGCGCAGTGATATAGTGAGCTTTACGCGCCTGGATAATGACATTATCGTAGCCTTATTTAAGGTGAAATCCTAGTTTGTGTTTTAGTCCTTTATGATCTCGTGACATTGTCTTCATTTAAACCTCAGCCAATCTCGGGTGGTTCGAAATTTGTATGTATTATGTTCTGTATTATGAGTGAAAATTGACCCTTAGGATCGAATTTTCCACTAAATTGAAATAATTAAAGAGATGTAGAGTCTGATTTCAATCAATATATGTTATTGGATAGTCATATAATAATAAAACATATTTTTGGTTATTTGCAATTTTACTTCAAATTGTTTTTTCTTTGTCGTGGGTCATCTACACCTATGAGAAAAAAGTCATTCCCTAGTTCGAGGTGTATCGAAACACTTGAAAAAAAAAATTCTGTTTTTCGATTACATATTTGAAGAACAGTATGAGATTATCTTTAACTATGCTTCGAATATTTAAAATATAGTATTTATTGTCGTCTATCTATTGATATATCAACCCAAAGAAATTCAAAGTCAATGGGAGTACAGTCAAAACGTGATCCAAAAACGTTACTTTCACAGGAAGTTAGGTATCGTCTAAAAAGTTAGGTCTGACATAACATAAGCTGACTGTTAGTTACATACAAAATATGTGAAATTTATTAATATAGTAAGACATTAAATAAAAATTATGTAAATAGATAAATTTTCTTTTAAAATGGTAAGTCAATTGAAATGGAATAATTTTTTAACCTTCAAATTATGCGAAATTCCAAAAAAAGGCCAAAAGTAAAAATGTATTCCTAAAAAAGAATGCCGGACGAAAAATCCGTATATTTATAAATTTTTTTGGATACTTAATAGCAAAAGGATGTAAAAGTGCTTTAATTTTTCAGCATGCTTTAATTTTCACGTAACGCCATCTATCGTCTCTACTCAAAACGATTCATTTAAAATAAACTGCTTGTGCACTCTTTTCTAGGAACTTGTAATATTATTTTGTTCTGATTTTTTTTAAAACCGGCATACGAAAAACTGCAAAAAAACGGCAAAAGCCCACGTACCCTTTTCGACGTTTCTTTCATATTTTTGTAGGTACTTTATAAAATTCCTAAGAGTCAAATTAAATTTAGTATTGAATCTCTTAAAGTTTATATTTCTGGCACCAAAGTTGAAGCCAGTATTATTTAAGTGACTTGCAGTGTCATTTGCAAAGATACAAATAAGAATTTCAAAATGCCCTTTTTTTAATTATGTTTGTATATTTTTAAATCACATTATTATTTAGCTTTATGTAAATACAGAACAAATACATTCAGAATTTTATGATGAATTAAGTGTCTTATATTTTAAAAAAATTTAAGAATAAGCCACTTCATTTTTTCTTCTAAAAATTTCATAAAACACTGCTGACTTTGAAGTATATATTGTTGTCAAATTTGTATAACCACAAGATATCTACAATTAAACCTTTCTAATAACCGACCAAATATTTGCTAATAACCCACCTGAAGACGTTGTAATATAAAGAAACCTAGGTCGTGGTAAAGAACTTAAAGAAAGTAGAAATAATACTACATCACGTAGTTTCATTTAATTGTGAATAATGAATTTCTACAAAATTAGCGCCAAATATATTCAATACAACATATCTATTTAAAACTTTTATTTTTACATCCTTCTGCTTTCCAAATTTTAATTTTCAAAAACTAGCGGGGAAGAGTGAGCATTGATCTGTCAGGCAGCCAAGAAGATATTCAACTCTATTTAGCATCAAAATTTGTAATTATCATAGATCTTAATATACTTTATGCTGTAATAAAAATAAAAAAACAAATAAAGCTTCTTTTTCGCTATTATTTTTAAATCAATAATATATTCAAACACTTTAAATATATTCAAATTCCTTTTTCCTTTGCAAATAAATTGCTAATCCTCAACAAAGATATTTTGTAAGAAAAATTCTAAGCAATGAAATTAAAGCTTCTCATAAAGAAAAAAACTAAAAAATCAGTTAAAATTATTTTTTCAGTTTATGTTGTGAATTGTAATTGCGAAGTTATGAATTGTAATTGCGAAATCAATACTGTTAATAAATTGTAGCAATGTGAATTCTGTGTATGGGAAAAAATTTAAAAAGAGTGATTGAATTAGAATGAAAAATTTTCAAAGACACCAGAAAACCTGTTTTTAGAATTGTTTTCCATCTGTCTGTTTGTTTGTCAATCATGCAAAATCTACTGGACAGATTTTGATAAAAATTGTATGGTAATAGTTTTTACTAAATAGTAATATATGAGAAAACAAATTTGATACATTTTCTAATTCCGAATTTCAGGCGAGTGGAATCGTGGCGACAGCTAATTATAAATAAATTGTAAATGGATGGATCAAAATTTGGATTCTTCGTTTAGGTCATAAATCAAATATATAAGATACAACCATGTGAGTATTTAAAATCATTTTGTTTACCTGCTAACTAACTTGTTTACTTGTTACAATTTTATAAGTACCAAACAAAAAAATTATTAAATTTATACCTATTACATTTGTTTCAACGTAATGATAAAATGGAATCAAATAGAGAACACTATTTTATACCTTTTAATTTAGGAAGTTTTGATAATATTTCTAAATTTTAATATCACAAGACCGATTTAAATTAAATTGAATTTGATAATTCATATAATCAATGCTAAGTTTTCGATGAACATATTTTTTCTTTAATTATTTTTCAGTCAATACGTTTTATCGTCAATATAATCAATGTTAAGTGTTCTATGAACATATTTTTCTTTAATTATTTTTCAGGTCATCAACGAAGAAAATGGCACATAAGTGGTTTTTAATTTGTCTACAATTTGAAAACATTCTTTGAAAGAAGATAATCTAAGTGTTGAATGTAGATATTGTATAAAAGTGTTAAAAACTCCTGGTGGTTCAATCGGAACTTAATACAACAACATGTATGTTAAGCATATTACTAAAATGCCAGAGCAAGACTCGGAAAGAGCCAGTACTACTGTTAAAAATGCCCAGTATAAAGTCGAAAACAATAGGAAGATACCTCCAACAAAGAAAACTTCACTTACAAATTACTGCCAAAGTTTTATTGCGAATGTTACAAGTGTGTGAATGTGATAAGTGAAAAAAAATTACCAAATTAGGAATGTTTAACACTCAGTGTTTATATCGGGACGAGAATATTGAAAATGTGAGATCATTTTTAATAGTAGTTACTGCATTTTATGAGCGGTGAGGAAATTGGATAAAATCCCCACTCTATGCTCACTATTAATTTTATTTGAAGCTAATTCGATTATTTTTTTATAATTTTTTTTAAAGTTTTTACTACTAGTTATCAATTAATTTCTATCTTTATGATATTTTACTGATAATGGCAAAAATTACGTGTTTCTGTAAAATTTCATCTCAATTGATCTTAAAGTGAAAGAGCTATAACGCTTTGACATACGGTCAGACAGACAAGTGTGGTGAGATTATAAAAATTGTAAAGGTTCCATTTTTGCCATTTGTTTAAAGAACCCTAAAAACAAAAGTAATCTTTGAGGTATATAGGTTTAGTTTAGTTAGTTTAAGCTGTAATTTTTTATTATTGAATAAATTTAAATTGTGTTCGTTTTAAAATTATGCAGGTATATATATATATATATATATATATATATATATATATATATATATATATATATACATATATATATATCACATTTTCATAGATAATTATAAAATTCGTTTATTTCCGAGTTTAAAAACTTTTTATTTTAATTTATTTTTGATATTTGCCTCTAATTACTAATATAAAAACCATAAAACAAAAGTTTGAGAACGATTCTTCAGTGTATTTTTATTTGAATGCAATCTAGATTACTCCTTAACACGTTTACTGAGTTTATGTTGTTTAAATATCAAACTCAGATATTTGGGGCGACGATTTATTTCTTTAACAACAGTTTTTATGGTTATTACACCCACTTTATAGCCAATTTTACGTTAACGTAGCCCGAACAAATGAAGTTTTCAAAGCTGAATTAAATTTTGATTCATTATTTTAAAAATATAATGTATGTCAAAATGGCTTTTAAAATGGTAGCTACTTATTATCATAGGCAATATTTCGTTCCGTCAATAATTAACATTGATTTAAAATAATTGATTGTGTGATGGAAATGTTGTAGTACAGAACGATATACAAAACACAGAGGTTACAGAAAAATTTATGAGTTATAATATAAAAAAACACAAAATAAAAAAAAACCAGAATATATAGGTATATTCTGGATTTTATATATAGATAGTTAGAATTTTAAATTAGTAATTTAATATTTCAAGGCATAAATATTTCATAACATTTAAATGGATTCTTTTGTTTTTTTTATTGCAATTACTTTTTATTATGTGCATGTTTGGATCTAATTTTCTGCAAGTGAAAAAGGAGATGTAATTAGACATATTTATTCGATACATTAAAATGTTACATTGGCAATCTTTCAGTATTGGAATCGGTATTGTTTTATGTGCCAGACTGTTATGCGCGAGTACGAAATCACCCACTACTTTATATTCCATATGCATATACTAACATCCGCTTACGATACCTGATCATAATTCTTAACTTGGTATGGGAAGCATTGCTCCATCTCACGATTTCTTCACGCGTTCAATTTTCGACTGCTGAAGTAAAAAGGTGGAGTGAATACATACTCTGAAGAAGTAGAAATGGCCACGTATCTTTATGCATTCAACATTTTGTTTGTGTTCAAAATATACAGTGTCTCTTGAAGGTATACACCACCCTTTCACAATGCATTTTATATATCTATTTACTAGTTTTTTCTATGGATTTACTTGCATAAATTTTTAGCTTGTTGTTACTTCAAATTTTAAAGGAGAACCCTTATGAGATCACTTAGTTATCTGTACGTCAGTTCTTCGATCACAGCCGACATTCTCAGAAAGTACACGAATTAGAAACCTTAATTTCAGTTTAGTAATGCATATTAATGACCCACATATTATCATCATGCATTTTTTTCATATTCATGTAACGTTTAAAGAAGATGAAAACAAAATAATAAAAAATTATTCTTTTAATTAAAGAATCAATACCACTGGAACGGGTCTGTTATGAGAAATACAAAAATATTTTTTTTCAAATGCCTATTTAATAAAATATTCCAAAATATACGCAAAAATAAAGCATCCCCACTCCTCTTATTCCGAAAATAATGAAACAAAAAACATGAAAAAAGGGTTGGTAAAATCTTACTAGAAGATTACGTGAAAAGTATAGCTAATCGCCATACTTTTCACGTATATATGTTGCTGAAACATGTATCATGTTTATACACTTGCCATGTATAGGGTAGGCGGTATATCATTGTCGCAAAAGGTTAATATTTCTAAAGAGTTTAATATAAATACTAATTACACTTAAATGTTTGCAATTTCGTTAACGTGTACGGAACCCTTGCAGTGCTAATTATACTTGACATGTCTTTTTTTGATTTATTGAGTGGTTTCTTTTCCAGCACTAAGGTTTAAACTGCGCTCGACTCGACAAAAAGTAACTTATTTTTTAACTTGAATTTTAAGTCGAATTGCTTTAACTGTGTCGAATGGTTAATTAGTCAGTTCTTAAGCCTTATTGCGTGAGCGCCGATAATTTCAAAAAGCAGCTTAATAATTAGATTGCGAAAAGTAATTCGATTTTAGATAAATTGAGACATTACATTGAACGCGCACTATGTATATAAATATATATGTTTATGTGTGTGGGTAAAAAAAAATATATATATATATATATATGTATGTATATATATATATGTGTGTGTGTGTGTGTGTGTATATATAATTTTATGCCTTTAGGGCTAAAAATATATTTAATACTTTTTGAGGAAATTACTTTGAATAATTTCAAGTGTCTGGTACGACCTCGATCAGGCGGTTGAGCAGTTGAAAATGGCGGAAAACTAGTCAGGTCCGATATAATTCGGTTCTAGAGGGTTTCCTACCAAATAAATGTAATGCTTGCGTCAGCGCAGAAAAACGTTAGGTATGAAGAGTGAAAGTTTACTCATTAATTCAAAGCACAGGGTTTTTCCCTTTAATGGCTGGAAGATACATTTTATAAGCCCAACATCTCTCCTGAGTTGCGAGGAATAGGAACCTAGCACACTCAAGAGAAAATTGGTAGGAAATAGAAAGTAATAATACGGTCTCATACAAAGATATCACAGAAACATCTTTTGCACACATTCAATCATCAAGCTATGCTTGGCTTCGTGTGAGCTCCAAATAATGGAGTGAGATTCTAATCGGCTTTGCAAAAATGAAGTGTACAGAAGGCGAGTTGATGACATGAACTCAAAGATTCTTTGAATTATGAGGTAACGAATTTGAGTTTTCAAAACGATTTTTTACTACATCTGCCATATGCTCACGAAACGTCAATCCCGAATCAAATCTGACTCTCATATTAATGACATCATCCACATGATGCGGTGGGATTTTATTAACCGTGTATTGTTTGCGTTAGGCTGTACGCCGCTTGCTGCACTCCATTCAACGACAACGCCGATGTCACACTACGACGCGCGACGTTTACCAGAATAGTGAAAATAGAGACCCAGGATTTTAATCCTGGCTTAATCCCGACCGTGTAAAGTAAGTCTCAGATGTAAATTACTCACTCGTACGTATGGCTTTCCATGCGCAGAATACGAAGCGAAAAATTGTGGAAGTGATATGAAGAATCCTATCTCGCTGAAGAGTTTTAACAAAATGTCGTAGGCACGGTAGCAAGAAGCCGCTGCCATAACATCTAGCCGATATAAATGTATGTTCATGGATTTATTTCACTAAGCTATGTTGGTTATATAGTAAAACGACAAGGTATATTTGTAGAAAATGATGCCGTATCGAAAACTGAGAAAGGTATCTCTGCGTAAAGTGGTATCTTGTTTAACATAATCAGATTAATTTGGATGGTTTCGTGATTAATTGCGTGAATAACGCTTTGACTTCGATCGGGCCATATTAAATAGGTTCGTCGATTTTATCCAAAGGCACCAAGAAAGTCCAACTAATATGGCAAATTTCTCTAACCATAAACATACCTTCATCAGTGAGAAGGTATATTTCATGGATGAATATAAATTCTCACGCATATGTGTTTGTGATATGGACGCTTTTACGGGTCGTTAAATATGGGTAAATCGGGAATGGAGTAATATCGGGAGCCATTATTGAGTGTACCACTCAATAATAAATTCATATGAGTATATCATTAATTCTATTTTTTACCTACTTTCCAATTTTGATTAAATTGCAAATTGGTAATTGTACTTTCCTTTAAGAATACGAAATTATACATTTTTATTAATTAATGAATTATATAAATAGAATAGCAAGTAGGTTTAAATTAGTAGCTATATATATATTTATATATATATATATATATATATATATATATATATATGTATATATATATATATATATATATATATGTATATACATATATATATATATATATATATATATAGATAACTTTAATAATTATTATCTCATTATTCAATTAAGTCTCATATCATAATGATTATAATCAAAGATACAACATTTAACATGAGATTTAGCGATAATTAATCTCTGTTGTTACCAACAATTTATTATCAGCTGTTAATGACTTTTTATAAAAATAAACTTAACCGACATCATTATATCTCGCGTGTTTTTCGGAGCGCCCATTTTCCATCGTCCATTATCCTCGCATGGAACCTTGCAAGCAATTAAATGGGTATATGTTCAGTTCAGCGAAAATGCAAATTTCTCGTTTGTTGTTTTAAATAAAATATGTCGTTTTATGTACATTCTATAAATATTTATCGGACACGATAATTTTAATTTAATATATATAATAAAACGTTCAAATTGCTGATTTTTTTCCAAGTTGGGTCATAAATATTTAAATTTCCATGAGAAAACTCTATTTTTTTAAATTAAATCTTTTGCGTGTTCATCTCAATTGAATGCATCTTATAACATTTAAAATAATCAATTTAGTAGTTTTCAAGGTTACTTCTCGTTTTAAATAAAATAATTAATTAACACTCCCTCGCTTTGTTATATAATAAATGAAAATTAAGTTTTCATTAAAGGAAATAAATAAAAAAACTTATTGCGAAAAACAAGGATCAAACTCCACATATTGATAAATATAAACGCAAAGTTAAAACTCTCAGTTATATCTTCATTTCTTCTGAAAGCCCCACGAAAAACTGATCTCGATGCAGGCGAATCGAACGCAAACTTATGAATTATGCATCAACTTGTAAATGAGTCTCCGAAATAAAAGGCGCAGGATATTGAAGAAAATTCCCTTCGCTTTTGGCGTAACCCTAATATATGTTTATAGAAGAACAGAACATCATTACTTTTCAAGAAGTCTTACCGTATATAGGACAATTTATGAGAAAATACTTTCAAATGAAGGTGTTTTTGAAAAATATTCTGGAGCTTTTGAAATTGATTTTATTTATAGGAATATGTGCAATGTAATCAAACAGGTTTTATTGTATTTCGTAAACATTCAGCCAATAAGAAAGGCTGATAATTAATTCGTACAGTTTTCCCTTTTTTTGTTTTGAAAATCTATGCCTAGGAATTATGAATCAGATTTTTAATAATATAGCGTTTAGCGAATAACAAAAATATAGATTTATATAATTATTAATATAGGAATTATATATTTAATTGGGGGCCAGGTAAGAAGAGAGTCAACATTTTTTAATCCATATATTTATGTATATTTTACTTCATTGCAGCTCAATATTTGAAGTTATTCTAATATAAAACCATTTTAAGGCTTTTTTAGTTTAGAATTAAAGAAGAAGTTTCTTTAAGGGTTGTGATAACAATACAAGATACAGTAAGAATCACAAGTAATGGTATGAGTAACTTAAGTAATTAATTCTGTTATACCTATAGCCAATATAAAAGTACATTTGTACATAGATGTAAAAAGCTTACACATATTCGAAATTTTGATATATAAATCGAAATAGATGTGATACGAGGGTTTCATATAATTTAAAGTTCCATACAATATAAAACAATAAATTAACACCTTTTAAAATTATGCTTATGACATAAGTGTGAAATTTACATATTTCCACTATGTCACCAAATATAACAATATACACAAAGTAATACCCCCTGTAGTATTACTTTGTGTATAGTGTTATCATGATACCTAAAAATAATTACTATTGTGTTACTCATAAGTTGCAAAGTAATTATCTCGCATTCGAGTTCAAGTTCAAATCATCACTGAACGCCCTGTTACCCTGCTTAGTTACAGATAGACGGAGTAGCATGGAAGTAGTTGGTCGCAGAAAGAATATCATGGAAGTAGTTGGTCAGATCCACTGGAATGGCCGTTCAATGTAGGCGTAAACTTCAATAATGAAGATGCGATATAGAAGAAGACAAGCAGAAGAATTAGACGTAATTACTATAATCACGTCTAATTCTTCTGCTTCTCTTCTTCTATATCGCATCTTCATTATAGAAGTTTACGCCTACATTGAACGGCCATTCCAGTGGATCTATTTGTATCTTCAAAATAAGATATTTGAAACACTGACTAGAAATTATAAATATCTGGGTGCAAAAGTCATTAGGATGCGTTCATTAACAAAATAAACTTGACGGTTTCCCACATATTCATTTTCCATTTTATATTTGCGCTTTAGTCAAAAATCTCTTTTCAACCAAAAGCCCAAAGCGAAGAAGAAATAACCACTCGCGCACATAAACGCCCCCTTTAAATGAATTGTTATTTAAGTTATAATTTTCGGTTTTCATTTGATGAATTACATAACGTATGTAAAATTCAGATCTCATATTTTGTTTAGGCAAACTGTATCGTCTAAATAATAGGGCTCCATTCGAACCCTTCTGTGAGGAACACTAAAATAATTAGAATTTTTAACTGTGTCATGGTTTGAGTTATAATTAGTAATCTTTTTTAGGTACAGGCTGAAAAAACGAGTTCGAGAAGGTATTGGAAAACTGACAAACTAATCTGAAAACATTCTGGGCTAAACAAAAAGACATAAAATTTAGGCATGAAAATTAAAAATTGATTCTAGTTTTTCACCTTTTGTAACGAAAAAAAAAACAAATTAAAAAAACAACCTTAATGTCTTACATACATATAAATTTATAATATATTTCATACAGGTTCGATTACATTGATAGTGATCTTTATTTCATATTGAATAACAATTATGAAGCCGTGTTCTAATCTTAATAAATACTTGCGCGCTAATAAAGTGTGAAGTAAACAAACTGATGTTATGTACCGATAATCTCACACACACAACACGTGAAACAAAACCGGGATTTAATAATGTTTATGAAATCGTTCAACGGCGAATATGTTTGTTGTTCGAATGTTTGTGAACTTTAAACATTCTCTCGTTACGTGGAGTTATAAAGTTACAGGGGTATTCGCAGGATCTTGAACCTTCACTTAACATCGTATTTATTTAAACAGTTTAATTTATAAAAATCAGAATATTGACAGAAAAATTGATAATTTCCCAAGGGTTTTAATGTTCATTACAAAATTGGAACAACTGACTTAACTTCCGTGTAAGTCGGCTTGTTGTTCATTGATATAAAAAGTTAGAGCAGATGTAGACAGCAGTAACCCAACTAAAAGTGTCATATATTAAGGGTTTAATTTTCATTTTGCAGTTAATTCTGAGGCGTGAGGAAGAAGATTTTTTTCAAATCTTTATAAATGAAAAGAAACTTATTAAAGCTCGCTGTTAAAACTTTCCTACTTATAACCATATTGGTAACAAGAAAAATGTGAAAACAATCGGAAATATTTTGTAATGAAAATATGAAAAAAAATTTTTGACTAATAAAGTAGTAAATCTAAATTATTCCCAAGGACATTGATGAGAGTGAAAATAGAATATATATACATATATATATATATATATATATATATATATATACACACACACATATATATAAATATATATATATACACATGTGATATGAAACAATCACTTCCCGAAGTTAAATTCGAACTCAATCGATTATTATTTTTGTATGAACATGCGCATAAGAAATAATGAGTCTTAATATGATTTTTTTGTTTGACTTATAAAAAACTAAGGATGAGAGGTCTGTGCGGAATCATATTAGTCATGCTGCTTCCCTCTCGGAGTTACTAAATACCTCCGCTTCATACGCCAGTCGGCCTCCGGGGTCGGAGGTATATCTGCGGGAATACTCAGGGTTCGGGAATACTGCGGGACGATCAGTCAAAGATAAGCCGGGCTCTCTGTATCTCGTACCGTTCAAGCCGTGTTCCCCAATTTTTCTCTATTATGAGACATTTTTTTCACCACTTTGCCCTATAGATTGGGGCATGAAGATATGTAGCCTATAAGATTTGTCTTAGCATGAATTTTCACCCAATATAGATATCATTGGTTAATGGGATGCACCATTGATAGTTTACACAAGTTTTTTCAAATTTACGTGAAGCATCTATTTGCAAAATTCAATGTAGGTATATGGATCTAAAACTGTAGATTACAAAATACTGATGGTCGCACGGACGGGCATAACAAATTTGTAAGGGTATCTTATTTTGGTATATACATATTAAATCTCTTAATTAAAAAGCCCATGTGTTAACATAAATTCTTTCCCACTTTCCACGAAAAAACAGTAATGAATTTTCATCTGAATTTGTTCATTTTTGTGACACGTGTACAACCAAGTAGACTAACATATAAGCAAAAACTCTCGGTATAATTGCTTTTTTGTTTTCTTGTTCATTTACAACCATGAGTTATTTTTTCCAAAATGTCTGCATCTTTCTTGTTCATTACGTTTCTGCACCTCACAAGAAAAAACGGAATCTACATGTAATTATTTTATCACGTAGTTCTCAGCTCTGCTTGAAATAAAATACAGCTCTGTTGGAAGAAAATCAGGAACTGTAACTCCTAATTTACCCTCGGCCATGTATTTATCTATAAGGTGTTTTGACTGGTTGTCAAGGATATATCCAACGTCGGCAACTCGATGAAACTGATTTTTTTAACCTGTCTTCTAAGCTGACCAGAAATTGGTTCACCTCGCCTGATTTCGTAGATCTCAGCGGGTTCATTGATTCTCAGACATAGTGGCAAATTCCATCAAAGATTGTGCTAGATATGAGCGACAAAATGTTATTTTTTAAAATTATATTCATAAAATCTATTGAATTACAATTATGTTTTCATTATATATGACTAAAATAATAATATGTATAAAACAAAATATTACTTACATATATTTTGCATATATATGGCAGATATTTGTTATGTACCGCTTGCTTAAATCCTATTACCGACCAATGACTGGCAGTATAGACTTAAGAAAATGAGTGTGTTTACAAAACGTGCGTATTTAACACTCGTATTTATAAATTTTCACTAACGGAACAGAAAATTGGGTCCTCGCTAATTAATCTCTCACCAAATTTCAAGAGACCCAAAGAATGATAGAAATAAAACTGTAAGGTGTGTCACTGCGCGAGCGTGAGACAAACGGCTCAGACGACAAAGCAAAATTACTGATGTAGTCAAATGAAACTGTGCCAGTCACGTAACCTTTAAATATAATCCATGGTAAAAGGTGATTATTGAGGTGATCATGGGGAAAAAAGCATCCTACAGGAAGGCCATAAATATATTGGCGTGATGACATCCAAAGAGCAGCTGGTTCAAAATGGTCACAGCACAGAGAGGAATGGCAAAGGCTAAAAGAGGATTAAACCGAAGTGATAGGAAAGGGCTAAGAAGAATAAGGGGAGTAAAAATATGTCGGGGGAAAATTACAACCAATAGAATCCAAAGATTTATGCATAATAAACCATTAATATATACTAATGGGCATGTACTTCAAAATTAGTGCTGTATTTGAATATTATTAGTAAAAGATAAAAAAATAGACAAAATTACATATATTTCACTGAGCTCCATCGACAACCAATATATACGCTATTTATTACTATGAAATTAAATATGCAAGTTTTACAACGACTATGCATCGCGGTT